>OY735198.1:0-2500 GCA_963457665.1 Thysanoteuthis rhombus
ACCCTAACCCTAACCCTAACCCTAACCCTAACCCTAACCCTAACCAACCCTAACCCTAACCCTAACCCTAACCCTAACCCTAACCCTAACCCTAACCCTAACCCTAACCCTAACCCTAACCCTAACCCTAACCCTAACCCTAACCCTAACCCTAACCCTAACCCTAACCCTAACCCTAACCCTAACCCTAACCCTAACCCTAACCCTAACCCTAACCCTAACCCTAACCCTAACCCTAACCCTAACCCTAACCCTAACCCTAACCCTAACCCTAACCCTAACCCTAACCTACCTAACCCTAACCCTAACCCTAACCCTAACCCTAACCCTAACCCTAACCCTAACCCTAACCCTAACCCTAACCCTAACCCTAACCCTAACCCTAACCCTAACCCTAACCCTAACCCTAACCCTAACCCTAACCCTAACCCTAACCCTAACCCTAACCCTAACCCTAACCCTAACCCTAACCCTAACCCTAACCCTAACCCTAACCCTAACCCTAACCCTAACCCTAACCCTAACCCTAACCCTAACCCTAACCCTAACCCTAACCCTAACCCTAACCCTAACCCTAACCCTAACCCTAACCCTAACCCTAACCCTAACCCTAACCCTAACCCTAACCCTAACCCTAACCCTAACCCTAACCCTAACCCTAACCCTAACCCTAACCCTAACCCTAACCCTAACCCTAACCCTAACCCTAACCCTAACCCTAACCCTAACCCTAACCCTAACCCTAACCTAACCCTAACCCTAACCCTAACCCTAACCCTAACCCTAACCCTAACCCTAACCCTAACCCTAACCCTAACCCTAACCCTAACCCTAACCCTAACCCTAACCCTAACCCTAACCCTAACCCTAACCCTAACCCTAACCCTAACCCTAACCCTAACCCTAACCCTAACCCTAACCCTAACCCTAACCCTAACCCTAACCCTAACCCTAACCCTAACCCTAACCCTAACCCTAACCCTAACCCTAACCCTAACCCTAACCCTAACCCTAACCCTAACCCTAACCCTAACCCTAACCCTAACCCTAACCCTAACCCTAACCCTAACCCTAACCCTAACCCTAACCCTAACCCTAACCCTAACCCTAACCCTAACCCTAACCCTAACCCTAACCCTAACCCTAACCCTAACCCTAACCCTAACCTAACCCTAACCCTAACCCTAACCCTAACCCTAACCCTAACCCTAACCCTAACCCTAACCCTAACCCTAACCCTAACCCTAACCTACCTAACCCTAACCCTAACCCTAACCCTAACCCTAACCTAACCCTAACCCTAACCCTAACCCTAACCTAACCCTAACCCTAACCCTAACCCTAACCCTAACCCTAACCCTAACCCTAACCCTAACCCTAACCCTAACCCTAACCCTAACCCTAACCCTAACCCTAACCCTAACCCTAACCCTAACCCTAACCCTAACCCTAACCCTAACCCTAACCCTAACCCTAACCCTAACCCTAACCCTAACCCTAACCCTAACCCTAACCCTAACCCTAACCCTAACCCTAACCCTAACCCTAACCCTAACCTAACCCTAACCCTAACCCTAACCCTAACCCTAACCCTAACCCTAACCCTAACCCTAACCCTAACCCTAACCCTAACCCTAACCCTAACCCTAACCCTAACCCTAACCCTAACCCTAACCCTAACCCTAACCCTAACCCTAACCCTAACCCTAACCCTAACCCTAACCCTAACCCTAACCCTAACCCTAACCCTAACCCTAACCCTAACCCTAACCCTAACCCTAACCCTAACCCTAACCCTAACCCTAACCCTAACCCTAACCCTAACCCTAACCCTAACCCTAACCCTAACCCTAACCCTAACCCTAACCCTAACCCTAACCCTAACCCTAACCCTAACCCTAACCCTAACCCTAACCCTAACCCTAACCCTAACCCTAACCCTAACCCTAACCCTAACCCTAACCTAACCCTAACCCTAACCCTAACCCTAACCCTAACCCTAACCCTAACCCTAACCCTAACCCTAACCCTAACCCTAACCCTAACCCTAACCCTAACCCTAACCCTAACCCTAACCCTAACCCTAACCCTAACCCTAACCCTAACCCTAACCCTAACCCTAACCCTAACCCTAACCCTAACCCTAACCCTAACCCTAACCCTAACCCTAACCTAACCCTAACCCTAACCCTAACCCTAACCCTAACCCTAACCCTAACCCTAACCCTAACCCTAACCCTAACCCTAACCCTAACCCTAACCCTAACCCTAACCCTAACCCTAACCCTAACCCTAACCCTAACCCTAACCTAACCCTAACCCTAACCCTAACCCTAACCCTAACCCTAACCCTAACCCTAACCCTAACCCTAACCCTAACCCTAACCCTAACCCTAACCCTAACCCTAACCCTAACCCTAACCCTAACCCTAACCCTAACCCTAACCCTAACCCTAACCCTAACCCTAACCCTAACCCTAACCCTAACCCTAACCCTAAC
>OY735198.1:10000-225000 GCA_963457665.1 Thysanoteuthis rhombus
AAGTGAGCTATCAAAAATGTTTTTCTGAATGTCATTTTTACATATCAATTTCATGGCTTTTTTTGGCGTACTCTGACGTGCTGATTGCAATGGTACCATTGAATCAGCTAAATTTGATGTATTCTCCGATTTAGCCCATTTGAATTAAAAATAGTCAAAATTGACCAACAATGCATTTTTAACACATACATAAGTGAGCCCTCAAAAATGGTGTTTCGAATGTCATTTTTACCTATCCATATAATGTCTTTTCCTGGCGTAGTTCGACCTGCTGATTGCAATGGTACCATTGAATCGGTTGCATTTGATGTATTTTTGATTAAGCCAAATTTGATGGAAACAGTCATGATTGATTGAAAATGCATTTGTAGCACATACATGAGTATGCCGTCAAAAAAGGTGTTTTGAATGTCATTTTTCCTATCGATTTTATGGCTTTTTCTGGCGTAGTTTGACGTGCTGATTGTAACAGTACCATTGTAATCGGTGGATTTGATGTATTTTTCGATTGAGGCCAATTAGTTGGAAATAGCTGCTGTTGGTCGAGAAGGCACTTCAGCACATACATAAGTGAGCCGTCAAAAATGGTATTTTGAATGTCATTTTTACCTATCGATTTCATGGCTTTTTATGGCTTGGTTTGACGTGCTGATTGGAACGGTACCATTGAATCGGGTGGATTTCATGTATTTTTTGATTTAGCCGAAAAAATGGATATAGCCACATTCGACCAAAAACACATTTCTAGTGCATACATAAGTAAGCAGTCAAAAATAGTGTTTTGATTGTCATTTCTACCTATCGATTTTATGGATTTTTTGGCTTAGTTTGACGTGCTGATTGTAACAGTACCATTGGATCGGGTGTATTTGATTTATTTCCTGATTTAGGCAAATTTGATTGAAATAGCCGCTATTGGTTGAGAAGGCAGTTCTAGCAAAAACATACGTCAAAAATGGTCTTCTGAATATGATTTTTGCCTATTAATTTTATGGCTTTTTCTGGTGTGAATCAACGTGCTGATTGAAACAGTACCATTGAATGGACTGCATTTGATGTATTTTTCGATTTAACCCAATTTGATGGAACTAGCTGCTTTTGGCCAAGAAGGCACTTCCAGCACGTATATAAATGAGCCGTCAAAAATGGTATTTGTAATGTCATTTTTACCTATCGATTTTATGGGTCTTTCTGGCGTAGTTTAACGTGCTGATTGAGACAGTATTTTTGGAACGGGTGGATTTGATATATTTTTCTATTTAGCCCAATTTGATGGAAATGACCACTATTGACCGAAAATGCACTTTTAGCACGTGCAGAAGTGAGCCATCAAAAATGGTGTTTTGAATATCATTTTCACCTATCGATTTTATGGCTTTTTCTGGCGTACTTTGACGTGCTGATTGCAATGGTACCAATGAATCGGCTACATTCGATGTATTTCCCGATTTAGCCAATTTGGATGGAAATAGCCAAAATTGACCGAAAATGCATTTTTAGCACATACATAAGTGAGCCCTCAAAAATGGTGTTTTGAATGTCATTTTTACCTATCGAATATATGGCTTTTTCTTGCGTAGTTTGACGTGTTGATTGCAATGGTATCATTGAATTGGCTAAATTTGATGTATTTTCCAATTTAGCCCATTTGAATGGAAATAGCCAAAATTGACCAAAAATGCATTCCTAACACATACATAAGTGAGCCCTCAAAAATGGTGTTTCGAATGTCATTTTTACCTATCGATATAACGTCTTTTCCTGGCGTAGTTTGACCTACTGATTGCAATGGTACCACTGAATCAGTTGCATATGATGTATTTTTGATTAAGCCAAATTTGATGGGAACAGCCATGATTGACCTAAAATGCATTAGTAGCACATACATAAGTATGCCGTCAAAAAAGGTGTTTTGAATGTCATTTTTCCTATCGATTTTTATGGCTTTTTCTGGCGTAGTTTGACGTGCTGATTGCAACAGTATCGTTGGAATCGGTGTATTTGATGTATTTTTCGATCTAGGCCAATTTGATGGAAATAGCCAAAATTGACCAAAAATGCATTTCTATCACATACATAATTGGGCCATCAAAAGTGGTGTTTTGAATGTCATTTTTACCTATCGATCTTATGGCTTTATCCGGCGTAGATTGAGGTGCTGATTGCAATGGTACCATGGAATTGGGTACATTTGATGTATTCTCTGATTTAGCCCAAAAAAATGGAGATACCCACATTTGACCAAAAACTCATTTCTAGTGCATACATACGTAAGCTGTCAAAAATAGTGTTTCGAGTGTCATTTCTACCTATCGATTTTATGGATTTTTCTGGCTTAGTTTGACGTGCTGATAGCAACAGTACCATTTGATCGGGTGGATTTGATGTATTTTCCGATTTTGGCAAATTTGATTGAAATAGCCGCTATTGGTTGAGAAGGCACTTCTAGCACATACATACGTTGGCCGTCAAAAATGGTCTTCTGAATATGATTTCCACCTATTAATTTTATGGCTTTTGTTGGCGTAATTCGACGTGCTTATTGAAAGAGTACCATTAAATGGCCTGCATTTGATGTATTTTTCCATTTAACCCAATTCGATGGAAATAGCCGCTATTGGTCCAAAAGGCACTTCCAGCACATACATAAATGAGCCGTCAAAAATGGTATTTGGAATGTCATTTTTCACCAATCGATTTTATGGGTTTCTCTGGCGTGGTTCAACTTGCTGATTGCAACAGAATTTTTGGAACGGATGGATTTGATGTATTTTCCAATTTAGCCAAATTTGACGGAATTAGCCACTATTGACCGAAAATGCATTTTTAGCACATAGAGAAGTGAGCCATAAAAAATGGTGTTTTGAATATCATTTTTACCTATCGATTTTATGGCTTTCTCTGGCGTACTTTGACGTGCTGATTGCAATGGTACCATTGAATCGGCTATATTTGATGTATTTTCCAATTTAGCCCATTGGGATGAAAATAGCAAAAATTGACCGAAAATGCATTTTTAGCACATACATAACTGAGCCTTCAAAAATGGTGTTTTGAATGTCATCTTTACCTATCGATATAATTTCTTTTCCAGGCGTAGCTTGACCTACTGATTGCACTGGTACCATTGGATCGGTTGCATTTGATTTATTTTTGATTAAGCCAAATTGGATGGGAACAGCCATGATTGACTGAAAATGCATCTGTAGCACATACATAAGTATGCCATCAAAAAAGGTGTTTTGAATGTCATTTTTACCTATCGATTTTATGGCTTTTTCTGGCGTAGTTTGACGTGCTGATTGCAACGGTACCATTGTAATCGGTGGATTTTATGTATTTTTCGATTTAGGCCAATTTGATGGAAATAGCCAAAATTGACGGAAAATGCATTTCTATCATATACATAATTGGGCCATCTAAAGTGGTCTTTTGAATGTCATTTTTACCTATAGATCTTATGGCTTTTTCTGGCGTACTTTGACGTGCTGATTGCAATGGTACCATTGAATCAGCTAAATTTGATGTATTTTCCAATTTAGTCCATTGGGATGGAAATAGCCAAAATTAATCGAAAATGCATTTTTAGCACATACATAACTGAGCCCTCAAAAATGGTTTTTTGAATGTAATCTTTACCCATCGATATAATGTCTTTTCCAGGCGTAGCTTGTCCTAATGATTGCACTGGTACCATTGAATCGGTTGCATTTGATGTATTTTTGATAAAGCCAAATTGGATGGGAACAGCCATGATTGACTGAAAATGCATTTGTAGCACATACATAAGTATGCCGTCAAAAAAGGTGTTTTGAATGTCATTTTTACCTATCGATTTTATGGCTTTTTCTGGCGTAGTTTGACGTGCTGATTGCAACAGTACCATTGTAATAAGTGTATTTGATGTATTTTTCGATTTTAGCCAATTTGATGGAAATAGCCAAAATTGACCAAAAATGCATTTCTATCATATACATAATTGGGCCATCAAAAGTGGTCTATTGAATGTCATTTTTACCTATAGATCTTATGGCTTTTTCTGGCGTACTTTGACGTGCTGATTGCAATGGTACCATTGAATCTGCTATATTTGATGTATTTTCCAATTTAGCCCATTTGAATGGAAATAGTCAAAATTGACCAAAAATGCATTTTTAACACATACATAAGTGAGCCCTCAAAAATGGTGTTTTGAATGTCATTTTTACCTATTGATATAATGTCTTTTCCTGGCGTAGTTCGACCTGCTGATTGCAATGGTACCATCGAATCGGTTGCATTTGATGTATTTTTGATTAAGACAAATTTGATGGAAACAGCCATGATTGATTGAAAATACATTTGTAGCACATACATGAGTATGCCGTCAAAAAAGGTGTTTTGAATGTCATTTTTATCTATCGATTTTTCTGGCTTTTTCTGGCGTAGTTTGACGTGCTGATTGCAACGGTACCATTGTAATCGGTGGATTTTATGTATTTTTCGATTTAGGCCAATTTGATGGAAATAGCCAAAATTGACCAAAAATGCATTTCTATCATATACATAATTGGGCCATCAAAAGTGATCTTTTGAATGTCATTTTTACCTATCGATCTTATGGCTTTTTCTGGCGTACTTTGACGTGCTGATTGCAATGGTACCATTGAATCAGCTAAATTTGATGTATTTTCCAATTTAGTCCATTTGGATGGAAATAGCCAAAATTGACCGAAATTGCATTCTTAACACATACATAACTGAGCCCTCAAAAATGGTTTTTTGAATGTTATCTTTACCTATCGATATAATTTCTTTTCCAGGCGTAGCTTGACCTACTGATTGCACTGGTACCATTGAATCGGTTGCATTTGATGTATTTTTGATTAAGCCAAATTTGATGGGAACAGCCATGATTGACTGAAAATGCATTTGTAGCACATACATAAGTATGCCGTCAAAAAAGGTGTTTTAAATGCCATTTTTACCTATCGATTTTATGGCTTTTTCTGGCGTAGTTTGACGTGCTGATTGCAACGGTACCATTGTAATCGGTAGATTTGATATATTTTTCTATTTAGGCCAATTTGACAGAAATAGCCAAAATTGACCAAAAATGCACTTTCAGCACATACATAAGTGGGCCGTCAAAAATGGTGTTTTGAATGTCATTTTCACCTATCGATTGAATGGCTTTTTCTGGCGTACTTTGACGTGCTGATCGCAATGGTACCAATGAATTGGCTATATTTGATGTATTTCCGATTTAGTCAATATGGATGGAAATAGCCAAAATTAACCGAAAATGCATTTTTAGCACATACATAAGTGAGCCATAAAAAATGGTGTTTTGAATGTCATTTTTACCTATCGAATATATGGCTTTTTCTGGCGTACTTTGACGTGCTGATTGATATGGTACCATTGAATCGGCTAAATTTGATGTATTTTCCGATCTAGCCCAATTGAATGGAAATAGCCAAAATTGACCAAAAATGCATTTCTAACACATACATAAGTGAGCCCTCAAAAATGGTGTTTTGAATGTCATTTTTACCTATCGATATAATGTCTTTTCCAGGCGTAGCTTGACCTACTGATTGCACTGGTACCATTGAATCGGTTGCATTTGATGTATTTTTGATTAAGACAAATTGGATGGGAACAGCCATGATTGACTGAAAATGCATTTGTAGCACATACATAAGTATGCCGTCAAAAAAGGTATTTTGAATGTCATTTTTACCTATCGATTTTATGGCTTTTTCTGGCGTAGTTTGACGTGCTGATTCCAACGGTACCATTGTAATCGGTGTTTTTGATGTATTTTTTGATTTAGGCCAATTTGATGGAAATAGCCAAAATTGACCAAAAATGCACTTTTAGCACGTACAGAAGTGACCCATCAAAAATGGTGTTTTGAATGTCATTTTTACCTATTGATTGAATGGCTTTTTCTGGCGTACTTTGACGTGCCAATTGCAATGGTACCATTGAATCAGTTAAATTTGATGTATTTTCCGATCTAGCCCATTTGAATGGAAATAGCCAAAATTGACCAAAAATGCATTTCTATCACATACATAATTGGGCCATCAAAAATGGAGTTTTGAATGTCACTTTTACCCATCGATCTTATCGCTTTTTCTGGCGTAGTTTGACGCGCTGTTTGCAATGATACCATTGAATCGGGTGCATATGATGTATTCTTTGATTTAGCCCAAAAAAATGGAGATAGCAACATTTGACCAAAAACACATTTCTAGTGCATGCATAAGTAAGCTGTCAAAAATAGTGTTTTGAGTGTTATTTCAACCCATCGATTTTATGGATTTTCCTGGCTCAGTTTGATGTGCTGATAGCAACAGTACCATTGGATCGAGTGGATTTGATGTATTTTCCGATTTAGGCAAATTTGATTGAAATAGCTGCTATTGGTTGAGAAGGCAGTTCTAGCACATACATACGTGGGCTGTCAAAAATGGTATTCTGAATATGATTTTTACCTATTAATTTTATGGCTTTTTCTTGCGTAATTCGACGTGCTGATTGAAAGAGTACCATTGAATGGCCTGCATTTGATGTATTTTTCAATTTAACTCAATTTGATAGAAATAGCCGCTATTGGTCCACAAGGCACTTCCAGCACATACATAAATGAGCCGTCGAAAATGGTATTTGGAATGTCATTTTTACCTATCGATTTTATGGGTCTTTCTGGCGTAGTTTAACGTGCTGATTGAGACAGTATTTTTGGAACAGGTGGATTTGATATATTTTTCTATTTAGTCAAATTTGATGGAAATGACCACTATTGACCAAAAATGCAATTTTAGCACATACAGAAGTGAACCATCAAAAATGGTGTTTTGAATGTCATTTTTACTTATCGATTTTATGGCTCTGTCTGGCATACTTTGACATGCTTATTGCAATGGTACCATTGAATTGGTTACATTTGATGTATTTTCCAATTTAGCCCATTTCGATGGAAATAGCCAAAATTGACTGAAAATGCATTTTTAGCACATACAGAAGTGAGCCATAAAAAATGGTGTTTTGAATGTCATTTTTACCTATCGATTTTATGGCTTCCTCTGGCGTAGTTTGACGTGCTGATTGCAATGGTACCATTGAATTGGCTACATTTGATGTATTTTCCAATTTAGCCCATTTGGATGGAAATAGCCATAATTGACCAAATAGGCACTTTTAACACATACATAAGTGAGCCCTCAAAAATGGTGTTTTGAATGTCATTTTTACCTATCGATATAATGTCTTTTCCTGGCGTAGTTTGACCTGCTGATTGCAATGGTACCATTGAATCAGTTGCATTTGATGTATTTTTGATTAAGCTAAATTTAATGGGAACATGCATGATTGTTTGGAAATGCATTTGTAGCACATACATAAGTATGCCATCAAAAAAAGTGTTTTGAATGTCATTTTTACCTATCGATTTTGTGGCTTTTTCTGGCGTAGTTTGACGTGCTGATTGCAACAGTACCATTGGAATCGGTGGATTCGATGTATTTTTCGATTGAGGCCAATTTGATGGAAATAGCCACTGTTTGTCGAGAAGGCACTTCTAGCACATACATAAGTGAGTCGTCAGAAATGGTATTTTGAATGTCATTTTTACCAATCGATTTTATGGCTTTTTCTGGCGTAGTTCGACGTGCTGATTGCAACTGCATTTTTGGAACGGGTGGATTTGATGTATATTTCAATTTAGCTCAATTTGACAGAAATAGCCACTATCGACTAAAAATGCATTTTTAGCACATACAGAAGTGAGCCATAAAAATGATGTTTTAAATGTCGTTTTTACCTATCGATTTTATGGCTTTTTCTGGCGTAATTCGACGTGCTGATTGCAATGGTACCATTGAATCGGCTAAATTTGATGTATTTCCTGATTTAACCAATTTGGATGGAAATAGCCAAAATTGACCAAAAATGCATTCCTAACACATACATAAGTGAGCCCTCAAAAATGGTGTTTTGAATGTCATTTTTACATATCGATTTTATGGCTTTTTCTGGCGTACTTTGACGTGCTGATTGCAATGGTACCATTGAATCGGCTAAATTTGATGTATTTCCTGATTTAACCAATTTGGATGGAAATAGCCAAAATTGACCAAAAATGCATTCCTAACACATACATAAGTGAGCCCTCAAAAATGGTGTTTCGAATGTCATTTTTACCTATCGATTTTATGGCTTTTTCTGGCGTACTTTGACGTGCTGATTGCAATGGTACCATTGAATTGGCTACATTTGATGTATTTTCCAATTTAGCCCATTTGGATGGAAATAGCCATAATTGACCAAAAAGGCACTTTTAACACATACATAAGTGAGCCCTCAAAATGGTGTTTTGAATGTCATTTTTACCTATCGATATAATGTCTTTTCCTGGTGTAGTTTGACCTGCTGATTGCAATGGTACCATTGAATCGGCTAAATTTGATGTATTTTTGATTAAGCTAAATTTAGTGGGAACAGGCATGATTGTTTGGAAATGCATTTGTAGCACATACATAAGTATGCCATCAAAAAAGGTGTTTTGAATGTCATTTTTACCTATCGATTTTGTAGCTTTTTCTGGCGTACTTTGACGTGCTGATTGCAACAGTACCATTGGAATCGGTGGATTCGATGTATTTTTCGATTGAGGCCAATTTGATGGAAATAGCCACTGTTTGTCGAGAAGGCACTTCTAGCACATACATAAGTGAGCCGTCAGAAATGGTATTTTGAATGTCATTTTTACCTATCGATTTTATGGCTTTTTCTGGCGTAGTTCGACGTGCTGATTGCAACTGCATTTTTGGAATGGGTGGATTTGATGTATATTTCAATTTAGCTCAATTTGACAGAAATAGCCACTATCGACTAAAAATGTATTTTTAGCACATACAGAAATGAGCCATAAAAATGATGTTTTAAATGTCGTTTTTACCTATCGATTTTATGGCTTTTTACTGGCGTAATTCGACGTGCTGATTGCAATGGTACCATTGAATTGGCTACATTTGATGTATTTCCTGATTTAACCAATTTGGATGGAAATAACCAAAATTGACCAAAAATGCATTCCTAACACATACATAAGTGAGCCCTCAAAAATGGTGTTTTGAATGTCATTTTTACATATCGATTTTATGGCTTTTTCTGGCGTACTTTGACGTGCTGATTGCAATGGTACCATTGAATCGGCTAAATTTGATGTATTTCCTGATTTAACCAATTTGGATGGAAATAGCCAAAATTGACCAAAAATGCATTCCTAACACATACATAAGTGAGCCCTCAAAAATGGTGTTTTCAATGTCATTTTTACATATCGATTTTATGGCTTTTTCTGGCGTACTTTGACGTGCTGATTGCAATGGTACCATTCAATCAGCTATATTTGATGTATTTTCAAATTTAGCCCATCTGGATGGAAATAGCTAAAATTGACTGAAAATGCATTTTTAGCACATACAGAAGTGAGCCCTCAAAAATGGTGTTTTCAATGTCATTTTTACATATCGATTTTATGGCTTTTTCTGGCGTACTTTGACGTGCTGATTGCAATGGTACCATTCAATCAGCTATATTTGATGTATTTTCAAATTTAGCCCATCTGGATGGAAATAGCCAAAATTGACCAAAAATGCATTTCTAACACATACATAAGTGAGCCCTCAAAAATGGTGTTTCGAATGCCATTTTTACCTATCGATATAACGTCTTTTCCTGGCGTAGTTTGACCTACTGATTGCAATGGTACCACTGAATCAGTTGCATATGATGTATTCTCGATTAAGCCAAATTTGATAGGAACAGCCATGATTGACCTAAAATGCATTTGTAGCACATACATAAGTATGCCGTTAAAAAAGGTGTTTTGAATGTCATTGTTACCTATCGATTTTATGGCTTTTTCTGGCGTAGTTTGACGTGCTAATTGCAACAGTACCGTTGGAATCGGTGTATTTGATGTATTTTTTGATTTAGGCCAATTTGATGGAAATAGCCAAAATTGACCAAAAATGCATTTCTATCACATACATAATTGGGCCATCAAAAATGGAGTTTTGAATGTCACTTTTACCCATCGATCTTATGGCTTTTTCTGGCGTAGTTTGACGTGCTGTTTGCAATGATACCATTGAATCGGTTACATTTGATTTATTTTTGATTAAGCCAAATTTAATAGGAACAGCCATGATTCACCTGAAATGCATTTGTAGCACATACATAAGTATTCCGTCAAAAAAGGTGTTTTGAATGTCATTTTTACCTATCGATTTTATGGCTTTTTCTGGCGTACTTTGACGTGCTGATTCCAATGGTACCATTGAATCAGCTACATTTGATGTATTTTCCAATTTGGCCCATTCGGATGGAAATAGCCAAAATTGACCGAAAATGTTTTTCTAGCACTTACAGAAGTGAGCCATAAAAGATGGTGTTTTGAATGTCATTTTACCTATCGATTTTATGGCTTTTTCTGGCGTACTTTGACGTGCTGGTTGCAATGGTACCATTAAATTGGTTAAATTTGATGTATTCTCCAATTTAGCCCATTTGAATGGAAATAGCTAAAATTGACCAAAAATGCATTTCTAACACGTACATAAGTGTGTCCTCAAAAATAGTGTTTTGAATGTCATTTTTGCCTATCGATATAATGTCTTTTCCTGGCGTAGTTTGACCTGCTGATTTCAATGGTACCATTGAATCGGCTACATTCGATGTATTTTCCGATTTGGCCCATTCGGATGGAAATAGCCAGAATTGACTGAAAATGTTTTTCTAGCACTTACAGAAGTGAGCCATAAAAGATGGTGTTTTGAATGTCATTTTTACCTATCGATTTTATGGCTTTTTCTGGCGTACTTTGACGTGCTGGTTGCAATGGTACCATTAAATCGGATAAAAGCATTTGTAGCACATACATAAGTATGCTGTCAAAAAAGGTGTTTTGAATGTCATTTTTACCAATCGATATAATGTCTTTTCCTGGCGTAGTTTCACCTGCTGATTGCAATGGTACCATTGAATTGGCTACATTTGATGTATTCTCTGATTTAGCCCATTTGAATGGAAATAGCCAAAATTGACCGAAAATGCATTTTAGCACATACAGAAGTGCGCCATCAAAAATGGTGTTTTGAATATCATTTTTACCTATCGAATTTATGGCTTTTTCTGGCGTAGTTTGACGTGCTGATTGCAGAGGTACCATTGAATCGGCTAGATTTGATGTATTCTCCAATTCAACCCATTTGGATGGAAATAGCCAAAATTGACTGAAAATGCATTTTTTTAGCACATACATAAGTGATCCCTCAAAAATGGTGTTTTGAATGTCATTTTTACCAATCGATATAATGTCTTTTCCTGGCATGGTTTGACCTGCTGATTGCAATGGTACCATTGAATCGGTTGCATTTGATGTATTTTTGATTAGGCCAAATTTGATGGGAACAGCCATGATTGACTGAAAATACATTTGTAGCACATACATAAGTATGCCATCAAAAAATGTGTTTTGAATTTCAATTTTACCTATCGATTTCATTGCTTTTTCTGGCGTACTTTGACGTGCTGATTGCAACAGTACCATTAGAATCGGTTTTCGATTTAGGCCAATTTGATGGAAATAGCCAAAATTGATCAAAAAAGCATTTCTATCACATACATAATTGGGCCATCAAAAGTGGTGTTTTGAATGTCATTTTTACCTATCGATCTTATGGCTTTTTCTAGCGTACATGGAGGTGCTGATTGCAATGGTACCATGGAATCGGGTGCATTTGATGTATTTTTTGATTTAGCCCAAAAAAATGGAGATAACCACATTTGACAAAAAACCCATTTCTAGTGCATACATTGGTAAGCTGTCAAAAATAGTGTTTCGAGTGTCATTTCTACCTATCGATTTTATGGATTTTTCTGGCTTAGTTTGACGTGCTGAGAGCAACAGTACCATTCGATCGGGTAGATTTGATGTATTTTCCGATTTTGGCAAATTTGATTGAAATAGCTGCTATTAGTTGAGAAGGCACTTCTAGCACATACATACGTTGGCCGTCAAAAATGGTATTCTGAATATGATTTTCACCTATTATTTTATGGCTTTTTCTGGCGTAATTCGACGTGCTGATCGAAAGAATACCATCAAATGGCATGCATTTGATGTATTTTTCCATTTAACCCAATTTGATGGAAATAGCCGCTATTGGTCCAAAAGGCGCTTCCAGCACATACATAAATGAGCCGTCAAAAATTGTATTTGGAATGTCATTTTTACCCATTGATTTTATGGGTCTTTCTGGCGTAGTTTAACGTGCTGATTGCAACAGGGTTTTTTGAACAGATGGATTTGATGTATTTTCCAATTTAGCCAAATTTGACGGAAATAGCCACTATTGACCGAAAATGCATTTTTAGCGCATACAGAAGTGAGCCATAAAAAATGGTGTGTTGAATGTCATTTTTACCTATCGATTTTATGGCTTTTTCTGGCGTAGTTTGACGTGCTGATTGAAATGGTACCATTGAATTGGCTTAATTTGATGTATTTTCCGATTTAGCCCATTCGGATGGAAATAGCTAAAATTGACTGAAAATGCATTTTCAGCACATACATAAATGAGCCCTCCAAAATGGTGTTTTGAATGTCATTTTTACCTATCGATATAGTGTCTTTTCTACGCGTAGTTTGACCTACTGATTGCACTGGTACCTTTGAATCGGTTGCATTTGATGTATTTTTGATTAATCCAAATTTGATGGGAAAAGCCATTATTGACTGAAAATGCATTTGTAGCACATACATAAGTATTCCGTCAAAAAAGGTGTTTTGAATGTCATTTTTACCTATCGATTTTATGGCTTTTTCTGGCGTAGTTTGACGTGCTGATTGCAACGGAACAATTGTAATCGGTGGATTTGATGTATTTTTCGATTTAGGCCAATTTGATGGAAATAGCCAGAATTGATCAAAAATGCATTTCTATCACATACATAATTGGGGCATCAAAAGTGGTGTTTTGAATGTCATTTTTACCTCTCGATCTTATGGCTTTTTCAGGCTTAGATTGAGGTGCTGATTGCAATGGTACCATGGAATCGGGTGCATTTGATGTATTTTGTGATTTAGCCCCCAAAAATGGAGATAGCCACATTTGACCAAAAACACATTTCTAGTGCATACATAAGTAAGCTGTCAAAAATAGTGTTTTGAGTGTCATTTCTACCTATCGATTTTTTGGATGTTTCTGACTTAGTTTGACGTGCTGATTGCAACAGTACCATTTGATCGGGTGGATTTGATGTATTTTCTGATTTAGGCAAATTTGACTGAAATAGCTGCTATTGGTTGAGAAGGCACTTATAGCATATACATACGTGGGCTGTCAGAAATGGTCATCTGAATATCATTTTTACCTATCGATTTTATGGCTTTTTATGGCATGGTCTGACGTGCTGATTGGAACGGTACCATTGGGTCAGGTGGATTTCATGTATGTTTTGATTCAGCCCAAAAAAATGGAGATAGCCACATTTGACCAAAAACACATATCTACTGCAAACATAGGTAAGCTGTCAAAAATAATGTTTTGAATGTCATTTTACCAATCGATTTTATGGATTTTTCTGGCTTAGTTTGTCGTGCTGATTGCAACAGTACCATTTCATTGGGTGGATTTGATTTATTTTCTGATTTAGGAAAATTTGATTGAAATAGCCGCTATTGGTTGAGAAGTCACTCCTAGCACATACATACGTGGGCTGTCAAAAATGGCCTTCTGAATATCATTTTTACCTATTAATTTATGACTTTCTCTGGCGTAATTCGACGTGCTGATTGAAACAGTACCATTTAATGGACTGCATTTGATGTAATTTTCCATTTAACCCAATTTGATGGAAATAGCCGCTATTGGTCCAGAAGGCACTTCCAGCATATACATAAATGAGTCGTCAAAAATGGTATTTGGAATGTCATTTTTAACAAACGATTTTATGGGTTTCTCTGATGTAGTTTAACGTGCTAATTGCAACAGAATTTTTGGAACGGATGGATTTGAAGTAATTTCTGATTTAGCCCAATTTGAAGGAAATAGACACTATTGACCGAAAATGCATTTTTGCATATACAGAAGTGAGCCATAAAAAATGGTGTTTTGAATGTCATTTTTACCTAACGATTTTATGGCTTTTTCTGGCGTACTTTGACGTGCTGATTGCAATGGTACCATTGAATCGGCTACATTTGATGTATTTTCAAATTTAGCCCATTTGGATGGAAATAGCCAAAATTGACTGAAAATGCATTTTTAGCACATACAAAAGTCAGCCATAAAAAATGGTGTTTTGAATATCATTTTTACCTATCGATTTTATGGCTTTTTCTGGCGTACTTTGACGTGCCAATTGCAATGGTACCATTGAATCGGCTAAATTTGATGTATTTTCCGATTTAGCCCATTCGGATGGAAATAGCCAAAATTGACCAAAAATGCACTTCCAACACATACATAAGTGAGCCCTCAAAAATGGTGTATTGAATGTCATTTTAACTTATCGATAAAATGTCTTTTCTTGGCGTAGTTTGACCTGCTGATTGCAATGGTACCATTGAATCGGTTGCATTTGATGTATTTTTGATTGAGCAAAATTTGATGGGAACAGCCATGATTGACTGAAAATGCATTTGTAGCACATACAGAAGTGAGCCATAAAAAATGGTGTTTTGAATGTCATTTTTACCTATCGATTTTATGGCTTTTTCTGGCGTAGTTTGACGTGCTGATTGCAATAGTACCATTGAATCGGCTACATTTGATGTATTTTACGATTAAGCCCATTTGGATGGAATTATCGAAAATTGACCAAAAATGCATTTCTATCACATACATAATTGGGCCATCAAAAATGGTTTCTCGAGTGTCATTTTTACCTCTCAATCTTATGGCTTTTTCTGGCGTAGTTTAACGTGCTGATTGCAATGGTACCATTGAATCTGGTGCATTTGATGTATTTCTGATTTAGACCAAAAAAATGGACATAGCCACATTTGACCAAAAACTCATTTCTAATGCATACATAAGTAAGCTGTCAAAAATAGTGTTTTGAGTGTCATTTCTACCAATCGATTATATGGATTTTTCTGGCTTAGTTTGACTTGCTGATAGCAACAGTACCATTAGATCTGGTGGATTTGATGTATTTTCTGATTTAGGAAAATTTGATTGAAATACCCGCTATTGGTTGAAAAGGCACTTCTAGCACATGCATACGTTGGCCGTCAAAAATAGTCTTCTGAATATCATTTTTACCAATTAATTTTATGACTTTCTCTGGCGTAATTCGACATGCTGATTGAAACAGTACCATTGAATGCACTGCATTTGATGTATTTTTCCATTTAACCCAATTTGATGGAAATAGCCGCTATTGGTCTAGAAAGCACTTCCAGCACATACATAAATGAGCCGTCAAAAATGGTATTTGGAATGTCATTTTTACCTAACGATTTTATGGGTTTCTCTGGCGTAGTTTAACGTGCTAATTGCAACAGAATTTTTGAAACGGATGGATTTGATGTAATTTCCGATTTAGCCCAATTTGAATGAAATAGACACTATTGACCGAAAATGCATTTTTCACATACAGAAGTGAGCCATAAAAAATGGTGTTTTGAATGTCATTTTTACCTATCGATTTTATGTCTTTTTCCGGCGTAGTTTGACGTGCTGATTGCAATGGTACCATTGAATCGGCTAAATTTGATGTATTTTCTGATTTAACCTATTTGGATGGAAATAGCCAAAATTGAACAAAAAAACATTCCTAACACATACGTACGTGAGCCCTCAAAAATGGTGTTCTGAATGTCATTTTTACCTATCGATTTTTTGACTTTTTCAGGCGTAGTTTGTCATGCTGATTGCAATAGTACCATTGAATCGGCTACATTTGATGTATTCTCTGATTTAGCCCATTTGGATAGTAATAGCCAAAATTGACTGAAATTGCATTTTCAGCACATACATCGGTGATCCCTCAAAAATGGTGTTTTGAAAGTCATTTTTACCAATCGATATAATGTCTTTTCCTGGCGTAGTTTGACCTGCTGATTGCAATGGTACCATTGAATCGGCTACATTTGATGTATTCTCTGATTTAGCCCATTTGAATGGAAATAGCCAAAATAGACCAAAAATGCATTTTTAGCACATACAGAAGTGAGCCATCAAAAATGGTGTTTTGAATGTCATTTTTACCTATCGATTTTATGGCTTTTTCTGGCATAGTTTGATGTGCTGATTGCAATAGTACCATTGAATCGGCTACATTTGATGTATTTTCCGATTTAATCCATTGGGATGGAAATAGCCAAAATTAACCGAAAATACATTTTTTGCACATACAGGAGTGAGCCATCAAAAATGGTGCTTGGAATATCATTCTTACCTATCAAAATTATGGCTTTTTATGGCATAGTTTGACGTGATGATTGCAATGGTACCATTGAATTCGCTTAATTTGATGTATTTTCCGATTTAGCCCATTAGTATGGAAATAGCCAAAATTGACTGAAAATGCATTTTTAGCACATACAGAAGTGAGCCATAAAAATGGTGTTTTGAATGTCATTTTTACCTATCGATTTTATGTCTTTTCCAGGCGTAGTTTGACCTACTGATTGCAATGGTACCATTGAATCGGTTGCATTTGATGTATTTTTGATTAAGCCAAATTTGATGGGAACAGCCATGATTGACCGAAAATGCATTTGTAGCACATACATAAGTATGCCGTCAAAAAAAGTGTTTTTTAATTTCATTTTTACCTATCGATTTCATGGTTTTTTCTGGCGTAGTTTGACGTGCTGATTGCAGAAGTACCATTGTAATCGGTGGATTTGATGTATTTTTCGATTTAGGCCAATTTGATGGAAATAGCCAAAATTGATCAAAAATGCATTTCTATCACATACATAATTGGGCCATCAAAAGTGGTCTTTTGAATGTCATTTTTACCTATCGATCTTATAGCTTTTTCTGGCATAGTTTGACGTGCTGATTGCCAGGGTACTATTGAATTGGGTGCATTTGATGTATTTTTTGATTTAGCCCAAAAAATGGAGATAGCAACATTTGACCAAAAACACATTTCTAGTGCATACATAAGTAAGCTGTTAAAAATAGTGTTTTGAGTGACATTTCTACCTATCGATTTTATGGATTTTTCTGGTTTAGTTTGACTTGCTGATAGCAACAGTACCATTAGATCTGGTGGATTTGATGTATTTTCTGATTTAGGAAAACTTGATTGAAATACCCGCTATTGGTTGAGAAGGCACTTCTAGCACATACATACATGGGCCGTCAAAAATAGTCTTCTGAATATGATTTCACCTATTAATTTCATGGCTTTTTCTGGCGTAATTCGACGTTCTGATTGAAAGAGTACCATTGAATGGCCTGCATTTGATGTATTTTTGACTTAACCCAATTTGATGGAAATAGCCGCTATTGGTCCAGAATGCACTTCCAGCAAATACATAAATGAGCCGTCAAAAATGGTATTTGGAATGTCATTTTTACCTATCAATTTTATGGCTTTTTCTGGCGTAGTTCAACTTGCTGATTGCAACAGAATTTTTGGAGCAAATGGATTTGATGTTTTTTCAAATTTAGCCCAATTTGACGGAAATAGCCACTATTGACCGAAAATGCACTTTTAGCACATACGGAAGTGAGCCATCAAAAATGGTGTTTTGAGTGTCAGTTTAACCTATCGATCTTATGGCTTTTTCTGGCGTAGTTTGACCTGCTGATTGCAATGGTACCCTTGAGTCGGGTGCATTAAATGTATTTTTTGATTTAGCCCCAAAAAATGAAGATAGCCACATTTGACCAAAAAACACATTTTTAGTGCATACATTAGTAAGCTGTCAAAAATAGTGTTTTAAATGTCATTTCTACCTATCGATTTTATGGATTTTTCTGGCTAAGTTTGATCGAGTGGATTTGATGTATTTTCTGATTTAGGCAAATTTGATTTAAAAAGCTGCTATTGGTTGAGAAGGCACTTCCAGCGCATACATAAATGAGCCGTCAAAAATGGTATTTGGAATGTCATTTTTACCTATCGATTTTATGGCATTTTCTGGCGTAATTTAACGTGCTAATTGCAACAGAATTATTGGAACGGGTGGATTTGATGTATTTTCCAATTCAGCCCATTTCGATAGAAATAGCCAAAATTGACCAAAAATGCATTTTTAGCATATACAGAAGTGAGCCATCAAAAATGGTGTTTTGAATGTCATATTTACCTATCGATTTTATGGCTTTTACTGGCGTAGTTTGACGTGCTGATTGCAATAGCACCATTGAATTGGCTACATTTGATGTATTATCCAATTTACCCCATTTGGATGGAAAGCGCCAAAATTAACCAAAAATGCATTATTAGCACATACAGAAGTGAGCCATCGAAAATGGTGTTTTGAATGTCATTTTTACATATCGGTTTTATGGCTTTTTCTGGCTTACTTTGACCTGCTGATTGCAATGGTACCGTTGAAACGGCTGCATTTGATGTATATTCCAATTTAGCCCATTTGGATGGAAATAGTCAAAATTGACCAAAAATGTATTTCCCACACATACATAAGTGAGCCCTCAAAAATGGTGTTTTGGATGTTATTTTTACCCATCGATATATTGTCTTTTCCTGGCGTAGTTTGACCTGCTGATTGCAATGGTACAATTAAATTGGTTGCATTTGATGTATTTTTGATTAAGCCAAATTTTTGAAGGAAACAGCCATGATTGACTAAAAATACATTCGTAGCACATACATAAGTATGCTGGCAAAAAAGTGTTTTGAATGTCATTTTTACCTATCGATTTTATGGCTTTTACTGGCGTAGTTTGACGTGCTGATTGCAACAGTACCATTGGAATCGGTGGATTTGATGTATTTTTCGATTTAGGCCCAATGTATGGAAATAGCCGCTGTTGGTCGAGAAGGCACTTCTAGCACATACATAAGTGAGCTGTCCAGAATGGTATTTTGAATGTCATTTTTACCTATCGATTTTATGGCTTTTCATGGCTTGGTTTGACCTGCTGATTGGAACAGTACCATTGGGTCCGGTGGATTTCATGTATTTTTTGATATAGCCCAATTTGATGGAAATGGCCACATTTGACCGAAAATGTGTTCTTAGCATATTTCTGCCCTAAAAATGGAAATAATTACTATCGACTAAAAAGGCATTCATAACACTTACATAAGTGAGCCTTCAAAAATGGTATTTTGAGTGTCATTTTTACCTATCGATTCTCTGGCATAGTTTGACGTGCTGATTGCAACAGTACCATTGGATTTGGTGGATTTGATGGATTTTTTTATTCAGCCCCAAAAAAGTGGAAATAGCCAAAATTGACCAAAAATGCATTTCTATCACATACATAATTGGTCCATCAAAAATGGTCTGTTGAATGTCATCTTTACCATCGATTTTATGGCTTCTTCAGGCGTAGTTTGACGTGCTGATTACAACGGTACCATTTGATCGGGTGGATTTGACAGATTTTTCGATTTAGCCCAATGATGGAAATAGTTACATTTGACCAAAAATGCATTTGTAGCACATACATAATTGAGCCGTCAAAAATAGTGTTTTGTATGTCATTTTGACCTATCGATTTTATGGCTGTTTCTGGCGTAGTTTGACATGCTGAATGCAATGGTACCATTGAATCGTCTGCATTTTATGTTTTTATCGATCTAGCCCCAAAAAATGTAAATAGCCACAATTGACCGAGAATGCATTTCTATCAAATTCATAAGTAACACGTCAAAATTGGTATTTTGAATGTCATTTTTACCTATCGATTTTATCGATTTTTCTGGCGAAGTTTGACGTACTGATTGCAACGGTACCATTGAATTGGCTGCATTTGATGTATTTTTCAATTCAGCCAAATTTTATTGAAATAGCTGCTTTTGGTTGAGAGGGCACTTCCAGCACATACATAAGTTAGCCGTCAAATATGGTATTTTCAATGTCATTTTTACCTATCAATATAATGGCTTTTTCTGGCGTAGTTTGACGTGCTGATTGCAACGGTATCATTGGAACAGATGGATTTGATGTATTTTTTATTTAGCCCAATTTGATGGAAATAGCTGCTATTGGTCCAGATGGCACTCCCAGCACATTCATAAGTGAGCCGTCAAAAATGGTCTTTTGAATGTCATTTTTACCTATCGATTTTATGGCTTTTTCTGGCGTAGTTTGACGTGCTGATTGCAACGGTACCATTCAATCTGCTACATTTGATGTATTTTTTGATTTAGTCCATTTGGATGGAAATAGCCAAAATTGACTAAAAATGCATCCGTTGCACATACATAAGTGAGCCATCAAAAATGGTGTTTTGAATGTTATTTCTACCAACCGATTTTATGGCTTCTTCTGCCGTACTTTTACGTACTGATTGCAATGGTGCCATAAAATCGGGTGCATTTGATTTATTTTTAAATTTAGCCCAAGAAAATGGAAATAGCTACAATTGACCAAAAAGGCATTTCTAGTGCATACATAGGTAAGCCGTCAAAAATAGTGTTTTGAATATCATTTTACCTATTAATTTTATGGCTTTTTTTTTTACCTATTAATTTTATGGCTTTTTCTGGCGTAGTTCCACCTGGTACCATTGAATCGGCTGCATTTGATGTATTTTTGATTCAGTCCAATTTGAGGGAGATAGCTACAATTGACCAAAAATGTCTTTCTAGCACATATATGAGTGAGCCATCAAAAATTGTATTTTGAATGTCATTTTTAACCATCGATTTTATTGTTTTTCCTGGTGTAGTTTCAAGTGCTGATTGCAATGGTACCATTGAATCTTCTGCATTCGATGGATTTTTTGATTTAGCCCAATCTGATGGAAATAGCCACAATTGACCGAAATGCATTTTTAGCACATATTTAAGTATGCCATGGCTTTTTCTGGTGTAATTTGACGTGCTGATTGCAATGGTACCATTGAATCCACTTCTCCTAATGTATTTTTTGATTTAGCCCAATTTGATTGAAATAGCAACAATTGACCGAAAAAGCATTTCTAGCACATACATAAGGAAGCCGTCAAAAATTGAGTTTTGGATGTCATTATTACCTATCAATTATATGGCTTTTTCCGGCGTAGTTTGACATGCTGATTACAACGGTACCATTGGAACGGTAAGATTTGATGTATTTTTAGATTTAGCCCAATTTGATAGAAAGAGCCACATTTGACCGGAAATGCATTTGTAGCACATACATGAGTATGCTGTCAAATATAGTGTTTTGAATGTCATTTTTTCCTATCAATTTCATGGCTTTTTCTGGCATAGTTTGACATGCTGATTGCAATGGTACCATTGAATCGGCTACATTTGATGTATTTTTTTATTTAGCCACCATAAAAAAATGTTAATGGAACGTTCTTAGCCACATAATAAAAAAAATAATAGCCACAATTGACGGGAAATGCTTTTCTAGCACATATATAAGTAAGCTGTCAAAAATGGTGTTTAAATGTCATTTTTACTTGTCAGTTTTATGGCTTTTTCTGGCGTAGTTTGACGTATTGATTGCAACCGTACCATTGGATCGGGTGGATTTGATGATTTTTTCGATGTAGCCATATTTGATGGAAATAGCTGCTATTAATCGAGAAGACACTTCTAGCATGTACATAAGTGAGCTGTCAAAAATGGTATTTTGAATATCATTTTTACTTATTGATTTTATGGCTTTTCTTGGCGTAGTTTGACGTCCCGATTGCAACGGTACCATTGAATCGGCTTAATTTGATGTATTTTTGATTTAGCCTAATTTGAGGGAGATAGCCATAATTGACCAAAAAAGCGTTTCTAGCACATACATGAGTACGCCATCAAAAATTGTGTTTTGAATGTCATTTTTACCTATCGATTTTATGGCTTTTTCTGGCGTAGTTTGAAGTGCTGATTGCAATGATACCGTTGAATCAGCTGCATTTGATGTATTTTTTTATTTAGCCCCAAAAAATGGAAAAAATTGACCGACAAAGTATTTGTAGCACCTACATAAGGAAGCCGTCCAAAATGGTGTTCTGAATGTCATTTTTACCTATCAATTATATGGCTTTTTTGGGCGTAGTTTGACGTGCTGATGACAACGGTACCATTTGATTGATAGGATTTGATGTATTTTTAAATTTAGCCCAGTTCGAGGGAGATAACCACAATTGACCAAAAATGCGTTTCTAGCATTTACATGAGTTAGCCATCAACAATGGTGTTTTGAATGTCATTTTTTCCTATCGATTTCATGGCTTTTTCTGGCGTAGTTTGACTTGTTGATTGCAATGGTACCATTGAATTGGCTAAATTTGATGTATCTTTTGATTTAGCCCCCAAAAAAGGAAAGACCCATGATTGACCAATATGAATTACTTGCACATACATAAGTAAGCAGTCAGAAACAGTGGTTTGAGTGTCATTTTTACGTATCTATTTTATAGCCTTTTCTGGCGTAGTTTGACGTGCTGATTGCAACGGTACCACTGGATCGGGTGGATTTGATGTATTTTTCAATTTAGCCCAATATGACAGAAATAACTGCTATTTTTCGAAACGTCACTTCCAGCACATACATAAGTGAGCTGTCAAATATGGTCTTTTGAATGTCATTTTCACCTACTGATTTTATGGCTTTTTCTGCCGTATGTTTACATGCTGATTGCAACAATACCATTGGATTGGGTGGATTTGATGTTTTTTTCAATTTAACTCAATTTGATGGAAATTGATACAATTGACCTGAAATGCATTTCTAGCACGTACATAAGTGAGCCATCAAAAATAGTGTTTTGAATGTCCTTTTTACCTATTGATTTTATATAGTTTGACGTGCTGATGGCAACGGTACCATTGAATCAGCTGCTTTTGATGTATTTTTTGATTTAGCCCAATTTGATGGAAATAGCCACATTTGACCGAAATGCATTTCAGGCACATACTTAAGTATGCCATTGCAATAGTATTTTGAATGTCAATTTCACCAATCGATTTTATGGCTTTTCCTTGCATAGTTTGATGTATTGATTGCAACGGTACCATTCGATCGGGTGGATTTGACGTTTTTTTTCGATGTAGCTATATTTGATGGAAATAACCACGATTGATCGAGAAGACACTTCTAGCACATACATAAGTGAGCCATCAAAAATGGTATTTTGAATATCATTTTAACCTATTGATTTTATGGCTTTTTCTGGCGTAGTTTGACGTCCTGATTGCAACAGTACCATTGAATCGGCTTAATTTGATGTATTTTTGATTTAACCAAATTTGAGGGAAATAGCCATAATTGACTAAAAATGCGTTTCTAGCACATACATGAGTACGCCATCAAAAATTGTGTTTTGAATGTCATTTTTACCTATCGATTTTATGGCTTTTTCTGGCGTAGTTTGACGTGCTGATGACAACGGTAGCATTGGATTGGTTGGATTTGATGTATTTTTCAATTTAGCCCAATTTGATAGAAAGAGCAACATTTGACCGAAAATGCATTTTTAGCACATAATTAAGTATGCTGTCAAATATAGTGTTTTGAATGTCATTTTTTCCTATCGATTTCATGGCTTTTTCTGGCGTAGTTTGACATGCTGATTTAAACGGTACCATTGAATTGGCTAAATTTGATGTATTCTTCAATTTAGCTCAATTTGATCAAAATAGCCATAATTGATGGAAAATGCATTTGTAGCACATACATAAATGAGCCATCAAAAATAGTGCTTTGAATGTCATTTTTACCTATTGATTTTATGGCTTTCTCTGGTGTAGTTTGACGTGCTGATTGCAACGGTAACATTGAATCGGCTGCATTTGATGTATCTTTCAATTCAGCCGAATTGGATGGAAATAGCAACATTTGATTGAAATGCATTTCTAGCACATACTTAAGTATGCCATCAAAAATAGTATTTTGAATGTCAATTTTTCCTATTGATTTCATGGCTTTTTCTGGCGTAGTTTGACGTATTGATTGCAACGGTACCATTGGATCGGGTAGATTTGATGTTTTTTTCGATGTAGCCATATTTGATGGAAATAGCCAATATTGATTGAAAATGCATTTCCGGCAAATACATCAGTGAGCCATCAAAAATAGTCTTTTCAATGTCATTTTTACTTATTGATTTTATGGCTTTTTCTGGCGTATTTTGACGTGAGGATTGCAACAGTACCATTTAATCAGCTGCATTTAATGTATGTTTTTATTTAGCCCAAAAATATGGAAATAGCCACAATTCACGGAAAACATTCAAGACATCATTTTTGACAGCTGACTTATGTATGTGCTAGAAGTGCCTTCTCGACCAATAGCGGCTCTTTCCATCAAAATGGGCTAAATCAAAAATACATCAAATGCAGCTAATTCAATGGTTACATTGCAATCAGCACCTCAAACGACGCTAGGAAAAGCCATAAAATCGATAGGTAAAAAAAACATTCAAAACACCGTTTTTGACGGCTAACTAATGTATGTGCCAGAAACGCATTTTTGGTCAATTGTGGCTATTTCCATTACATTGGGCTGAATCAAAAAATACATCAGATGCAGCTGATTCAATG
This sequence comes from Thysanoteuthis rhombus, assembly GCA_963457665.1. Lineage (NCBI taxonomy): Eukaryota > Metazoa > Mollusca > Cephalopoda > Oegopsida > Thysanoteuthidae > Thysanoteuthis > Thysanoteuthis major. The sequence continues at coordinate 34,697 of OY735198.1, forward strand.
GTACTGTTGCAATCAGCACGTCAACCTACGCCAGAAAAAGTCATAGAATCAATAGGTAAAAATGACATTCAAAAGACCATTTTTGATGGACCAATTATAAACGTGCAAGAAGTGCCTTCTCGACCAACAGCGGCTATTTCCATCAAATTGAGTTAAATCAAAAATACATCAAATGCAGCCGATTCAATGGTACCGTTGCAATCAGCACGTCAAACTACGCCAGAAAAAGTCAGAAAATCGATAGGTAAAAATGACATTCAAAATACCATTTTTGATAGCTCACTTATGTATGTGCTAGTAGTGCCTTCCTGACCACAAGCAGCTATTTTCATCAAGTTGGGCCTAATTGAAAAATACATCAAATCCACCCGATCCAATGGTACCGTTGCAATCAGCACGTCAAACAACACCAGAAAAAGGCATAAAATTGATGGGTAAAAATGACATTCAAAACACCATTTTTGATGGCTCACTTATGTATGTGCTGGAAGTGCCTTCTCGACCAATAGTGGCTTTTTCAATCAAATTAGGTTGAATTGAAAAATACATCAAATGCAGCTGATTCAACGGTACCGTTCCAATCAGAACGTCAAACTACGCCAGAAAAAGCCAGAAAAACGATGGGTGATAATGACATATAAAATACCATTTATGACAGCTCACTTATGTTTGTGCTAGAAATGCATTTTTGGTCAATTGCAGCTATTTCACTCAAATTGGACTAAATAGAAAATTTCATCAAATGCAGCCGATTCAATGGTACTTTTGCAATCAGTACGTCAACCTACGCAAGAAAAAGTCATAAAATCAATAGGTAAAAATGACATTCAAAAGACCATTTTTGATGGCTCACTTATATACGTGCAAGAAGTGCCTTCTCGACCAATAGCAGCTATTTCCATCAAATTGGGTTGAATCAAAAATACATCAAATGCAGCCAATTCAATGGTACCGTTGCAATCAGCACGTCAAACTACGCCAGAAAAAGCCAGAAAATCGATAGGTAAAAATGACATTCAAAATACCATTTTCGACAGCTCACTTATGTATGTGCTAGTAGTGCCTTCTTGACCACAAGCAGCTATTTCCATCAAGTTGGGCCAAATTGAAAAATACATCAAATCCACCCGATCCAATGGTACCGTTGCAATCAGCACGTCAAACAACGCCAGAAAAAGGCATAAAATCGATGGGTAAAAATGACATTTAAAACACCATTTTTGAAAGCTCAATTATGTATGTGCTGGAAGTGCCTTCTCGACCAATAGTGGCTTTTTCAATCAAATTAGGTTGAATTGAAAAATACATCAAATGCAGCTGATTCAATGGTACCGTTCCAATCAGAACGTCAAACTACGCCAGAAAAAGCCAGAAAAACGTTGGGTGATAATGACATTCAAAATACCATTTATGACTGCTCACTTATGTTTGTGCTAGAAATACATTTTTGGTCAATTGTGGCTATTTCCATCAAATTGGGCTAAATCAAAAATTACATCAAATGCAGCCGATTCAATGGTACTTTTGCAATCAGTACGTCAAACTACGCCAGAAAAAGTCATAAAATCAATAGGTAAAAATGACATTCAAAAGACCATTTTTGAAGGCTCACTTATATACGTGCAAGAAGTGCCTTCTCGACCATTAGCTGCTATTTCCATCAAATTGGGTTAAATCAAAAATGCATCAAATGCAGCCGATTCAATGGTACCGTTGCAATCAGCACGTCAAACTACGCCAAAAAAAGCCAGAAAATCGATAGGTAAAAATGACATTCAGAATACCATTTTCGACAGCTCACTTATGTATGTGCTAGTAGTGCCTTCTTGACCACAAGCAGCTATTTCCATCAAGTTGGGCCAAATTGAAAAATACATCAAATCCACCCGATCCAATGGTACCGTTGCAATCAGCACGTCAAACAACGCCAGAAAAAGGCATAAAATCGATGGGTAAAAATGACATTTAAAACACCATTTTTGACAGCTCACTTATGTATGTGCTGGAAGTGCCTTTTCGACCAATAGTGGCTTTTTCAATCAAATTAGGTTGAATTGAAAAATACATCAAATGCAGCTGATTCGATGGTACCGTTCCAATCAGAACGTCAAACTACGCCAGAAAAAGCCAGAAAATCGATAGGTAAAAATGACATTCAAAATACCATTTTCGACAGCTCACTTATGTTTGTGTTAGAAATACATTTTTGGTCAATTGTGGCTATTTCCATCAAATTGGGCTGAATAGAAAAGTACATCAAATGCAGCCGATTCAATGGTACTTTTGCAATCAGTACGTCAACCTACGCCAGAAAAAGTCAAAAAATCAATAGGTAAAAATGACATTGAAAAGACCATTTTTGATGGCTCACTTATTTACGTGCAAGAAGTGCCTTCTCGACCAATAGCAGCTATTACAATCAAATTTGGATAAATCAAAAATACATCAAATGCAGCCAATTCAATGGTACTGTTGCAATCAGCACGTCAAACTACGCCAGAAAAAGCAAGAATATCGATAGGTAAAAATGACATTCAAAATACCATTTTCGACAGCTCAGTTATGTATGTGCTAGTAGTGCCTTCTTGACCAATAGTGGCTTTTTCAATCAAATTAGGTTGAATTGAAAAATACATCAAATGCAGCTGATTCAATGGTACTGTTCCAATCAGAACGTCAAACTACGCCAGAAAAAGCCAGAAAAACGTTGGGTGATAATGACATTCAAAATACCATTTATAACGTCTCACTTATGTTTGTGCTAGATATGCATTTTTGATCAATTGTGGCTATTTCCATCAAATTGGGCTAAATCAAAAATTACATCAAATGCAGCCGATTCAATGGTACTTTTACGATCAGCACGTCACACTACGCCAGAAAAAGCCATAAAATCGATGGGTAAAAATGGCAGTCAAAACACCATTTTTGACAGCTCATTTATGTATGTGCTTGAAGTGCCTTCTCAACAAATAGTGGCTATTTCCATCAAATCGGGTTTAATTGCAAAATACATCAAATTCACCCGATTCAAGGCTACTGTTGCAATCAGCACGTCAAACTACGCCAGAAAAAGCCATAAAATCGATAGGTAAAAATGACATTCAAAATTAATTTTTGACAGCTCTTTTATGTATGTGCTAGAATTGCCTTTTCGACTAATAGTGGCTATTTCTATCGAATTGGGCTAATTGAAAAATTCATAAAAAACCACCCAATTCAATGGTACCGTTGCAATCAGCACGTCAAACTATTCAAGGAATAGCCATCGAATCGATAGGTAAAAATGACATTCAAAATACCATCTTTGACGGCTCACTTATGTATGTGCTAGAAGTGCCTTTTCGACCAATTGTGGCTATTTCCATCAAATTGGGCTAAATCGAGAAATACATCAAATCCACCCGATCTAAATGTACTGATGCAATCAGCACGTCAAACTACACCAGAAATAGCCATAAAATCGATTGGTAAAAATGATATTCAATTGAGTATTTTTGACTGCTTACTTATATATGTGCTAGAAATGCCTTTTCGATCAATAGCAGCTATTTCCATCAAATTAGGTTGAATTGAAAAATACATCAAATGCAGCCGATTCAATGGCACCGTTGCAATCAGCACGTCAAACTACGCCAGAAAAAGCCATAAAATCAATAGGTAACATTGACATTCAAAAGACCATTTTTGACGGCTCACTTATTTATGTGCTAGAATTACCATCTCCACCAATAGTGGCTGTTTCCATCAAATTGGGTTAAATTTAGAAATACATCAAATGCAACCAATTCAATCGTACTGTTTCAATCAATATGTCAAACTGTGCCAGAAAAAGCCATGAAAACGATAGGTAAAAATGACATTCAAAACACTATTTTTGACTGCTTACTTATATATGTCCTAGGAATGCATTTTCGGTCAATTGTGGCTATATCCTTCTAATTGGGCTGAATTGAAAAATACATCAAATGCAGCCGATTCAATGGTATTGTTGCAATCAGCACGTCAACCTACGCCAGAAAAAGCCATAAAATCAATAGGTAAAAATGACATTCAAAACACCATTTGTGACGGCTCACTTATGTATGTGCTAGAAGTGCCTTCTGGACCAATAGCAGCTATTCCCATCAAATTGGGTTTAATTGAAAAATACATCTAATGCAGCCAATTCAATGGTACTGTTGCAATCAACACGTCAAACTACGCCAGAAAAAGCCAGAAAATCGATAGGTAAAAATGACATTCAAAATACCATTTTTGACAGCTCACTTATGTATGTGCTAGTAGTGCCTTCTTGACCACAAGCAGCTATTTCCATCAAGTTGGGCCAAATCTAAAAATACATCAAATCAACCCGATCCAATGGTACCGTTGCAATCAGCACGTCAAAACACGCCAGGAAAAGGCATAAAATTGATGGGTAAAAATGACATTCAAAACACGATTTTTGACGGCACACTTATGTATGTGCTGGAAGTGCCTTCTCGACCAATAGTGGCTATTTCCATCAAATTAGGTTGAATTGAAAAATACATCGAATGCAGCCGATTCAATGGTACCGTTCTAATCAGAACGTCAAACTACGCCAGAAAAAGCCAGAAAAACGATGGGTGATAATGACATTCAAAATACCATTTATGACAGCTCACTTATGTATGTGCTAGAAATGCATTTTAGGTCAATTGTGGCTATTTCCATCAAATTGGGCTGAATAAAAAATTACATCAAATACAGCCAATTCAATGGTACTTTTGCAATCAGTACGTCAACCTACGCCAGAAAAAGTCATAAAATCAATAGGTAAAAATGACATTCAAAAGACCATTTTTGATGGACCAATTATAAACGTGCAAGAAGTGCCTTCTCGACCAACAGCGGCTATTTCCATCAAATTGAGTTAAATCAAAAATACATCAAATGCAGCCGATTCAATGGTACCGTTGCAATCAGCACGTCAAACTACGCCAGAAAAAGTCAGAAAATCGATAGGTAAAAATGACATTCAAAATACCATTTTTGATAGCTCACTTATGTATGTGCTAGTAGTGCCTTCTTGACCACAAGCAGCTATTTTCATCAAGTTGGGCCTAATTGAAAAATACATCAAATCCACCCGATCCAATGGTACCGTTGCAATCAGCACGTCAAACAACACCAGAAAAAGGCATAAAATTGATGGGTAAAAATGACATTCAAAACACCATTTTTGATGGCTCACTTATGTATGTGCTGGAAGTGCTTTCTCGACCAATAGTGGCTTTTTCAATCAAATTAGGTTGAATTGAAAGATACATCAAATGCAGCTGATTCAACGGTACTGTTCCAATCAGAACGTCAAACTACGCCAGAAAAAGCCAGAAAAACGATGGGTGATAATGACATATAAAATACCATTTATGACAGCTCACTTATGTTTGTGCTAGAAATGCATTTTTGGTCAATTGCAGCTATTTCACTCAAATTGGACTAAATAGAAAATTTCATCAAATGCAGCCGATTCAATGGTACTTTTGCAATCAGTACGTCAACCTACGCAAGAAAAAGTCATAAAATCAATAGGTAAAAATGACATTCAAAAGACCATTTTTGATGGCTCACTTATATACGTGCAAGAAGTGCCTTCTCGACCAATAGCGGCTATTTCCATCAAATTGGGTTGAATCAAAAATACATCAAATGCAGCCAATTCAATGGTACCGTTGCAATCAGCACGTCAAACTATGCCAGAAAAAGCCAGAAAATCGATAGGTAAAAATGACATTCAAAATACCATTTTCGACAGCTCACTTATGTATGTGCTAGTAGTGCCTTCTTGACCACAAGCAGCTATTTCCATCAAGTTGGGCCAAATTGAAAAATACATCAAATCCACCCGATCCAATGGTACCGTTGCAATCAGCACGTCAAACAACGCCAGAAAAAGGCATAAAATCGATGGGTAAAAATGACATTTAAAACACCATTTTTGAAAGCTCAATTATGTATGTGCTGGAAGTGCCTTCTCGACCAATAGTGGCTTTTTCAATCAAATTAGGTTGAATTGAAAAATACATCAAATGCATCTGATTCAATGGTACCGTTCCAATCAGAACGTCAAACTACGCCAGAAAAAGCCAGAAAAACGTTGGGTGATAATGACATTCAAAATACCATTTATGACTGCTCACTTATGTTTGTGCTAGAAATACATTTTTGGTCAATTGTGGCTATTTCCATCAAATTGGGCTAAATCAAAAATTACATCAAATGCAGCCGATTCAATGGTACTTTTGCAATCAGTACGTCAAACTACGCCAGAAAAAGTCATAAAATCAATAGGTAAAAATGACATTCAAAAGACCATTTTTGAAGGCTCACTTATATACGTGCAAGAAGTGCCTTCTCGACCATTAGCTGCTATTTCCATCAAATTGGGTTAAATCAAAAATGCATCAAATGCAGCCGATTCAATGGTACCGTTGCAATCAGCACGTCAAACTACGCCAAAAAAAGCCAGAAAATCGATAGGTAAAAATGACATTCAGAATACCATTTTCGACAGCTCACTTATGTATGTGCTAGTAGTGCCTTCTTGACCACAAGCAGCTATTTCCATCAAGTTGGGCCAAATTGAAAAATACATCAAATCCACCCGATCCAATGGTACCGTTGCAATCAGCACGTCAAACAACGCCAGAAAAAGGCATAAAATCGATGGGTAAAAATGACATTTAAAACACCATTTTTGACAGCTCACTTATGTTTGTGCTGGAAGTGCCTTTTCGACCAATAGTGGCTTTTTCAATCAAATTAGGTTGAATTGAAAAATACATCAAATGCAGCTGATTCGATGGTACCGTTCCAATCAGAACGTCAAACTACGCCAGAAAAAGCCAGAAAATCGATAGGTAAAAATGACATTCAAAATACCATTTTCGACAGCTCACTTATGTTTGTGTTAGAAATACATTTTTGGTCAATTGTGGCTATTTCCATCAAATTGGGCTGAATAGAAAAGTACATCAAATGCAGCCGATTCAATGGTACTTTTGCAATCAGTACGTCAACCTACGCCAGAAAAAGTCAAAAAATCAATAGGTAAAAATGACATTGAAAAGACCATTTTTGATGGCTCACTTATTTACGTGCAAGAAGTGCCTTCTCGACCAATAGCAGCTATTACAGTCAAATTTGGATAAATCAAAAATACATCAAATGCAGCCAATTCAATGGTACTGTTGCAATCAGCACGTCAAACTACGCCAGAAAAAGCAAGAATATCGATAGGTAAAAATGACATTCAAAATACCATTTTCGACAGCTCAGTTATGTATGTCCTAGTAGTGCCTTCTTGACCAATAGTGGCTTTTTCAATCAAATTAGGTTGAATTGAAAAATACATCAAATGCAGCTGATTCAATGGTACTGTTCCAATCAGAATGTCAAACTACGCCAGAAAAAGCCAGAAAAACGTTGGGTGATAATGACATTCAAAATACCATTTATAACGTCTCACTTATGTTTGTGCTAGATATGCATTTTTGATCAATTGTGGCTATTTCCATCAAATTGGGCTAAATCAAAAATTACATCAAATGCAGCCGATTCAATGGTACTTTTACGATCAGCACGTCACACTACGCCAGAAAAAGCCATAAAATCGATGGGTAAAAATGGCAGTCAAAACACCATTTTTGACAGCTCATTTATGTATGTGCTTGAAGTGCCTTCTCAACAAATAGTGGCTATTTCCATCAAATTGGGTTTAATTGCAAAATACATCAAATTCACCCGATTCAAGGCTACTGTTGCAATCAGCACGTCAAACTACGCCAGAAAAAGCCAGAAAATCGATAGGTAAAAATGACATTCAAAATTCATTTTTGACAGCTCTTTTATGTATGTGCTAGAATTGCCTTTTCGACTAATAGTGGCTATTTCTATCGAATTGGGCTAATTGAAAAATTCATAAAAAACCACCCAATTCAATGGTACCGTTGCAATCAGCACGTCAAACTATTCAAGGAATAGCCATCGAATCGATAGGTAAAAATGACATTCAAAATACCATCTTTGACGGCTCACTTATGTATGTGCTAGAAGTGCCTTTTCGACCAATTGTGGCTATTTCCATCAAATTGGGCTAAATCGAGAAATACATCAAATCCACCCGATCTAAATGTACTGATGCAATCAGCACGTCAAACTACACCAGAAATAGCCATAAAATCGATTGGTAAAAATGATATTCAATTGAGTATTTTTGACGGCTTACTTATATATGTGCTAGAAATGCCTTTTCGATCAATAGCAGCTATTTCCATCAAATTAGGTTGAATTGAAAAATACATCAAATGCAGCCGATTCAATGGCATCGTTGCAATCAGCACGTCAAACTACGCCAGAAAAAGCCATAAAATCAATAGGTAACATTGACATTCAAAAGACCATTTTTGACGGCTCACTTATTTATGTGCTAGAATTACCATCTCCACCAATAGTGGCTGTTTCCATCAAATTGGGTTAAATTTAGAAATACATCAAATGCAACCAATTCAATCGTACTGTTTCAATCAATATGTCAAACTGTGCCAGAAAAAGCCATGAAAACGATAGGTAAAAATGACATTCAAAACACTATTTTTGACTGCTTACTTATATATGTCCTAGGAATGCATTTTCGGTCAATTGTGGCTATATCCTTCTAATTGGGCTGAATTGAAAAATACATCAAATGCAGCCGATTCAATGGTATTGTTGCAATCAGCACGTCAACCTACGCCAGAAAAAGCCATAAAATCAATAGGTAAAAATGACATTCAAAACACCATTTGTGACGGCTCACTTATGTATGTGCTAGAAATGCCTTCTGGACCAATAGCAGCTATTCCCATCAAATTGGGTTTAATTGAAAAATACATCTAATGCAGCCAATTCAATGGTACTGTTGCAATCAACACGTCGAAACTACGCCAGAAAAAGCCAGAAAATCGATAGGTAAAAATGACATTCAAAATACAATTTTTGACAGCTCACTTATGTATGTGCTAGTAGTGCCTTCTTGACCACAAGCAGCTATTTCCATCAAGTTGGGCCAAATCTAAAAATACATCAAATCAACCCGATCCAATGGTACCGTTGCAATCAGCACGTCAAACAACGCCAGGAAAAGGCATAAAATTGATGGGTAAAAATGACATTCAAAACACGATTTTTGACGGCACACTTATGTATGTGCTGGAAGTGCCTCCTCGACCAATAGTGGCTTTTTCAATCAAATTAGGTTGAATTGAAAAATACATCAAATGCAGCTGATTCAATGGTTCCGTTCCAATCAGAACGTCAAACTACGCCAGAAAAAGCCAGAAAAACGTTGGGTGATAATGACATTCAAAATACCATTTATGACGGCTCACTTATGTATGTGCTAGTTATGCATTTTTGGTCAATTGTGGCTATTTCCATCAAATTGGGCTAAATCAAAAATTACATCAAATGCAGCCGATTCAATGGTACTTTTGCAATCGGCACGTCACACTACGCCAGAAAAAGCCATAAAATCGATGGGTAAAAATGGCAGTCAAAACACCATTTTTGACAGCTCATTTATGTATGTGCTTGAAGTGCCTTCTCAACATATAGCAGCTATTTCCATCAAATTGGGTTTAATTGCAAAATACATCAAATTCACCCGATTCAAGGCTACTGTTGCAATCAGCACGTCACACAATGCAAGAAAAAGCCATAAAATCGATGGGTAAAAATGACATTCAAAATTCATTTTTGACAGCTCTCTTATGTATGTGCTAGAATTGCCTTTTCGACCAATAGTGGTTATTTCTATCGAATTGGGCTAATTGAGAAATTCATCGAAAACCACCCAATTCAATGATACCTTTGCAATCACCATGTCAAACTACGCCAGAAATAGCCATAAAATCGATTTGTAAAAATGATATTTAATTGAGTATTTTTGACGGCTTACTTATATATGTGCCAGAAATGCCTTTTCGATCAATAGCAGCTATTTCCATCAAATTAGGTTGAATTGAAAAATACATCAAATGCAGCCGATTCAATGGTACTGTTGCAATCAGCACGTCAAACTACGCCAGAGAAAGCCATGAAATCAAAAGTTAAAAATGACATTCAAATGACCATTTTTGACAGCTCACTTATGTATGTGCTAGAATTGCCAACTCCACCAATAGTGGCTGTTTCCATCAAATTGGTTTAATTCAGAAATACATCAAATGCAACCAATTCAATCGTACTGTTGCAATCAATATGTCAAACTGTGCCAGAAAAAGCCATGAAATAGATAGGTAAAAATGACATTCAAAACACCATTTTTGACAATCGACGAATGTATGAGCTAGAGAGGCATTTTCAGTCAATTGTGTCTATTTCCATCAAATTGGGTGAAATAAAAAATACATCAAATGCAGCCAATTCAATGGTACCGTTGCAATCAGTGCATCGAAATTCTCCACAAAAAGCCATAAATCAATAGGTAAAAATGACATTCAAAACACCATCTTTGACGGCTCACTTATGTGTGTGCTAGAATTGCCTTTTCGACCAATAGTGGCTATTTCCATCAAATTGGGCTAATTGAAATATACATAAAAACCACTTATTAAATGGTACAGTTGCAATCAGCACGTCAAACTACGCCAGAAATAGCCATAAAATCAATAGGTAAAAATGACATTTAAAACACCATCTTTGACGGCTCACTTGTGTGTGTGCTAGAATTGCCTTTTCGACCAATAGTTGCTATTTCCATCGAATTGGGCTAATTGAAATATACATAAAACCCACCCAATTCAATGGTACTGTTGCAATCTGAACGTCAAACTACGCCAGAAATAGCCATAAAATCAATAGTTAAAAATGACATTCAAAACACCATCTTTGACAGCTCACTTATGTGTGTGCTAGAATTGCCTTTTCGACCAATAGTGGCTATTTCAATCGAATTGGGCTAATTGAAATATACATAAAAACCACCCAATTCAATGGTACTGTTGCAATCAGCACGTCAAACTACGCCAGAAATAGCCATAAAATCAATAGGTAAAAATGACATTCAAAATACCATTTTTGACGGCTCACTTATGTATGCGCCAGAAGTGCCAACTCGACCAATGGTGGCTATTTCCATCAAATTTGGCGAAATCGAGAAATACATCAAATCCATCCGATCGAAATGTACTGATGCAGTCAGCACGTCAAACTATCCCAGAACTAGCCATAAAATCGATTGGTAAAAATGACATTCAATTGAGTATTTTTGACGGCTTACTTATATATGTGCTAGAAATGCATTTTCGGTCAATAGCAGCTATTTCCATCAAATAAGGTTGAATCCAAAAATACATTAGATGCAGCTGATTCAATGGTAATGTTGCAATCAGCACGTCAAACTATGCCAGAAGAAGCAATAAAATCAATAGGTAAAAATCACATTCAAAAGACAATTTTTGATGGCTCACTTATCTACGTGCTAAAAAAGCCATCTCCACCAATAGCGGCTATTTCGATCAAAGTATGTTAAGTTTAGAAATACATCAAATGCAACCAATTCAATCGTACTGTTGCAATCAACATATCAAACTGTGCCAGGAAAAGCCATAAAATCGATAGGTAAAAATGACATTCAAAACACAATTTTCGACAATTGACGAATGTATGTGCTAGAAAGGCATTTTCAGTCAATTCTGTCTATTTCCATCAAATTGGGTGAAATAAAAAATACATCAAATGCAGCCAATTCAATGGTACCGTTGCAATCAGCACGTCAAACGACGCTAAATTGAGCATGATATCGATAGGACATTCATAAAACCATTTTTGACGGCTTAATTATGTATGTGCTGGAAGTGCCTTCTCTACCAATAGTGGCTTTTTCAATCAAATTAGGTTGAATTGAAAAATACTCTCCAAATGACACTCCAAAGACCATTTTTGATGGCTTACTTATATACGTGCAAAAAGTGCCTTCTCGACCAATAGCGGCTATTTCCATCAAATTGGGTTAAATCAAAAATACATCAAATGCAGCTGATTCAATGGTACTTTTCCAATCAGCACGTCAAACTACGCCAGAAAAAGCCAGAAAATCGATGGGTGAAAAAAACATTCAAAATACCATTTTCGACAGCTCACTCATGCATGTGCTAGTAGTGCGTTCTTGACCACAAACAGCTATTTCCATCAAGTTGGGCCTAATCGAAAAATACATCAAATCCACCCGATCCAATGGTACCTTTGCAATCAGCACGTCAAACAACACCAGAAAAAGGCATAAAATCGATGGGTAAAAATGACATCCAAAACATCATTTTTGACAGCTCACTTATGTATGTGCTGGAAGTGCCTTCTCGACCAATAGTGGCTTTTTCAATCAAATTAGGTTGAATTGAAAAATACATCAAATGCAGCTGATTCAATGGTACCGTATCAATCAAAACGTCAAACTACGCCAGAAAAAGCCAGAAAAACGATGGGTGATAATGATGTTCAAAATATCATTTATGACGGCTCACTTATGTTTGTGCTAGAAATGCATTTTTGGTCAATTGCAGCTATTTCCATCAAATTGGGCTGAATCAAAAATTTCATCAAATGCAGCCGATTCAATGGTACTTTTGCAATCAGTATGTAAAACTACGCCAGAAAAAGTCATAAAATCAATAGGTAAAAATGACATTCAAAAGACCATTTTTAATGGCTCACTTATATACGTGCAAGAAGTGCCTTCTCGACCAATAGCGGCTAATCCCATCAAATTGGGTTAAATCAAAAATACATCAAATGTAGCCGATTCAATGGTACCGTTGCAATCAGCACGTCAAACTACGCCAGAAAAAACCAGAAAATCGATAGGTCAAAATGACATTCAAAATACCATTTTTGACAGCTCACTTATGTATGTACTGGAAGTGCCTTCTTAACGAATTGTGGCTTTTTCAATCAAATTAGGTTGAATTGAAAAATACATCAAATGCAGCTGATTCAATGGTACCGTTCCAATCAAAATGTCAAACTCCGCCAGAAAAAGCCAGAAAATCGATAGGTAAAAATGACATTCAAAATACCATTTTCGACAGCTCACTTATGTATGTGCTAGTAGTGCCTTCTTGACCACGAGCAGCTTGTCCCATCAAGTTGGGCCTAATCGAAAAAATCATCAAATCCATCCGATCCAATGGTACCGTTGCAATCAGGATGTCAAACAACACCAGAAAAAGGCATGAAATAGATGGGTAAAAATAACATTCAAAACACCATTTTTGACAGCTCACTTATGTATGTGCTGGAAGTGTCTTCTCTACCAGTAGTGGCTATTTCCATCAAATTAGGTTGAATTGAAAAATACATCAAATGCAGCCGATTCAATGGTACCGTTCCAATCAAAACGTCAAACTACGCCAGACAAAACCAGAAAAACGATGGATGATAATGACATTCAAAATACCATTTATGACAGCTCACTTATGTATGTGCTAGAAATGCATTTTTGGTCAATTGCAGCTATTTCCATCAAATTGGGCTAAATCAAAAATTACATCAAATGCAGCCGATTCAATGGTACTTTTGCAATCAGTACGTCAAACTACGCCAGAAAGAGTCATAAAATCAATAGGTGAAAATGACATTCAAAAGACCATTTTTGATGGCTCACTTATATACGTGCAAGAAGTGCCTTCTCGACCAATAGCGGCTATTTCCATCAAATTGGGTTAAATCAAAAATACATCAAATGCAGCCGATTCAATGGTACCGTTGCAATCAGCACGTCAAACTCCGCCAGAAAAAGCCAGAAAATCGATAGGTAAAAATGACATTCAAAATACCATTTTCGACAGCTCACTTATGGATATGCTAGTAGTGCCTTCTTGACCACAAGCAGCTATTTCCATCAAGTTGGGCCTAATCGAAAAATACATCAAATCCACCCGATCCAATGGTACCGTTGCAATCAGCACGTCAAACAACGCCAGAAAAAGCATAAAATCGATGGGTAAAAATGACATTCAAAACACCATTTTTGACAGCTCACTTATATATGTGCTGGAAGTGCCTTCTCGACCAATAGTAGCTTTCTCAATCGAATTAGGTTGAATTGAAAAATACATCAAATTCAGCTGATTCAATGGTACCGTTCCAATCAGAACGTCAAACTACGCCAGAAAAAGCCAGAAAAACGTTGGGTGATAATGACATTCAAAATACCATTTATGACGGCTCACTTACGTTTGTGCTAGAAATGCATTTTTGGTCAATTGTGGCTATTTCCATCAAATTGGGCTAAATCAAAAATTTCATCAAATGCAGCCGATTCAATGGTACTTTTGCAATCAGTATGTCAAACTACGCCAGAAAAAGTCATAAAATCAATAGGTAAAAATGACATTGAAGAGACTATTTTTGATGGCTCACTTATATACGTGCAAGAAGTGCCTTCTCGACCAATAGCTGCTATTTCCATCAAATTGGGTTAAATAAAAAATGCATCAAATGCAGCAGATTCAATGGTACCGTTGCAATCAGCACGTCAAACTACGCAAGAAAAAGCCAGAAAATCGATAGGTAAAATTGACATTCAAAATTTATTTTTGACAGCTCTCTTATGTATGTGCTAGAATTGCCTTTTCGACCAATAGTGGCTATTTCTATCAATTCGGGCTAATTGAAAAATTCATAAAAAACCACCCAATTCAATGGTACCGTTGCAATCAGCACGTCAAACTACGCAAGGAATAGCCATCGAATCGATAGGTAAAAATGACATTCAAAATACCATTTTTGACGGCTCATTTATGTATGTGCTAGAAGTGCCTTTTCGACCAATTGTGGCTGTTTCCATCAAATTGGGCTAATTTGAAAAATACACCAAATCCACTCGCTCCAATGGTACCGTTGCAATCAGCACGTAAAACTACGCAAGAAAAAGCCATAAAATAGATAGTTAAAAATGACATTCAAAAGACCATTTTTGATGGCTAGAAATGCATTTTTGACCAATAGCGGCTATATCAACAAAAATGGGCTAAATCGAAAATTACATCTAATCCACCCGATCCAATGGTACAGTTGCAATCAGCACGTCAAAGTACGCCAGAAAAAGCCATAAAATCGATGGGTATAAATGACATACCAAAGACCATTTTTGATGGCTCACTTATGTATGTGCTACAAGTGCCTTCTTGATCAATAGCAGCTATTTCCTTCAAATCAGGATGAATCGAAAAATACATCAAATCCACCCGATCCGTTGTTACCTTTCCAATCAACAGGTCGAACTACGCCAGAAAAAGCCATAAAATCGACATTTCCATCAAGGTTAGGGTTAGGGTAACCCTAACTCTAACCCTAACCCTAACCTTGATGGAAATATCGATTTTATGGCTTTTTCTGGCGTACTTTGACGTGCTGATTGCAATGGTACCATTGAGTCAGCTATATTTGATGTATTTTCTGATTTAGCCCATTTGGATGGAAATATCCAAAATTGACTGAAAATGCATTTTTAGCACAAACAGAAGTGAGCTATCAAAAATGTTGTTCTGAATGTCATTTTTACTTATCAATTTTATGGCTTTTACCGGCGTACTTTGACGTGCTGATTGCAATGGTACCATTGAATTGGCTACATTTGATGTATTTTCGGATTTAGCCCATTTGGATGGAAATAGCCAAAATTGACCGAAAATGTATGTGTTTTAGGAATGCATTTTTGGTCAATTTTGGCTATTTCCATCCAAATGAGTTAAATCAGAAAATACATCAAATTTAGCCGATTATATGTTACCATTGCAATCAGCACGTCAAACTACGCCAGAAAAAGCCATGAAATCGATCGGTAAAAATGACATTCGAAACACCATTTTTGATGGCTCACTTCTGTATGTGCTAAAAGTGCATTTTCGGTCAATAGTGGTTATTTCTGTCAAATTGGGCTAAATTGAAAAATACATCAAATCTACCCGTTCAGAAAATACTTTTGCAATCAGCACGTTAAACTACGCCAGAATAATCCATGAAATCGATTGGTAGAAATGCGGTGAAAACACTATTTTTGACAGCTTACTTATGTATGACCAGAAATGTGTTTCTGGTCAAATGTGGCTATCTCCATTTTTTTGGGCTAAATCAAAAAATACATCAAGTGTACCCGATTCCATGGTACCATTGCAATCAGCACCTCAATCGATTTTATGGCTTTTTCTGGCCTAATTTAACGTGCTAATTGCAACAGAATTTATTGAACGGATGGATTTGATGTATTTTCCAATTTAGCCCATTTGGATGGAAATAGCCAAAATTGACTAAAAAATGGTGTTTTGAATGTAATTTTTACCTATCGATTTTATGGCTTTTACTGGCGTAGTTTTAACGTGCTGATTGCAATGGCACCATTGAATCGGCTACATTTGATGTATTTCCCGATATAGCCCATTTGAATGGAAATAGCCAAAATTGACCAAAATTGCATTTTTAACACATACATAAGTGAGCCCTTAAAAATAGTATTTTGATTGTTTTTTTACCCATCGATATAATGTCCTTTCCTGGCGTAGTTTCATCTGCTGATTGCAATGGTACCATTGTTCGGTTGATTTGATATATTTTTGATTGAGCCAAATTTGATGGAAGCAGCCATGATTGACTAAAAATCCATTTCTAGCACATACATAAGTATGCCGTCAAGAGAGGTGTTTTGAATGTCATTTTTACCTATCGATTTTATGGCTTTTTCTGGCGTAGTTTGACGTGCTAATTGCAATGGTATCATTGAATCGGCTCCATTTCATGTATTTTTTAATTCTGCCCTAAAAAAATGGAAATAACCACAATTGACCAAAAAGGCATTCCTAACACTTACATAAGTAAGCCTTCAAATATGGTATTTTGAATGTCATTTTACCTATCGATTTAATGGCTATTTCTGGCGTAGTTTGACGTGCTGATTGCAACAGTACCATTGGATTTGATGGATTTGATGGATTTTTCAATTTAGCCCCCAAAAAGTGGAAATAGCCAAAATTAACCAAAAATGCATTTCTATCACATACATAATTGGTCCATCAAAAATGGTCTACTGAATGTCATTTTTACCATCGATTTTATGGATTTTTTGGATTGGGTGGATTTGATGGATTTTTCTATTCAGCCCAATTTGATGGAAATAGCCAGATTTACCAAAAATGCATTTGTAGCACATACATAATTGAGCCATCAAAAATGGTGTTTTGCATGTCATTTCTACCTATCGATCTTATAGCTTTTTCTGGCGTAGTTTGACGTGCTGATTGCAATGGTACCATTGAATCTGGTGCATTTGTTTTATTTTTTGATTTAGCCTGAAAAAATGGAGACAGCCACATTTGTCCATAATACATTTCTAGTGCATACATGAGTAAGCTGTCAAAAATAATGTTTTAAATGTCATTTCTACCTATCGATTCAATGGATTTTTCTGGCTTAGTTTAACGTGCTGATTGCAACAGTACCATTTGATCGGGTGGATTTGATGTATTTTCTGATTCAGGCAAATTTGATTGAAATAGCCGCTATTGGTTGAGAAGGCACTTCTAGCACATACATACGTGGGCTGTCAAAAATGGTCTTCTGAATATGATTTTCACCTATTAATTTTATGGCTTTTTCTGGTGTAATTCAACGTGCTGATTGAGACAGTACCATTGAATGGCCTGCATTTGATGTATTTTTCGATTTAACCCAATTTGATGGAAATTTGGAATGTCATTTTTACCTATCGATTTGATGGCTTTTTCTGGAGTAGTTTGACGTGCTGATTGCAACAGTACCATTGGATTGGATGGATTTGATGGATTTTTCGATTCAGCCCCAAAAAAGTGGATATAGCTAAAATTAACCAAAAATGCATTTTTATCACATACATAATTGGTCCATCAAAAATGGTCTATTGATTGTCATATATACCATCGATTTTATGGCTTTTTCTGGCGTAGTTTGAGGTGCCAATTGCAACAGTACCATTGAATCGGCTGCATTTGATGTATTTTTGATTTAACCCAATTTGATGGAAATAGCCACATTTCACCAAAAATGCATTTGTAGCACATACATAATTGAGCCATCAAAAATGGTGTTTTCCATGTCATTTCTACCTATCGATCTTATGGCTTTTTCTGGCGTAGTTTGACGTGCTGATTTCAATAGTACCATTGAATCGGGTGCATTTGTTTTATTTTTTGATTTAGCCCCAAAAAATGGAAATAGCCACATTTGACCAAAATACATTTCTAGTGCATACATAAGTAAACCGTCGAAAATAATGTTTTGAATGTCATTTCTGCCTCTCGATTTAATGGGTTTTTCTGGCTTAGTTTGACGTGCTGATTGCAACAGTACCATTTGATCGGGTGGATTTGATGTATTTTCTGATTTAGGCAAATTTGATTGAAATAGCCGCTATTGGTTGAGAAGGCACTTCTCGCACATACATACGTGGGCCGTCAAAAATGGTCTTCCGAATTTGATTTTCTCCTATTAATTTTATGGCTTTTTCTGGTGTAATTCGACGTGCTGATTGAAACAGTACCATTGAATGGCTTGCATTTGATGTATTTTTCGATTTAACCCAATTTGATGGAAATAGCTGCTATTGGTCCAGAAGGTACTTCCAGCACATACATAAATGAGCCGTCAAAAATGGTATTTGGAATGTCATTTTTACCTATCGATTTTATGGCTTCTTCTGACGTAATTTAACGTGCTAATTGCAACAGAATTTTTGGAACAGGTGGATTTGATGTATTTTTCAGCCCATTTGGATGGAAATAGCCAAAATTGACCAGAAATGCATTTCTAACACGTACATAAGTGAACCCTCAAAAATGGTGTTTTGAATGTCATTTTCACCTCTCGATATAATGTCTTTTCCTTGTGTAGTTTGACCTGCTGATTGCAATGTTACCATTGAATCGGCTGCATTTGATATATTTTTGATTAAGCCAAATTTGAAGGAAACAGCCATGATTGACTAAAAATGCATTCGTAGCACATATATAAGTATGCTTTCAAAAAAGTGTTTTGAATGTCATTTTTACCTATCGATTTTATGGCTTTTTCTGGCATAGTTTGACGTGCTGATTGCAACAGTACCATTAAAATCGGTGGATTTGATGCTTTTTTCGATTTAGTCCAATTTGATGGAAATAGCCGCTGTTGGTCGAGAAGGCACTTCTAGCATATACATAAGTGAGCCGTCAAAAATGGTATTTTGAATGTCATTTTTACCTATCGATTTTATGGCTTTCCATGGCTTAGTTTGACCTGCTGATTGGAACAATACCATTGGATCCGGGGGATTTCATTTATTTTTTGATATAGCCCAATTTGATGGGAATAGCCACATTTGACCGAAAATGTGTTCTTAGCATATACATAAGTGAGCCATACAAAAAATGGTGTTTTGAATGTCATTTTTAAAATATCGATTTTATGGCTTTTTTCTGGCGTAGTTTGACGTGCTAATTGCTATGATACAATTGAATCGGCTACATTTGATGTATTTTTTGATTATGCCCTAAAAAATGGAAATAATTACGATTGACCAAAAAGATATTCCTAACACTTACATAAGTAAGCCTTCAAAAATGGTATTTTGAATGTCATTTTTACCTAAAGATTTACTGGCATTTTTTGGCGTAGTTTGACGTGCTGATTGCAACAGTACCATTGGATTTGGTGGATTAGATGGAGTTTTTGATTTAGCTCCAAAAAAGTGGAAATAGCCAAATTTGACCAAAAATGCATTTCTATCACATACATAATTGGTCCATCAAAAATGGTCTGTTGAATGTCATTTTTACCATCATTTTTATGGCTTTTTCTGGCGTAATTTTACGTGCTGAGTGCAACGGTACCATTGGATCGGGTGGATTTGATAGATTTTTCTATTCAGCCCAATTTGATTGAAATAGCCACATTTGACTAAAAATGCACTTCTAGCTCATACATAATTGAGCCGTCAAAAATAGTGTTTTGAATGTCATTTCTACCTATTGATTTTATGGCTTTTTCTGGCGTTGTTTTACATGCTGAATGCAATGGTACCATTGAATCGGCTACATTCGATGTGTTTATTGATCGAGCCCAAAGAAATGTAAACAGCCACAATTGACAGAAAATGCATTTCTATCACATGTATAAGTAACCCGTCAAAAATGGTGTTATTGATGTCATTTTTACCTATCGATTCTATGGATTTTTTTAAAGAAGTTTCACGTGCTGATGACAACGGTAGCATTGGATTGGTTGGATTTGATGTATTTTTCAATTTAGCCCAATTTGATAGAAAGAGCCACAATCGACCGAAAATGCATTTTTAGCACATACTTAAGTATGCCGTCAAATATAGTGTTTTGAATGTCATTTTTTCCTATCGATTTTATGGCTTTTTCTGGCGTAGTTTGACATGCTGATTACAATGTTACCTTTGAGTTGGTTAGATTTGATGTATTTTTTTATTTAGCCCCCCAAAAAAGAAATAGCAACAATTGACTAAAAATGCATTTCTAGTGCCATAGGTAAGTGAGCCTTCAAAAATGGTATTTTGAATGTCATTTTTACCTATCGATTTCGTGGCTTTATCTGGCGTAGTTTGACGTGCTGATGTCAACAGTACCATTGGATTAGATGGTTTTGATGTATTCTTCAATTTAGCTCAATTTGATCAAAATAGCCACAATTGACAGAAAATGCATTTGTAGCACATACATAAATGAGCAATCAAAAATAGTGCTTTGAATGTCATTTTTACCTATTGATTTTATGGCTTTTTCTGGCGTAGTTTAACGTGCTAATTGTAACGGTACCATTGAATCGGCTACATTTGATGTATTTTGTGATTCAGCCCTAAAAAATGGAAATAACCACAAATGACTAAAAAAGCATTCCTACCACCTACATAATTAAGCCTTCAAAAATGGTACTTTGAATGTCATTTTTACCTATTGATTTTATGGCTTTTTCTGGCGCAGTTTGATATGCTGATTCCAACAGCACCATTAAGTCGGGTGGATTTGTTGGATTTTTCAATTTAGCCCAATTTGGATGGAATTAGCCAAAATTGACCAAAAATACATTTCTTTCACATACATAATTGGTCCATCAAAAATGGTCTGTTGAATGTCATTTTTACCATCGATTTTATGGCTTTTTCTGGCGTAGTTTGACGTGCTGATTACAACGGTACCATTGGATCGGTTGGATTTGATAGTTTTTCGATTTAACCCAATTTGATGGAAATAGCTACATTTGACCAAAAATGCATTTCTAGCACATTCATAATTGAGCCGTCAAAAATAGTGTTTCGAATGTCATTTTGACCTATCGATTTTATGGCTTTTTCTGGCGTAGTTTGACATGCTGAATGCAATGGTACCACTGAATCGTCTTCATTTGATGTGTTTATTGATCTAGCCCAAAAAAATGTAAATAGCCACAATTGACCGAAAATGCATTCCTATCACATGCATAAGTAACCCGTCAAAAATGGTATTATTAATGTCATTTTTACCTATCGATATAATGACTTTTTCTGGCGTAGTTTGACGTGCTGATTGCAACGGTACCATTAGAACAGATGGATTTGATGTATTTTTGATTTAGCCCAATTTGATGGGAATAGCTGCTATTGGTCGAGGAGGCACTCCCAGCACATACATAAGTGAGCCGCCAAAAATGGTATTTTGAATGTCATTTTTACCTACCTATTTTATGGCTTTTTCTGGCGTAGTTTGACGTGCTGATTGCAACAGTACCATTGAATTGGCTACATTTGATGTATTTTTTGATTTAGCCCATTTGGATGGAAATAGCCAAAATTGACCAAAAATGCATTTGTAGCACATACATAAGTGAGCCATCAAAAATGGTGTTTTGAATGTAATTTTTACCAATCGATTTTATGGCTTTTTCTGCTGTAGTTTGATGTACTGATTGCAATGGTGCCATAAAATCGGGTCTATTTGATGTATTTTTTAATTTAGCCCAAGAAAATGGATATAGTTACAATTGACCAAAAAGGCATTTCTAGTGCATACATAGGTAAGCTGTCAAAAATAGTGTTTTGAATATCATTTTACCTATTAATTTTATGGCTTTTTCTGGCGTAGTTCCACCTGGTACCATTGAATCGGCTGCATTTGATGTATTCTTGATTGAGTCCAATTTGAGGAAGATAGCTACAATTGACCAAAAATGTGTTTCTAGCACATATATGAGTGAGCCATCAAAAATTGTGTTTTGAATGTCAATTTTACCCATCAATTCTATGGTTTTTTCTGGTGTAGTTTCAAATGCTGATTGCAATGGTACCATTGAATCTGCTGCATTTGATGTATTTTTTGATTTAGCCCAATCTAATGGAAATAGCCACAATTGACCGAAATGCATTTTTAGCACATATTCAAGTATGCCATCAAAAATAGTATTCTGAATGTCAATTTTACCTATCGATTTTATGGCTTTTTCTGGCGTAGTTTGACGTATTGATTGCAAAAGTACCATTGGTGCGTGTGGATTTGATGTATTTTTCGATGTAGCCATATTTAATGAAAATAGCCGCTATTGATCGAGAAGACATTTGTAGCACATACATATGTGGGCTGTCAAATATGGTATTTTCAATGTCATTTTTACCTATTGATTTTATGGCTTTTTCTGGTGTAGTTTGACGTGCTGATTGCAATGGTACCATTGAATCCGCTTCTTCTGATGTATTTTTTGATTTAGCCCAATTTGATTGAAATAGCCACAATTGACCGAAAAAGCATTTCTAGCACCTACATAAGGAAGCCGTCAAAAATTGTGTTTTCAATGTCATTATTACCTATCAATTATATGGCTTTTTCGGGCGTAGTTTGACATGCTGATTACAACGGTACTATTGGATCGGTTAGATTTGATGTATTTTTAGATTTAGCCCAATTTGATAGAAAGAGCCACATTTGACCGGAAATACATTTTTAGCACATACATGAGTATGCCGTCAAATATAGTCTTTTGAATGTCATTTTTTCCAATCAATTTCATGGCTTTTTCTGGCATAGTTCGACATGCTGATTGCAATGGTACCATTGAATCAGCTACATTTGATGTATTATTTTATTTAGCCGCCAAAAAAAGAAATAGCCACAATCGACGGGAAATGCATTTGTAGCACATATATGAGTAAGCCGTCAGAAATGTTGTTTGAAATGTCATTTTTACCTATCAATTTTATGGCTTTCTCTGGCGTAGTCTGACGTATTGATTGCAACATTACCATTGGATCTGGTAGATTTGATGTTTTTTTCAATGTAGCCATATTTGATGGAAATAGCCAATATTGATCGAAAATGCGTTTCTGGCACATACATCAGTGAGCCATCAAAAATAGTCTTTTCAATGTCATTTTTACCTATTGATTTTATGGTTTTTCTGGCGTACTTTGACGTTTTGATTGCAACGGTAACATTGAATCAGCTGCATTCGAAATATGTTTTTATTTAGCCCAAAAATATGGGAATAGCCACAATTCACGGAAAACATTCAAGACATATAGTGGGTCTTTCCATCAAATTGGGCTAAATCAAAAAATACATAAAATGCTGCTGATTCAATGGTACCATTGCAATCAGCACCTCAAACTATGCCAGGAAAAGCCATAAAATCGATAAGTAAAAATGACATTCAAAACACCATTTTTAACGGCTAACTAATGTATGTGCCAGAAACGCATTTTTGGTCAATTGTGGCTATTTCCATTAGATTGGGCTGGATCAAAAAATACATCAAATGCGGCCGATTCAATGGTACTGTTGCAATAATCACGTCAAACTACGCCAGAAAAAGCCAGAAAATCAATAGGTAAAAATGGCATTCAAAATACCCTTTTTGATGGCTCACTTATGTATGTGCTGGAAGTGCCTCCTCGACTAATAGCGGCTATTTCCATCAAATTGGGCTAAATCAAAAATACATCATATCCAGCCGATCCAATGGTACTGTTGCAATCAGCACGTCAAACTACGCCAGAAAAAGGCATGAAATCGATTGGTAAAAATGACATTCAAAACACCATTTTTGACAGCTCACTTATGTATGTGCTGGAAGTGCCTTCTCGACCAATAGTGGCTATTTCCATCAAATCAGGTTGAATTGAAAAATACATCAAATGCCGCTGATTCAATGGTACCGTTCCAATCAGAACGTCAAACTACGCAAGAAAAAGCCAGAAAAACGATGGTTGATAATGACATTCAAAATACCATTTATGACGGCTCACTTTTGTATGTACTAGAAATGCATTTTTGGTCAATTTTGGCTATTTCCATCAAATTGGGCTAAATCAAAAATTACATCAAATGCAGCCGATTCAATGGTACTGTTGCAATCAGAACGTCAAACTACGCCAGGAAAAGCCATGAAATCGATGGGTAAAAATGACATCCAAAAGTCCATTTTTTGACAGCTCACTTATGTATGTGCTTGAAGTGCCTTCTCAACAAATAGCGGCTATTTCCATCAAATTGGGCTTAATTGAAAAATACATCAAATTCACCCGATTCAAGGCTACTGTTGCAATCAGCACGTCAAACCACGCCAGAAAAAGCCATAAAATCGATAGGTAAAATCGACATTCAAAAATCATGTTTGATGGCTCACTTATGTATGTGCTACGAATGCATTTTTGGTCAATTGTGGCTATTTCCATCAATTTGGGCTTAATTGAAAAATACATCAATTTCTCCCGATTCAAAGCTACTGTTGCAATCAGCACGTCGAAATTCGCCAGAAAAAGCCATAAAATAGATAGGTAAAAATGACATTCAAAAGACCATTTTTGACAGCTCACTTATGTATGGGCTAGAATTGCCTTTTCGACCAATAGTGGCTATTTCCATCGAATTAGGCTCATGGAAAAATTCATTAAAAAAACACCCAATTCAATGGTACCGTTGCAATCAGCACGTCAAAATTCGCCAGGAATATCCATCAAATCGATGGGTAAAAATGACATTCAAAACACAATTTTTGACAATCGACGAATGTATGTGCTAGAGAGGCATTTTCAGTCAATTGTGTCTATTTCCATCAAATTGGGCTAAATCAAAAATACATCAAATGCAGCCAATTCAATGGTACCGTTGCAATCAGCACAGCAAAATTCGCCAGAAAAAGCCATAAAATCAATAGGTAAAAATGACATTCAAAAGACAATTTTTGATGGCTCACTTATGTATGTGCTGGAAGTGCCTTCTCAACCAATAGTGGCTATTTCCATCAAATCAGGTTGAATTGAAAAATACATCAAATACCGCTGATTCAATGGTACTGTTTCAATCAGAACGTCAAACTACGCCAGAAAAAGCCAGAAAAACGATGGTTGATAATGACATTCAAAAGACCATTTTTGACAGCTCACTTATGTATGGGCTAGAATTGCCTTTTCGACCAATAGTGGCTATTTCCATCGAATTGGGCTCATGGAAAAATTCATAAAAAAAACACCCAATTCAATGGTACCGTTGCAATCAGCACGTCAAAATTCGCCAGGAATATCCATCAAATCGATAGGTAAAAATGACATTCAAAACACAATTTTTGACAATCGACGAATGTATGTGCTAGAGAGGCATTTTCAGTCAATCGTGTCTATTTCCATCAAATTGGGCTAAATCAAAAATACATCAAATGCAGCCAATTCAATGGTACCGTTGCAATCAGCACAGCAAAATTCGCCAGAAAAAACCATAAAATCAATAGGTAAAAATGACATTCAAAAGACAATTTTTGATGGCTCACTTATGTATGTGCTGGAAGTGCCTTCTCGACCAATAGTGGCTATTTCCATCAAATCAGGTTGAATTGAAAAATACATCAAATACCGCTGATTCAATGGTACCGTTCCAATCAGAACGTCAAACTACGCCAGAAAAAGCCAGAAAAACGATGGTTGATAATGACATTCAAAATACCATTTATGACGGCTCACTTTTGTATGTACTAGAAATGCATTTTTGGTCAATTTCGGCTATTTCCATCAAATTGGGCTAAATCAAAAATTACATCAAATGCAGTCGATTCAATGGTACTGTTGCAATCAGAACGTCAAACTACGCCAGGAAAAGCCATAAAATCGATGGGTAAAAATGACATCCAAAAGTCCATTTTTGACAGCTCACTTATGTATGTGCTGGAAGTGCCTTCTCAACCAATAGTGGCTATTTCCATCAAATCAGGTTGAATTGAAAAATACATCAAATACCGCTGATTCAATGGTACTGTTTCAATCAGAACGTCAAACTACGCCAGAAAAAGCCAGAAAAACGACGGTTGATAATGACATTCAAAAGACCATTTTTGACAGCTCACTTATGTATGGGCTAGAATTGCCTTTTCGACCAATAGTGGCTATTTCCATCGAATTGGGCTCATGGAAAAATTCATAAAAAAAACACCCAATTCAATGGTACCGTTGCAATCAGCACGTCAAAATTCGCCAGGAATATCCATCAAATCGATAGGTAAAAATGACATTCAAAACACAATTTTTGACAATCGACGAATGTATGTGCTAGAGAGGCATTTTCAGTCAATTGTGTCTATTTCCATCAAATTGGGCTAAATCAAAAATACATCAAATGCAGCCAATTCAATGGTACCGTTGCAATCAGCACAGCAAAATTCGCCAGAAAAAACCATAAAATCAATAGGTAAAAATGACATTCAAAAGACAATTTTTGATGGCTCACTTATGTATGTGCTGGAAGTGCCTTCTCGACCAATAGTGGCTATTTCCATCAAATCAGGTTGAATTGAAAAATACATCAAATACCGCTGATTCAATGGTACCGTTCCAATCAGAACGTCAAACTACGCCAGAAAAAGCCAGAAAAACGATGGTTGATAATGACATTCAAAATACCATTTATGACGGCTCACTTTTGTATGTACTAGAAATGCATTTTTGGTCAATTTCGGCTATTTCCATCAAATTGGGCTAAATCAAAAATTACATCAAATGCAGTCGATTCAATGGTACTGTTGCAATCAGAACGTCAAACTACGCCAGAAAAAGCCATAAAATCGATGGGTAAAAATGACATCCAAAAGTCCATTTTTGACAGCTCACTTATGTATGTGCTTGAAGTGCCTTCTCAACAAATAGCGGCTATTTCCATCAAATTGGGCTTAATTGAAAAATTCATCAAATTCACCCGATTCAAGGCTACTGTTGCAATCAGCACGTCAAACCACGCCAGAAAAAGCCATAAAATCGATAGGTAAAATCGACATTCAAAAATCATGTTTGATGGCTCACTTATGTGTGTGCTAGAATTGCCTTTTCGACCAATAGTGGCTATTTCCATCGAATTGGGCTAATTGAAAAATTCATAAAAAACCACCCAATTTAATGGTACCGTTGCAATCAGCACGTCAAACTACGCCAGGAATAGCCATCAAATCGATAGGTAAAAATGACATTCAAAATACCATTTTTGACGGCTCACTTATGTATGCGCTAGAAGTGCCTTGTCGACCAATTGTGGCTATTTCCATCAAATGGGGCTAAATCGAGAAATACATCAAATCCACCCGATCCAAATGTACTGATGCAATCAGCAAGTCAAACTACGCAACAAAATAGCCATAAAATCGATTGGTGAAAATGATATTCAATAGACCATTTTTGACGGCCTACTTATATATGTGCTATAAAATGCCTTTTCGGTCAATACCAGCTATTTCCATCAAATTCGGTTGAATTGAAAAATACATCAAATGCAGCTGATTCAATGGTATTGTTACAATCAGCACGTCAAACTACGCCAAAAAAAGCCATAAAATCAATAGGTAAAAATGACATTCAGAAGACCATTTCTGACAGCTCACTTATGTATGTGCTAGAATTGCCATCGCCACCAATAGCAGCTGTTTCCATCAAATTGGGTTAAATTTAGAAATACATCAAATGCAACCAATTCAATCGTACTGTTGCAATCAACATGTCAAACTGTGCCAGAAAGAGCCATGAAATCGATGGGTAAAAATGACATTCAAAACACAATTTTTGACAATCGACGAATGTCTGTGCTAGAGAGGCATTTTCAGTCAATTGTGTCTATATCCATCAAATTGGGTTAAATCAAAAATACATCAAATGCAGCCAATTCAATGGTACCGTTGCAATCAGCACAGCAAAATTCGCCAGAAAAAGCCATAAAATCAATAGGTAAAAATGACATTCAAAACACCATCTTTGACAGCTCACTTATGTGTGTGCTAGAATTGCCTTTTCGACCAATAGTGGCTATTTCCATCGAATTGGGCTAATTGAAATATACATAAAAACCACCCAATTCAATGGTACCGTTGCAATCAGCACGTCAAACTACGCCAGAAATAGCCATCAAATCGATAGGTGAAAATGACATCCAAAATACCATTTTTGACGGCTTACTTATGTATGCACTAGAAGTGCCACATCGACCAATGGCGGCCATTTCCATCAAATTGGGCTAAATGGAGCAATATATCAAATCCACCCGATCCAAATATACTGATGCAATCAGCACGTCAAACTACGCCAGAAATAGCCATAAAATCGATTGGTAGAAATGACATTCAATAGACCTTTTTTGACAGCTTACTTATATATGTGCTAGAAATGCATTTTCGGTCAATAGCAGCTATTTCCATCAAATTAGGTTGAATCGAAAAATACATCAAATGCAGCTGATTCAATGGTACCGTTGCAATCAGCACGTCAAACTACGCCAAAAAAAGCCATAAAATCAATAGGTAAAAATGACATTCAAAAGACAATTTTTGATGGCTCATTTATCTACGTGCTAAAAGTGTCATCTCCACCAATTGTGGCTACTTCCATCAAATTGGGTTAAATTTAGAATTACATCAAATGCAACCAATTCAATCGTACTGTTGCAATCAACATGTCAAAACTGTGCCAGAAAAAGCCATAAAATCAATAGGTAAAAATGACATTCAAAACACAATTTTTGACTGCTTACTTATATATGTCCTAGAAATGCATTTTCGGTCAGTTGTGGTTATTTCCATCAAATTGGGCTGAATTGAAAAATACATCAAATGCAGCTGATTCAATGGTACTGTTGCAATCAGCACGTCAAACTACGCCAGAAAAAGCCATAAAATCGATAGGTAAAAATGACATTCAAAACACCATTTCTGACAGCTCACTTATGTATGTGCTAGAAGTGCCTTCTCGACCAATAGCAGCTATTCCAATCAAATTGGATTAAATTGAAAAATACATCTAATGCAGCCAATTCAATGGTAATGTTGCAATCAACACGTTAAACTACGCCAGAAAAAGCCAGAAAATCGATAGGTAAAAATGACATTCAAAATACCATTTTCGACATGTATGTGCCAGAAATGCATTTCCAGTCAAATTTGTCTATTTCCATCAAATTGGGCTAAATCGGAAAATACATCAAATCCACCCGATCCAATTGTACCATCGCAATCAGCACTTCAAACGATGCCAAATAGGGCATAAAATCGATAGGTAAAAATTACATTCAGAAGACTATTTTAGATTGCTCACTTATGTGTGTGCTAGAAATGCATTTCTGGTTATTTCGGCTATTTCCATCAAATTGGGCTGAATCAAAAAATTACATCAAATCCATCCGATCCAATGGTACTGTTGCAATCAATACGTCAAACTACGCCAGAGAAAGCCATAAAATTGATAGGTAAAAATGAAATTCAAACTACTGTTTTTGATGGCTTACTTGTGTATATGCTAGACGGGCCTCGTCGACCAATTGCGGATATTTCCATCAAATTGGGCTGAATCAAAAAATACATCAAATGCAGCCAATTCAATGGTATTGTTGCAATCAGCACGTCGAACTAAGCCAGGAAAAGCCCTAATATCAATAAATAAAAATGACATTCAAAAGACCATTGTTGACAGCTTACTTATTACGTATGTGCTAGAAAAGCATTTTCGGTCAATAGTGGTTATTTCCATCAAATTGTGTTAAATTGAAAAATACATCAAATGCAGCCAATTCAATTTCACTGTTGCAATCAGCACGTCAAAATATGCCAGAAAATGTGAAAAAATCGATGTGTAAAAACGACATTCAAAGGACCATTTTTGACGGCTTACTTATGTATGTACTAACAATGCCTTTCCGACCAACAGCTGCTATTTCCATCAAATTGGGCAAAATGGAGAAATACATCAAATCCACCCAATCCAATGGTACTGTTGTGGGACTTCACCTATGGTGATCTTCTCACAAACTATACTAATCCAGCCATGGTTCTGGGTTAGTAAAAGAAGGCAACAAGTTGGAATTTCGTTTAAACCTTTTATATAGAATATTGAATATCAATATCTCTGGAAACGGGAAATGCCTAATCGCAGTTTAAAAGAGATGAGGCTGATTTTCATCCAAGTCAAACTGACGACTGGTCTCTCATGTCTACTGAATGGTAGCAGCGGTTGACGGTTACTAAGGTTGGCGTCTAACACGAGAGAGACTGGCAGCGATCCTATCCTCCAAACCCAATTTTACTCCGCTGCTGTTACAAAAATCCCTCCTATTTATGCCCTTGGTATCAACACTGTATTTCTTTGTAATTGACTCCCTTTCCTTTCTTTCTCCTGTTATCTCGGTCCTTCCAGAAAATCCCAAATATTGACCCTCATCCATCTTGCGACGCAAGTCCGTCCAAGATCATAAATTAGTCTCCCCCTCTCTCAAGGACTCTGCAAATAACTTTTCTTTCATAAGCTTTACTCTTTCCTTCAAGACCCCTGACACTGGCCCCATAACTGGCCTTGTTTTTGAAACCCAGGGAAATGACAGAAGATATTAGATTGAGAAAGTGCAGGTGATTCAACTTCCTATAGTATCTCGAAAAACACATTAAGCCCTTATCTGGTCATCAAATCGGGAAGAAAACCTTCTCAAAAGTATCTGGATTTTGTAACCCAGGGACTTGACACAAGACACTAGATTGAGAAAGTACAGGTGATTCAACTTCCTATAGTATCTCAAAAAATTCTATCCCTTTTACCACGGATAACTCCTTTTGTAATAACCACAGTAATTACTGGTGATGACCATATTAATTTTTCGTAAAAGGCATGGTAATTTTAAGGACACGAGGGACTCCCGGCCCCCTAGTGTCACACTGTTACAATCAGCACGTCAAACTACGCAATGAAAAGCCATAAAATCGATAGGTGAAAATGACAGTCAAAAGACCATTTTTGACGGCTCCCTTAAGTATGTGCTAGAAATGCCTTTAGATCAAAAGCGGCTATTTCCATCAAATTGGGCTAATTTGAAGAATACATCAAATCCACTCGATCCAATGGTACCGTTGCAATCAGCACGTCAAACTACGCAAGAAAAAGCCATAAAATAGATAGGTAAAAATGACATTCAAAAGACCATTTTTGATGGCTAGAAATGCATTTTTGACCAATAGCGGCTATATCAATAAAAATAGGCTAAATCGAAAATTACATCTAATCCACCCCATCCAATGGTACAGTTGCAATCAGCACGTTGAACTGCACCAGAAAAAGCCATAAAATCGATGGGTAAAAATGATATTCAAAAGAACCATATTTGACAACTTATGTATGTGATGGAAGTGCCTTTATGAGCCACAGCAGCTATTTCCATCAAATTGGGCTGAATCAGAAGAACATCAAATCTATCCAATCCAATGCTACCATTGCAATCAGCACGTCAAACTACGCCAGAAAAAGCCATAAAATCGATAGGTATAAATGATATACCAAAGACCATTTTTGACGGCTCACTTATGTATGTGCTACAAGTGCCTTCTTGATCAATATTGGCCATTTCCTTCAAATCAGGATGAATCGAAAAATACATCAAATCCACCCGATCCGTTGTTACCTTTCCAATCAACAGGTCGAACTACGCCAGAAAAAGCCATAAAATCGATAGGTAAAAATGACATTCAGAAGACCATTTTTGGAGGCTCACTTACATATGTGCTAGAAATGCATTTTCGGTCAATCGTGGCTATTTTTATCAAATTTGGCTTCATCGAAATATACGTAAAATCCACCCGATCCAATGGTACCGTTGCAATCAGCACGTCACACTACGCAAGAAAAAGCATTAAAATCGACCGGTAAAAATGACATTCAAAATACCATTTTTGAATTTGACTGTCATTTTCACCTTTCGATTTTATGGCTTTTTCTGGCGTACATTGACGTGCTGATTGCAACGGTACCATTGGATTGGGTGGATTTTTTGTATTTTTCGAATTCGTCCAATTTGAATGAAATAACTGCTGTTGGTCGAAAAGGCACTTCTAGCACATACATAAGTAAGTGGATAGAATTTATGTATTTTTCGATTTAGCCCAATTTGATGGAAATAGCCGCAGTTGACCAAAAATGCACTCGTAACACATACATAAGTAAGCCATCAAAAATGGTCATTTGAATATCATTTTTACCTATCGATTTTATGGCTTTTTCTGGCGTAGTTTGACGTGCTGATTGCAACAATACCAATGGATCGGTTGGATTTCTTGTATTTTTCAATTTAGCCCAATTTGACAGAAATAGATGCAATTGACCGAAAATGCACTCCTATCACGTATATAAATGAGTGGTCAAAAATGGTCTTTTGAATGTCATTTTTACCTATCGATTTTATGGCTTAGTTTGACGTGCTGATTGCAACAGTACCGTTGAATCGGATGGATTTGATGTATTTTTCGATTTAGTCCAATTTGATGGAAATAGCCACGATTGACCAATAATGCATTTCTAGCACGTTCATAAGTAAGCCGTCAAAAATGGTGTTTTGAATGTCATTATCACCAATAGACTTTATAGCTTTTTACAGTACCTTTGGATCGGATGGATTTGATGTATTTTTCGATTTAGCCCAATTTGATGTGAATAGCTGTTATTTGTCGAAGAAGCACTTCTATAAGTGAGCCGTCAAAAAGGGTCTTTCGAATGTCATTGTAACCTATCAATTTCATGGCTTTTTCTTGCGTATTTTTACGTACTGATTGCAACTGTACCATTGGATTGGGTGGATTTGATGTATTTTTCCATGAAAATTGCTGCTATTGGTCAAGAAGTCACTTTTGAGACGTACATAAGTAAGAATTCAAAAATGGTCTTTTGAATGTCATTTTTACCCATCGATTTCATGGCTTTTCCTGACATATTTGCACGTACAAATTGCAACAGTACCATTGGATCGAGTGGATTTGCTGTATTTTCAATTTTAGCCCAATTTGACGGAAATAGCTGCTGTTGGTCAAAAAGGCACTTCTAGCACATATTTAAGTAGGCTGTTAAAAATGGTCTTTTGAATGTCATTTTTACCTGTTGATTTTATGGCTTTTTTTGGCGTAGTTTGACGTGCCAAATGCAACAGTACCATTGGATTGTGTGGATTTGATGTATTTCACTATTTAGCCCAATTTGATGGAAATAGCTGCTGTTGGTGGAAAATGCACTCCTAGCACATACATAACTAAGCTGTCAAAAATGATCTTTTCTGGCGTAGTTTGACGTTCTGATTATAACGGTACCATTGAATCGGCTTCATTAGATGTATTTCCTAATTTAAACCAATTTGATTGGAATAGCGGCTATTAGTCGAGAATGCATTTCTACCACATAAATAAGTATGCCTCCAAAAATGGTCTTCTGAATGTCATTTCTACCTATCAGTTTTCTGGCTTTTCCTGATGTAGTTTGACGTACTGATTGCACCGGTAACATTGGATCAGGTGGATTTGATGTATTTTTCGATTCAGCCCAATGTGATTGGAATAGCCACAATTGACTGAAAATGCACTCCTGGCACATACATAAGAAAGCTGTCAAAAATGGTTCTTTGAAAGTCATTTTTACCTATCGATTTTATGGCTTTTCTAGCGTAGTTTGACGTGCTGATTGCAATCGTACAATTGAATTGGCTGCATTGGATGTATTTCTCGATTTAACCCAATTTGATGGAAATAGCCACTATTGGTCAAAAAGGCACGTCTACCACGTACATTAGTAAGCCATCAGAAATGGCCATTTGCATGTCATTTTTACCTATAGATTTTATAGCTTTCTCTGGCGTACTTTGACGTGCTGATTGCAACGGTACCATTGGATTGGGTGGATTTTATGTATTCTTCGAATTAGCCCAATTTGAATGAAATAACTGTTGTTGGTCGAAAAGGCACTTGTAGCACATACATAAGTAAGCCATCAAAAACGGTCTTTTGAATATCATTTTTACCCATCGATTTTATGGCTTCTTCTGCCGTAGTTCGATGTGCTGATTGCAACGGTACCATTGGATCGGGTGGATTTGATGTATTTTTCTATTTAGCCCAATTTGAATGAAATAGCAGCAATTGACTGGAAATGCTTTTCTACCACATACATAAGTAAGCTGTCAACAATGGTCTTTTGAATGTCCTTTTTACCCATTGATTTTATTGCTTTTTTTGGCGTAGTTTCACGTGCTGATTGCAACAGTACCATTGGATGGGATGAATTGTATTTTTTGATTTAGCCCAATTTGATGGAAATAGCCAGACTTGACCGATAATGCATTCCTACCACGTACATGAGTAAGTCATTAGATATGGTTTTTTAATGTCATTTTTACCTTTCGATTTTATGACTTTTTCCGGCGTAGTTTGACGTGCTGATTGCAACGGTACCATTGAATCGGCTGCATTGGATGTATTTCTCGAATTAACCCAATTTTATGGAGATAGCCGCCTTTAGTCAAGAGGGCACTTCTACCATGTATATTAGTAAGCCATCAAAAATGTTCTTTTGAATATCACTTTTACATATCGATTTTATGGCTTTTCCTGGCGTAGTTTGACGTGTTGATTGCAACAGTACCATTGGATCGGGTGGATTTTTATTTTTTTTTGATTCAGCCCAATTTGATGGAAATAACTGCAATTGACCAAAAATGCACTCCTAACACATACATTAGCTGTCAACAATGGTCTTTTGAATGTCATTTTTACCTACCGATTTTATTGCTTTTTCTGGCGTAGTTTGACGTGCTGATTGCAACTGTACTATTGGATCAGCTGTATTCGATGAACTTTTTGATTCAGCCCAATTTCATGGAAATAGACAAAATTGGTCAAAAATGCCTTTCCAGCTCATACATAAGTTATCCGTCAAAAATGGTCTGATGATTGTTATTTTTACCTATCGATTTTATGGCTTTTTCTGGCGTACTGTGACATACTGATTACAACAATACCATTGAATTGGCTGCATTTGATGTATTTTTCAATTTAGTCCAATTTGATGGGAATAGTGGCTGTTGGTTGAAAAAGCACTTGTAGCCATCGAAAATGGTGTTTCGGATGTCATTTTTACCTATCGATTTTATGGCTTTTTCTGGTGTACTTTAGCGTGCTGATTGCAACGGTACTATTGGATTGGCTAGATTTGATGTATTTTTCAATCCAGCCCAATTTGATGGAAATAGCCACAATTGACCGAAAATGCATTTCTAGCACATACATAAGTAAGCCGTCGAAAACGGTCTTTTAATGTCTTTTTAACTATCGTTTTTATGGCTTTTTCTGGCGTACTTTGACGTGCTGATTGCAACGGTACCATTGGATCGGATGGATTTGATGTATTTTTCAATTTAGCCTAATTTGATGGGAAAAGCTGCAATTGACCGGAAATGCACTCGTAGCACCTACATAAGTAAGCTGTCAAAAATGGTCTTTTGAATGTCACTTTAACCTATCGATTTTATGGCTTTTTCTGCCCGTGTGTGACGTGCTGATCGCAACAGTACCATTCGATTGGGTGGATTCGATGTATTTTTCTATTAAGCCCGACGTGATGGAAATAGCCACAATGGACCAAAAATGCATTTCTACCACATACATGAGTACGCAGTCAAAAATGGTCCTTTGAATGTCATTTTTACCTATTGATTTTATGGCTTTTTCCGATATAATTTGACGTGCTGATTGCAACGGTACCATTAGATCGGGTGGATTTAATGTATTTTTGTATTTTGCCAAATTTGATGGATATAGCAGCAATTACCGAGTGTGCACTCCTAGCACATACATGAGTAAGCCATCAAAAATTGTCCTTTGAATCTAATTTTTTACCAATCGATTTTATGGCTTTTTCTGGTGTAGTTTAACGTACTAATTGCAACGGTACCATTGGAACGGAATGATTTGATGTATTTTTTTATTTAACCTAATTTAATGGGAATGGCTGCTGTCGGTTGAGATGGCATTTCTAGGACATACATATGTAAGCTGTCAAATATTGTCTTTTGAATGCCATTTTCACCTTTCGATTTTATTGCTTTTTCCGGCGTAGTTTGACGTGCTCACTGCTATGGTACAATCGGATCGGGTGGATTTGAAATATTCTTTGATTTAGCCGAATTTGATGGAAATAGCTACAATTGACCAAAAATGCACTCCTAGCACATACATAAGTACGCTGTCAAAAATGGTCTTTTGAATGTCATTTTCAACCGTCGATTTTATGGCTCTTCTGGTGTCGTTTGACGAGCTGATTGCAACTGTATCATTGAATAAGCTGCATTTGATGTATCCCTCAATTTGGCCCAATTTGATGGAAATAACTTCAATTGACCGAAAATGAGTTTTTAGCACATATATAAGTATGCCATCAAAACTGGTCGCATGAATGTAATTTTTACCCATCGATTTAATGGCTTTATTCGCCTAGTTTGACGTGTGGATTGCAACAGTACCATTGAATTGGCTGCATTTGATGTATTCTTCAATTCAACTCAATTTGATGGGAAAGGCTGCTATTGGTCGACAAGGCATTTTTACCACATACATACGTGAGCCATCAAAAACGGTCTTTTGAATGTCATTTTTACCAATCGATTTTATGGCTTTTTCGTGCTTAGTTTAACGCACTGGTAGCAACAGTACCATTGGATCGGGTGGATTTGATGTATTTTGATTCAGCCAAATTTGATGGAAATAGCTGCTGTAAGTCGAGAAGGCACTTCTTGCACATACATAAGTAAGCTGTCAAAAATGGTCTTTTGAATGTCATTTTTACCTATCGATTTTATGCCTTTTTCTGGCGTAGTTTGACGTGCAGATTTGAACGGTATCATTGAATCGATTAAATTTGATGTATCTTCCGATTCAACCTAATTTAATGGAAATAGCCACAATCGACCGAAATATGCATTTCTAGCACATACATAAGTAAATGGTCTTTCGAATGTCATTTTCACCTATCGATTTTCTGGCTCTCCCTTGCTTGGTTTGACTTGATAATTGCAACGGTACTATTGGATTGGGTGGATTTGATGTATTTCACAATTTTGCCCAATTTGATTGAAATATCTGTGATAAACCGAAAATGCATTTCTAGCACATACATAAGTATGTCGTCAAAAATGGTCTTTTGAATGTCATTTTTACCTATCGATTTCATGGCTTTTTCTGGTGCAGTTTGATGTGCTGATTGCAAGAGTACAATTGGTTTGGGTGGATATGATGTATTTTTCGATTAAGCCCAATTCAATGGAAATAGCTGCTATTGGTTGAAAAGGCACTTCACACATATACTTAAGTAAGCTGTCGGAAATCGTCTATTGAATGTCTTTTTAACTTATCGATTTTATGGTTTTCTCGGGCATTGCTTGACGTACTGATATCAACAGTACCATTGAATCGGGTGGATCTGATGTATTTTTCGATTTAGCCCAATTCGATGTGAATAGTTGCTATTGGTCAAAAAGACACTTCTACCACATACATAAGTGAGTCGTTAAAATTTTCACCTATTTTTGCAATTCAGCCAAATTTGATGGAAATAGCCACAATTGACCAAAAATGCAATCCTAGCACATACATAAGTAAGCTGTCGAAAATGGTGTTTTGAACGTCATTTTTACCTATAGATTTTATGGCTTCCCCTGGCGTAGTTTGACGTGCTGATTGCAACAGTAACATTGTATCAGGTTGATTTGATGTATTTTTGACTTAGCCCAATTTGATGGAAATAGCTACTGTTGGTCGAGAGGGCACTTTTATCTCATACATAACTAAGCTGTCAAAAATGGTATTTTGCATGTCATTCTTACCTATTGATTTTATGACTTTTTCTGGCGTAGTTTGACGTGCTGATTTGAACGCTGTCATTGCATTTGATGTATTTTCGATTTAACCCAATTTGATGGAAATAGCCACATTTGACCAAAAGTGGATTTCTTGCACATACATAAGTAAGCCATCAAAAATGGTCTTTTGTTGTGCTGATTGCAACAGTACCATTACATTGGCTGCATTTGATGTACTTTTCGATCCAGCCCAATTTGAGCAAAATAGCAACTATTGGTCAAGAATTCACTTGTATTGCATACATAAGTAAGCCATCAAAAATGGTCTTTCGATTGTGATTTTTACTTTTCGATTTTATGGCTTTTTCTGGCATATTTTGATGTGCTGATTCCCACAGTACCATTATATCGGGTTGATTTGATGTATTCTTCGATTCAGCTAAATTTGATGAAAATAGCTGCTGTTAGTCGAGGAGGCACTTATAGCACATACATAAGAGAGCCGTCAAAAATGGTCTTTTGAATGTCTTCTTTACCTATCGATTTCATGGCTTCTTCTGGCGTAGTTTGACGTGCTAATTGCAAGTTGAAAAAAGCATCAAATCCAACCGATCACATGGTATTGTTGCAATCAGCACGTCAAACAACAGAAAAATCCATTAAATCGATAGGTAGAAATGACATTCAAATGACTGTTTTTGATGGTTTACTTATGTATGTGCTAAAAGTTCTCTCTCGATCAATAGCAGCTATTTCAATCAAATTAGGCTCAATCAAAAATACATCAATTGCAGCCGTTTCCACGGTACCGTTGCTATCAGCACGACAAACTCTGCCAGAAAAAGCCATAAAATCGATAGGTAAAAATGACATTCAGGAGACCATTTTCGACTGCTTACTTATGTATGTGCTAGAAATGCATTTTTCGACCAATAGCAGCTATTTCCATCAAATCAGTCTAAATCGGAAAATACATCGAATGCAGCCAATTCAACGGTACAGTTACTATCAGCCCGTCGACCTACACCAGAAGAAGCCATATAATCGATAGGTAAAAATGACATTCAATTGACCATTTTTGACAGCTTACTTATTTATGTGCTAGAAAATCATTTTTGGTCAATCGCAACTATTTCTGTCAAATTGAGCTAAATCGAAAAATACATCAAATGCAGCCGATCCAATGGTACCGTTGCAATCAGCACGTCAAACTACACTATAAAAAGCCATAAAATCGATAGGTAAAAAATGACATTGAAAAGACCATTTTTGACAGCTTACTCCTGTCTTTGCCAGAAATGCCTTTTCGACTAACAGTGGCTATTTCCATCAAATTAGGCTAAATCAAATAATACATCCAATCCACCCAATGTCATTGTACTGCTGCAATCAGCACGTCAAACTACGCCAGGAAAAAACATAAAATTGATAGGTAAAAATGGCATTCAAAAAACCACGTTTGACGGCCCACATATGTATGTGCTAGAAGTGCCTTCTCGGCTAATAGGTCCTATATCCATTAAATTGGCTTTGAATGAGGAATACATCAAATCCACGTAATCAAATGGTACCATTGCAATGAGCACGTCAAACTATGCTGGAAAAAGCCATAAAAACGATAGGTAATGACATTCAAAAGACCATTTTTGACGGCATACTTATGTATGGCTAGGAATGCATTTTTGGTCAATTGTGGCTATTTCCATCAAATTGGGCTTAATCGAAGAATGCATCAAATCTACCCGATCCAATGGTACCGTTGCAATCAGCACGTCAAACTACGCCAGAAAAAGCCATAAAATCAATAGGTAAAAATGACATTCAAAAGACCATCTTTGACGGCATACTTATGTATTTGCTAGAAGTGTCTTCCCGACCAATAGTGGCTGTTTCCGTCAAATTTAGTTAAATCGAAATATACATCAAATCCACCCGATACAATGGTACTGTTGCAATCAGCACATCAAACTATGCCAGGAAAAGCCATCAAATTGATACATAAAAATGAACCACTTTTGACGGCCTATATATGTATGTGCAAGGAATGCCTTCTTGGTTTATAGGTGCTATATCCATTAAATTGGCTTTAAATGAGAAATTCATCAAATACACCTAATCCAATGGTACTGTTGCTATCAGCACGTCAAACTACGCCAGAAAAAGCCATAAAATCGATAGGTAAAAATTACATTCAAAAGACCATTTTTGACAGCTTCCTTACGTATGTGCTAGAAGAGCCTTTTTGACCGATGGCGGCTATATCCATCAAATCGGGCTAAATTGAAAAATACATCAAATCCACCCGATCAGATGGTACCATTGCAATTAGCACGTCAAACTACGCCAGAAAAGGCCATTAAATTGATAGGTAACAATGACATACAAAAGACCATTTTTGACAGCTTACTTATGCATGTGCTAAAAGTACCTCCTCGACCAATAGCAGCTATTTCCATCATATTGGGCTGAATTTAAAAATACATCAAATGCAGCTGATTCAATGGTATGGTTGTAATCAGCACGTCAAACTACATCAGGGAAAGCCATAAAATCGATGGGTAAAAATGACATTCAAAAGACCATTTTTGACAGCTTACTTATGTATGCATTAGGGATGCATTTTTTGTCAATTGCAACTCTTACCTTCAAATTGGGCTTAATTGAAGAATACATCAAATCCACCCAATCCCATGGTACTGTTGCAATCAGCACGTCAAACTACGCCAGGAAAAGGCATAAAATCGAAAAGTGAAAATGACATTCAAATGATCATATTTGACCGCTCACTTTTATATAAGCTAGAAGTGCCTTTTGGACCAACAGCAGCTATTTCTTTCAAATCGGTCTAAATTAAAACATACATCAAATCCATCAACTAATGGTACTGTTGTAGTCAGCACTTCAAACTACACCAGAAAAAGCCATGAAATCGATATGTAAAAATGAAATTCAGAAGACCGTTTTTGACAGCTTACTTATGTGTGTGCTAGGTGTGCCTTTTCGACCAATCGTGGCTATTTCCATCAAATTGGGCTAAATTAAAAAAATACATCCAATTCACACAATCCAATGCTACCGTTGCAATCGGCACGTCAAACTACGCCAGAAAAAGCCATAAAATCCATAAGTAAAAATGACATTACAATGATCATTTTTGACGGGTTTTTTTCCATCAAATTGGGCTGAATTTAAAAATACATCAAATGCAACCGATTCAATGTTACGGTTACAATCAGCACGTCGAACTACAAAAGAAAAAGTCATGAAATTGATAGGTGAAAATGACATTTAAAAGACCATTTCCGACCACTCATTCATGTATTTGGTAGAAGTGCTTTTTTGACCAACAGCAGCTATTTCCATCAAATTGGGCTAAATC
Organism: Thysanoteuthis rhombus; assembly: GCA_963457665.1. Lineage (NCBI taxonomy): Eukaryota > Metazoa > Mollusca > Cephalopoda > Oegopsida > Thysanoteuthidae > Thysanoteuthis > Thysanoteuthis major. The sequence continues at coordinate 76,250 of OY735198.1, forward strand.
AAATAATACATCAAATCCACCCGATCCAATGGTACTGTTGCAATCAGCACGTCAAACTACGCCACGAAAAGCCATGAAATTAATAGGTAAAGAAGACATTCAAATGACCATTTTTGACGGCTCTCTTATGTATGTGCTATAAGTGCCTCCTCGACTAACAGCAGCTATTTTCATCAAATTCGGCTGATCCAATGGTACCTTTGCACTCAGGACGTCAAACTACGCCAGAAAAAGCCATAAATTCGATAGGAAAAAACGACATTCAAAACACCATTTTTGACAGCTTACTTATGTATGTGCCAGAAATGCATTTTCGCTCAGTTGCGTCTATTCTCGTCAAACTGGGATGATTCGGAAAATCCATCAAATCAAGCCGATCATATGGTACCATGTTAGTCAGCACGTCAAACTAAGCCAGAGAAGGTCATAAAATCAATAGGTAAAAATGACATTCAGAAGACCATTTTTGATGGCTTACGAATGTATGTGCTACGAATGCCTTTTCGATTAACAGTGGCTATTTGCATCAAATTGGGTTAAATCGAAAAATACATCAAATCAGCCAGATCCAATGGTACTGTTGCAATCAGCACGTCGAACTACGCCAGGAAAATCCATAAAATAGACAGGTAAAACTGACATTCAAAAGACCATTTTGACAGCTCACTTATGTGTGTGGTAGAACTGTCTTTTTGACCAATCGCGGCTATTTCCATCAAATTGGGCTAAATGGAAATATACATCAAATCCACCCTATCTAATGGTACTGTTGCAATCAGCACGACAAACTACGCCAGAATAAGCCGTAGAATCAATAGGTAAAAATGACATTTAAAAGACCATTTTTGACAGCTTACTTACGTATGTGCATGTAATGCATTTTGGTCAATTGCAACTAATTCTGTCAAATTGGGCTAAATTGAAAAATACATCAAATCCACCCGATGTAATCATACTTTTGCAATCAGCACGTCAAACTATGCCAGAAAAGCCAAAAAATCGATGAGTAAAAATAATATTCAAAAGACCATTTTTGACAGCTTACTTATGTATGTGCTATAGTTGCTTTCTCGACCAAATAACAGCTATTTCCATCAAAGTGGGCTAAATCAGATAATACATCAAATCCACCCGGTCTAATGGTACTGTTGTAATCAGCGCATCCAATTACGCCAGAAAAAAGCCATAAAATCCATAGGTAAAAATGACATTCTAAAAAAAACTTTTGATGGCTTACTTATGTAAGTTGTGAAAATGCCTTCTCCGCCAATGATGGCGATTTCCATCGAATTGGGTTAAATAAAAAAATACATCAGATAATTCAATGGTACTGTTGAAATCAGCATGTCAAACTACGCCAGAAAAAGCCATAAAATCGATAGGTAAAAATGACATTCAAATAATATTTTTTATTGCTTACTTATGTATGTGGTAGAAGTGCCTTATACCAATAGCAGCTATATCCAAATTGGGCTAAATGGAAAAGTACATCAAATACCGCTGATCCAATGGTACAGTTGTAATCAGCACGTCAAACTACACCAGAAAAAGCCATAAAAATGATAGGCAAAAATGACATTCAATAGACCATTTTTGACAGCTTACTTATGTATGTGCAAGAAATGCATTTTTGGTCAATTGCAACTATTACTTCAAATGCACCTGATCCAATGGTACCGTTGCAATCAACACGTCAAACCATGCCACAAAAAGCCAAAAAATCGATAGGTAAAAATGACATTCAAAAGACCATTTTTGATGACTTACCTATGTATGTGCCATAGGTCCTTCTTGACCAATAACGGCTATTTCCATCAAAATGGGCTAAATCGAAAAATATATCAAATCTACCCGATTTTTGACGGCTTCCTTATATATGTTGTAAAAGTGCCTTCTCCGCTAATTGCTGCTATTTCCATCAAATTGGGCTGAATCAAAAAATACATCAAAACCAGATAATTCAATGGTACCGTTGCAATCAGCACGTCAAACTACGCCAGAAAAAGTCATAAAATTGATAGGTAAAAATGACTTTCGAAGAACCACTTTTGACGGCCCACATGTTTATGTGGTAGAAGTGCCTTCTCGACAAATAGGTGCTATATCCATTAAATTGGGTTTGAATGAGAAATACATCAAATACAGCTGATCCAATGGTACCCTTGCACCCAGCACGTCAAACTACGCCAGAAAAAGCCAGAAAATCGATAGGTAAAAATGACATTCAAAAGACCATTTTTGACGGCTTACTTATGTATGTGCTACAAGTGCCTTTTCGACCAATAGTGGCTACTTCCATCAAATTGGGCTGAATCAAAAAATACATCAAATACAACCTATCCAATGGTACTGTTGTAATCAGGACGTAATGCTACGCCAGAAAAAGCCATAAATTCGATAGGAAAAAACGACATTCAAAAGACCATTTTGACAGCTTACTTGTGTATGTCCTAGAAATGCATCTTTGGTCAATTGTTGCTATTTCCATCAAATTGGGATAAATTGAAAAATACATCAAATCAACCAGATCCCATGGTACCGTTGCAATCAGCACGTCAAACTATGCCAGAAAAGCCAGAAAATCGATAGGTGAATATGACATGTAAAAGACCCTATTTCAAGGCTAAGTTGTAAACGTGCCTTGTGGCTAATATCTGCTATTTCACTCAATATTGGGTATATTGGAAACTAAATCAAACACATTTGATCGTATCATACTGTTGCAATCAGCATGTCAAAATACACCAGAAAAAGTTATAAAAGTGACAGTAAGACCGACATTTGAAACTTAATCTTTGCAGGTTATGTGTTAGAATATCCTTCCCGACCAATATCAGCCGTTTCTTTCTATGAATTGTAAATCGAGAAATATATCGAATACAACCGATCCAGTAGTACCGTTGCAATCAGCTCGTCGAAATACGCCAGAAAGAGCCATAAAATCGTTAGGTAAAAATGACATTCGAAAGACTATTTTTGAGGGCTCATGTGCTAAAGGTGCCTTCTCGGCCAATACCAGCTATTTCAGTCAAAAAGAGGTAAATCGATAATTATATCAAAAACAGCCAGTCCAATGGTACCATTCCTATCAGCACGTCAAACTACTCCAGAAGAAGCCATAAAATCCAAAGGTAAAAATGACATTCTATAGACCAGTTTTGAGGGCTTATGTGCTAGAAGTGCCTTCTTGGCCAATACCAGCTATTTCTGTCAAAATGGGCTAAACCGATAACTACATCAAAAACAGCCGATCCAATGGTACCATTCCAATCAGCACGTCAAATCACGGCAGGAAAAGCCATAAATTCGATTGGTAAAAAAAACATTCGAAAAAGTATTTTTGAGGGCTTATGTGCTAAATGTGCTTTCTCGGCCAATACCGGCTATTTCTGTCAAAATGGGATGATTTGAAAATTACATCAAATACAGCCGATCCAATGGTACCATTGCAATCAGCACATCAATCTATGCCAGAAACAGCTATAAAATTGATGGGTGAATATGACATTTAAAAGACTTTGAAGGCTATGTGCTAGAAGTGCCTTTGCGGCTAATATCGGCTTTTTCACTCAATATTTGGTATATTTGAAACTAAATCAAACACAGCAGATATAATGGTACCGTTGCAATCAGCATGTCAATATACACTAGAAAAAGTTATAAAAGTGACTGGTAAGACTGACATTTGAAACTTAATCTTTGCAGGGTATGTGTTAGAATATCCTTCCAGACCTACATCAGCTGTTTCTTTCCATGAATGGTAAATCAAAAACTACATCAAATACAGTAGATCCAATGATATTGTTGCAATCAACATGTCAAACTACACCAAAAAAGCCAGAAACAGTAAAAATAACATTCGAAAGGCAATCTTTTCAAGCTATGTGATAGAGAGCCATAGAATGAATAGGTAAAAATGAAAGCCAACACCCCGAGTCTGCAGACAATATACTTTCCTAGCCACGATCAGTTTTTTTTCAGTATGGGAAACTCGAAGAAGTTGAATACAGCAAAATCTATGACACTCTTGCAAACAGCATTTCAGAATACACAAGGGAAGGCTACAAATATAATACATATATATATAAAAATGTATATATATGTATATATATATACACATACAAATATATACAGATATATATACATATGAATATGAAAATACATATACAAATACAGTCATATATATATAAATACATATATATATGTACATATAAGTATACATGTATATAAACGTATACGTATAGATATACATGTACATATACGTGTGCATATACATATATATATACATATATATATACATATATATATATACATACATGTACATGCATATATATATGGATAAATGTATATATATAAACGTATATAGATATATATATAAACATATGCATATATATATGTACATATATACATATATATATACATATATATATACATAAAAACATATATATATACATATGCATACGTATCTATGCATACATATATATGCATATATATACATATATATATATATATACATATATATACACATATAAACATATATATACATATATACACCATATATATAGAGATACATATATATACATGAATATATACATATATATACAGATACATATATATAAGCATATATATATATATATAAATATACATATATATATACATATATATACATACATATATATATATATACATATACATATACATATCCGAATATATATATATATACATATCCGAATATATATATACGTATATTCATATATATACACATATTGATATTTATATATAAAAATATATATATATATACGTATACGTATACATACGTATATACATATATATATACAAATATATAGATACATCAATGTATATATATATACATACATATATATATATTCATACATTCATATACGTATGTATATATTCCAACACATATATATACATACAAATCTATATACATATACATTTACATATATAAATATGTATACATACATATATATATATATATATATATATATATATATATATATATATATATATATATATATATATATATAAATACATACATATATATACACATATATGTATATTTGTAAACATATATAGGCATATACATATATACATATATCTATATATATACATATATGTATATATAAATATTCATATATATATATATATATAAATGTATATATATATATATATTCATATATATATATACGTGCACGTATATATGAATATATATATCCATACATCTATATATTAATGTATATATACATATATACACATATACATATGTATACACATATATGTATATACGTATACATACATTTATATGCATATACATACAAATATATACCCTTAATATATATATATATATATATATATATACATATATAAATACATATACATACGTATATATGAATATATGAATATATATATATATACTTATAAATATACATAGACATATACATACATGTGTCTCTATGTACATATATATTAGCCCACTTCCCGTAAAACTACTCTTTCGCACACCTGACCACAATTTTGCCACTGACGCTAGCTTCACCATAATAGAAAAAATTGAAAAAACTACTCCAATTGACATAACTAAAGTTCTAGAAAAACACGAAGACATATGGATCAACAAACTTAAAACCCTATATCCTAATGGATTAAATACTAAACTGAACAAGCCTCACCACACAGAACCCTAATATACACAACTCCTATCATTAATATCCTCACACCCACATCTAAGACACATTCAGTAATGGAAGCTTCTAAGTCACCCAGACCCATAGGAAAAATTTCACCTTAGCCTGTCATAACCGCTGTCCAAATCATAGCCTAAACATTTCAGTAACTTTTAAGGTTGATACCTATGTAGCTCCTTGGCCTCACCACCCCTCCTTCTACACTACCCCAAACATACCAAAAAATCCAACTCCACATCACTACCCCCTACCTTGACACAATCTGCCCTCCCCAAGACCAGCTGCTGTTGCTTTACCAAAGTCCTGATACCTGCTGGTCATTCTTCCATTCAGCAACAGGGCTCTAGTAGCCCTGACAACAAAACTTACCCACAATGCATAGCCCCTGGCATAGGACTCTGGTTCCACATGGTACATTTTAATACACACTCACACAGCACACACCACTGATGATGGGGAGAATCCTGAAACATGTATGGACTATTGACATAAGGATTAATAAACCTTACCACCAAAAACTTCACACCCGAGTCTGTCTCACTCTCTTAAGTACACATTATACATATTCAGATATATATTCTTACATATATATATATATATATTCATGTATATATATATACATGTATACTTATACATACACATATATACATATATCCATATATATATACATATATATATATGTACATGTACATATACATATGTATATACATGTACATATAAACGTATATATATATACATAAATATATATATACATAAATATATGCATATATATATACATATGTCCATGTACACATACATATATTCACATAAAATATACATATATTTATATACATATATATACATATATATATGCATATACATACTTATATATACTTGCATGTATACATATACATATATATATGTATTTATACAGACATATACTTACCTCTACATATACATATATATACATATATACATATATATACATCCATATATATATACATATGAATATATATATACATATATACATATACATGTATATATATATATATACATATATATGTATATACATATACATATATATATATATCCACGTATATATAAGCACATATATGTATTCATATGAAAATATACACAAATATATATACATATATATACACATATATAGATATACATAAATATATACGCACATATGTGTACACCTATATATTTGCATATATATATATATATTCATTGGATATATGTGTACATATATATATATATACCTTTACATATATATGTATGTAAAATACATATATATACATATATATACACGTATATATATATGCATATATACATATAAATGTATATATATCTACATATACATATATATAAACATATTTATATATACATATATATGCATATATCTGTATATATATTCACATATATATATATATATATACACACATATATATACATATATTCATATATATATATACATATATATATATATATATATATATACATATATATATATTTATACACATATGCATATATATACTCATATAAAACTAAAGCTCTAAAAACAAAACCAACCCATACCCAACCCACTACTTTGACCTAACTTTGACTTGCCATAAAAAACAAACGAATCTAGTGTTGGATGGGTCGGTGCTCTGTCTAATCTAAGTAGTAAATTCTTGCTGGGAGACGGGCATGGAATCTTTAGCAACGAACGATGAAAAATTCAAACTTTTTCAACTGCTAAAATGAAGTTCCCAGACCAACTATGCTGTTGCAATTGTGTCTTTAAACTTAAACCTCTGTGGACTTCATTTAAGCTAAATCTTTATATATAAGGGAGAGGTATTCTCCAAGGCTGCCTCACTGACCCTAACAGGTCGGAGATAGAAAGAAAGACATCCTTACTCATGGAATTTGCATCCAACTTATTTCGAAAATTGATCGAATTTTGCAAAAAAAAAAATCAAGAAATAAGTTCGCTTTTTTTTTCTCTCCTGGTGCTCCGAACATCCACTCTCGTTTCACAAGAACTGGCTGTCCTCTTCAACTTGTGTCTAAAACACAGTAATGTCCCAGACGATTGGAACACTGCTATCATAATGCTTTTATATAAAAAAGGAAACCCGAAAGACCTCAATAACTACAGGCCTATAAGTCTACTCAACTGTGTATACAAACTTTTCACAAAGATCATCACCAACCGAATCACAAAAACACTCGATGAAAACCAGCCACGTGAACAGGCTGGCTTTAGAAGAAGCTACTCGACCATGGACCACCTGCACTCGATAAATCAACTGAAAGAAAAAGCAGCAGAGTATAAACTACCACTTGCCGTAGCATTTATCGACTTCAAAAAGGCGTTCGACTCAGTAGAAATCCCTAAAGTCATGGAGGCCATCAGTCGGCAAGGTGTAGATCCAGTATATGCTGAAGTGTTGAAACATATATACAATCACGGCAGCTCATTTATCAGGCTACATAAAGACTCGGACCCCTTGCAGCTCCAGAGAGGAGTAAGACAAGGTGATACCAGCTCACCTAAACTCTTCACAGCCTGCCTCGAGATGATCTTCAGAAGGCTAGACTGGGAGAGTAAAGGAATTATAATAGACGGCGAGTATCTGAGCAACCTTAGATTTGCAGACGACATAGCCCTTTTCGCAGAGAGCCTACACGACCTCCAACTAATGATAGATGAACTAAATGAAGAGAGCAAGAAAGTCGGCCTACACATGAACTTCAGCAAGACGAAGATCATGTGCAACAACCACATTGGAGATAAAAACACCAAGATCGAAATAGAGGACACAGAACTCGAAAAAGTAGACCACTACATCTACCTAGGGCAACCAATCTCCATGAGACCCTCAAAAGAAGAAGAAATCAAGCGAAGAATCACACTAGGATGGTATGCCTTTGGCAGAGCTAGCTCAACCTTAAAAAATAATAAGATCCCATTAATCCTAAAGAGAAGGGTGAATAACCAATGCATCCTCCCAATAGTCACTTATGGAGCTGAAACATGGAACTTAACCAAGAGACAGACCCGTAAGCTGAGAACCATGCAACGTGCACATGAAAGAATAATGCTGGGCCTCACATGGAGAGACCACAAATCAGCACAGTACATCCGCGAAAAGACAAGGGTTAGAGACATCATAGAATCCATAAAAATCTCAAATGGTGCTGGGCTGGCCATGTTGTGAGGATGGCAGACATTTGATGGACATCACGACTCACTTATTATCATGTTAGATGGAGAGACGAGCTAGACAAGTTCAGGAAGTACTGGCTCCATGACACCCATGATAGAGAAGTGTGGCAAATCCTGGGGAAGGTCTATGTCGACGGACGCTAAAAGACTGATGATGATGATGATGATGATGATATATATACATACCTATATTTGCATATATATACATATGTATATACATTCATATACCTATATACATATATATTAATATACAAACATATATATATTAATATATTTACATATATAAATTTACATATACATATACATATGCATATAGATAAATGTATATATATACATATATATACACATATGTATATATGCAAATACATATATATACATATGTATATGCAGATATATAAATATATATACAAATATATATACCTACATATACATATATATACATATACATATATACATATATATATAATTATTCATATACATATACATATAGACCAACATATATGTACACACATATATATACACATACATATATACGCATATATATACACATATATTCATATACACGTATATATCCATATATATTTACACACATGTATACATACATATATATATACATACACATATATATATACAAATATTCATATATACACAGATTTGTATCTACACACATATATGTATACACATTTATATACACATGTATGCATATTCATTTATATGTATACAATATATACATATATATCTATATATATATATATACATATATATGTACATATATATATACATATATATTTACATATATATATAAACATATGTATGTATACATACATATATATACATATATACATGTATACATATATATATACATATATATATACATATAAATATATATATACACATATGTATGTACCTATATGCATATATTATACACATATATACATATATATATATATATACATATATATATATATATATATATATACACATATATATGTACTCATATATTGGTACACATATATATATACATATATATATATACACATATATATGTAAATATATATATATATGTATATATGTGTATACATACATATATATGTGTACATATATATATATATGTATATATATATATGCATATGTATATATATATAAATTTATATATATATATATATATATATATTATAATTTTTAAAGATAATACCTATATAGCTCCTTGACATCAGCACTCTTCCAATTGCGTTATCCCTAGCATACCCCAAAAATACAGCTCCACATCACTCCCCTCTACCTTGACACACTTGTCCCTCTCCAAGACGAACTGTTGTAGCTTAATCAAAGATTTTATAACTAATTTGACTCTTTTTCACTCTGCAGGAGACTTCCAGCAGCCCTTATAACATATTTCACCCACTAGGCATAGCATCAAACTACATCAGAAACAACCATAAATCAGAATGCAAAAAATGACTTTCAAAACTGGATTTTTGGAAAAAAAAATCTTGTAGTACGGTATTTCCGGGGAATATAGTTTATTTCGTAGTACCGCATTCTTGGAAAATATTGGCTATCTCAAAGAATACACTGAATATAGGAAAATTTATGATTTCTTCGGAGACAGTGAATCCATTTACATTAAAACAACCTTGAAATCGATGTGCAAAAATGACTTTCAAAACTGCATTTTGGGCTATGCTGTAGTACTGTAGTTTCAGAAAAAATAGGATATTTAAAAAAAATATAGTGAATATAAGAAAGCCAATGATATCAGTGCATCAAACTATGTATGAAACAACCATAAAATCGATATGCAAAAATGACTTTCAAAATTTCATTTCCGGCAAATATAAGCTATCTCCTAAAACTGTATTTTCAATAATTTTCAATAATTTTCAAGACTGCATTTTATGGGAAATATAGGCTATCACGTAAACGCGCTTTTGGGGAATTACAAGCTATGTCGTAGTACTGCATTTTTGGAAAATATAGGTCATCTCAATGAATACATTGAATATAGGAAAACCAATAACATCATTGGAATCAGCACATTAAACTACATCAGAAGAAAACATAAAATCGAAATGCAAAAATGACCTTCAAAGCCACATTTTTGGCAAATATTGGTCATCTCGAAGAATACATCGGACATAGGAAAACCAATGATATCATGGGAATCAGCACATCAAACTCTATCAGAAACGACCATAAAATCGGAATGCAAAAATGACTTTCAAAACCACTTTCTTGGCAAATATAGGTTATCAAGTGAGACGACATTTCTGGCAAAATGGGCTATCTAGTAGAACTGCATTTCTGGGAAATATAGGTTATCCTGTAGAACTACTTTTTCAGAAAATTCAGGCTATTTCGAAAAATAAATTGAATATAGGAAAACCAATGATTTCTTTGGAATCAGTGCATCAAACTACATCAGAAACGAAACTTAAATTTAAATGCAAAAATGACTCTTAGAACCACATTTTTGGCAAATAGAGGCTATCTCTTGGTACTTCAATTTTAGGAAATATGGGTTATTTGGCAGAACTGCATTTTTAGGAAATATAGGCAATCACAAAGAAATGCATTTTCTCGAAATATGCATTATATATAGAAAAACCAATGATTTCATTGAATTTAGCGCCTCAAACAATGTCAGAAACGACCTTACACTTAAAATGCATAAATGACTTTTGAAACCCCATTTCTGTTGGATACAGGCTATCTCAACAAATTTATCAAATACAAGACAACATATGATTTCATTGAGTTCACAGCATCAAACTATTCTATCTGGAAAAATACATCAAATATAAGAAAACAAACGGTTTCATTGAATTAAGCGTATCAAACTATGTCAGAAACGACTTTCAACTCAAGACGCAAAAACGACTTTTAAAGCCCCATTTTAGCCATGCTATACTACCTCAACAGATACATTCAATATAGGTAAACAAATGATTCCTTTAATTCAGTGCATCAAACTATGTTAGAAGCGAACATAAACTCAAAATGCAAAAATGACTTTAAAACCCTCATCTGGCCATGATATCGTATTTCAATAAATACATTCACTATAGAAAAACAAATGTGTCCATGGAATTCGCTGCATCGAACTAGGTCAGATACGACCTTAAACTCAAAATTTCACTGAACTCAGGACATCAAATCATATCAGAAATCAGCATAATTACAAAATGCCCAAATTACTTTTCAAAGCCTATTCAAGTCATGCTTTGCTTTTGCAACAAAAGATTTAATTGAATTCAGCCCCTCAATATGTGTCAGAAACAAGCAAAAACTAAAAATGAACTGATGATATTGAAAACCCTGTTCCAGCTATGCAATGCTCTTGCAACAAATATGTTAAATACAGGAAAACAAATGATTTTATTTCATTCAGGACATTAAATCATATCAGAAACCAGCAAACCCTTAAAATGCAGAAATGACTTTGAAAACCCTTTTCTGGTCATGCTTTTCTTTTGCAAGAAATACAGGAAAACAAATGATTTCATTGACACATCCAGTTATGTCAGAAATCATCAAAAACTTAATATGTAAAAGTAACTTGTAAAACCCTGTTTAGGAAGGGCTCTGCTTACGTAACATGAACTAAACTCGAACTCTCGAAGGCAGTGGTTGTTGGAGTTTTCGATAAATCCTGTGGTTTATTGAATTTTTGAGGTCAAACTTTGGCATCCATAGAAAAATTTTAAAATGCATAAAATACAACTCACTGATTTCTAATTTACATATTATTGCGTGATTTTGCCTCAGATTGATCCCTTTATCAAGTGACATTAATTTGTTCTGCAATACCTTAACATCGTTAAATCGATTCCCACGCTAATTGAAGCTCCACTCACCATTGAATGTATCCTTATATATATCCGTCAATTCTAGATGTTTTTAGATGATTTTTTATTGGATTTTAGATGTAAGCCTACAAGTGAATTTGGCAAAATATCCCTGTATATACCTAGTGAATCTAGATGTTTCTAGAATTTTTTTGTTTTTTACTGTATTTTAAATATGAACTTGCAAATGAATTTGGCAATACTAGCTTGGAGTAATTGGCTTCTCTTTTCACTCTGTTTTTTTTTTATCTTTCTTTCTGTACTTATTTTTGTCATTTTACTTGTTTGTTTGTTTTTCAAAAAACGAAATATATTTTTCTCTTTCTCTCCGCGTATTTATTGTCGATAAAAGAATAAATTTTACCGGCTGTTTTTCTCTGTAGTGGAAGAAAATGCAGAAATAACAACAACAAACTGAAATTTGTATAAAAATAGTTTTATTTATATAAATTTGCACCAATGGTGCGTTGAAGTATGTATTTCCATCAGTATATATACCCACCAACCAACACACACCGTACACGCACACGAACCAAAGCATACTCCTTTACATGCACGCACACAAACACGCACACAATCACACATATGCACAAGCAGACATAACACGTACAACAGCATACACACACACACACACACACATACACACACACACACACACAATCTCACACACCAATATAGGGCGACACTTTGACGTGGAGGAATACTGAAGCTAGTCTCATCGACATTCACTGAAGTGAGATCGAGCCCCACGGGTGTCCCACAGTTGTGGATCAATGCCTATGTGTTTATGTCTGTATGTGTGCACCTATGTATAATCTATCTATCTATCTATCTATCTATCTATCTATCTGTCTGTCTGTTCATATCTATCAACCTACCAACCTATCTACCTACCTAACCACCCAGATACCTACCCGACCTACCTACCAATGTATCTACTAATCTACCTACCTTACCTAAGGTGGGAATTGAACTCACTACAGTATTGATTGTCCATGAGACGATGCTTGCTAACATTGTCCCATTGTGAAGCGTTGCGAACATCTACACATGTGTGTATAATTGTGTGTGTGTTTGTGAACATACAAGTGCGTGTGTGTCCGCTCGTGCATATAAGTTGAGTGTGTTTAGTGTGCTTAGTGTGTGTGTGCGCGCATGCGCGTATACATACTCTGGATAGAGTCTTGAAAGTGGGAAAAAAGCGAAGAAAAAAACCCGCTTCCGTCTAGGAATGCTTGAGTTCCCATCGCTTGCCGTCAGTGACCAATTGTTGGGCTGACATACCAGAGGAAAATCTGCCGTTTTGGGCTGTTTTGCAACTAGAGCTAACTCCTTTTGGGTACTAGATCTAGTTCCGTTTTGTTGCAAGGGAGATAACTCGTGTATTCTGTATTTAGGATGGCTTCTTCATTTGGTGTAGATATTTCATTCTGCTAAAAGAAAAGATAAGAAGAAAGGTCAGAAAAATGTTTCATCATCAACGACACAAAAAAAAAGAGAAAAGCTGAATCATTTCAAGCAATCAGTTCTTGATTTAATGTTGCACAATTACAATGTTCCTGGCCTCAAAGCTATGAACCGAAGCAAAATAATTCAATTCATTTAAAAGGATAAAATGATTTACTTAGATTTATTCAAATCTGTTGTATGCAGAAAGACAGTAAACTGCATTTAATTTGATTAAAATAATGCAATCTATTAATTTCTTCTTTGTTTTTAATCAATGTAATTCAATAATTTGATTTATTTGACGCAGGAAAAAAGTAGATATAGGTTACCTTGAAAAATTCATTGAATATAACCAATGATTTCATCTAATTCAGCGCATCAAACTGAGTCAGAAACAACATTGAGATCGAAATGCAAAACTGACTTTAGACACTCAATTTTTGGCAAATATTTGCGTATATCTCGTTGAACAGCATTTTCGGGAAATATAGGCTATCCCGAAAAGTACATTGAATATAGGAAATCCAATGATTTTTTTTCTCGAATTCAGTGCATCAAATTACGTCAAAAACAACCAGAAACTCAAAATGGAAAAATGACTTTCAAAACCCATTTTTGGCAAATATAGGTTATCACGTGAGACTGCATTTCTGGCAAAATGGGCTATCCCAAAAACTACATTGAATCACGTGAAACAGCATTTTGGGGAAATATAGGTTGTATTAAAAAAAACATTAAATTCAAGAAAAACTAATGATTTCATTGAATTCAGTGCCTCAAACTACGTCAGAAATAACCAGAAACTCAAAATGCAAAAATGACTTTTAAACTGCATTTTTGTTGAATATAGGCTATCACGTAAAACTGCATTTCCTACAAATATAGGCTATCCCGAAAAACTACATTGAATATACGAAAACCAATGATTTCCTTCAATTAAGCACTTCTATGTTAGAAACAACCTCAAACTCAAAATGTATAACTGACTTTTAAAACTGCATTTTTGGGAAATATAAGCTATATCAACAATTAAATTAAATACAGGAAAAACTAATAATTTCATTGAATTAGGCACATCAAACACTGTCAGAAACGATTCAAACTCAAAATGCAAAAATCACTTTCAAAACTGTATTGTCAGCCAATGTACTGTATCTTAAAGAATACATTAAATATAGGAAAACAAATTCATTCATTGAATTTAGTGCATCAAACTTTGTTGAAACAACTAAAAACTCAAAATGCAAAAACATCTTTTGAAACTGCAGATTTGGCCAATATAGGCTATATCACTAAATACTTCAAACATAGGAAAACAAATGATTTCGTTGAATTCAATGCATCAAACTAGGTCAGAAACAACCTTAAACTCTTAATGCAAAAATGACTTTTAAAACCGCATTCTTGGACAATATTGGCTATCTCAACAAGTACATTAAATATGGCCAGATGGAGTTTTCATAAGAAATTTTTACATTTTGAGATTTTGCTTGTTTCTGACATAATTCGAAATAATGATTTTTTTTAATTCAGCACATCGAATTATATCAGAAAAAAGCAAAATTTCAAAATGCAAAAATTTCTTTCGAAACCCCCATCTGGCCATGCTGATCAATTCCAACAAGTATATAGTATGCAAGAAAACATATGATGTCATTGAATTCAGCACGTCTAATTATGTCAGAAACAAAATGCACAAATGACTTTTTATGCTCCCATTTGGTCATGCTCTGCTTTTGCAACAAGCACATAAAATACAGGAAAACAGATGATTTCATTGAATTTAGCACATTGAACTATATCAGAAAGAAGTAAAAACTCAAAATGCAAAAATGACTTTTAGAACAGCCATTTGACCATGCTGTCTTTTTGCAACAAATTCATAAAATACAGGAAAACAATGATTTCATTGGATTCAGCAAATCGAATTATGTCAAAAATAGGCAAAAACTCAAAATGCAGACTTGACTTTTGAAACCCCCATCTAGATAATCTGTGCTTTCACAACAAATACATAAAATACAGGAAACTTAATGATTACATTGAATTCAGCCGATTGAATTATGTCAGAAACAGACATAAACTCAAAATGAAAAAATATTTTGAAACCCACGACGACCAAAGCAGATTTTTCGCGGCAAATGCGTAAAATGCTGGAAAACAAATGATTCCATTAAATTCAACACATCGGAGTATGTCAGAAACAAGCAAAAACTCAGAATGCAAAAGTGACGTTCAAAAACCCTATCTGGCCCTGCTGCTCTTTGCAACAAATGCATAAAACGCATGAAAACAAATTATCTTATATGATACAACACATCAAATTACCTTAGATACAAATGAAATCTCAAAATGCAAAAATAAATTCGAAAACCCACATCTGGCCATACGTAAAATACAGGAAAACAAATGATTTCATTGAATTCTTCACATTGAATTATGCAGAAGTAAGCAAAAACTCAGAATGCAAAAATTGTTTTTGAAACCCCCATCTGGCCGTTCCATGCTTTTGCAACAAATACATGAAATACAGGAAAACTAAGATTTTATTGAATTCATCGAATCGAATCATGGCTGACACAAGCAAAAATTCAAAATGCAGACATGACTTTTGAAACCCCTATCCAGCTCTTCTGTGCTTTCACAACCAATACATGAATACAGGAAACTTAATGATTTCATTGAATTCAGCACTTCAAACTAGGTCAGAAAGAAGCAAAATCCAGAAATGCAAAAATGAACATTAAGAACCACAACTGACCATACTGTGCTTTGCAGTAAATACATAAAATGTAAAAAAAAATAATTTCATTAAATACAAGAAATTTTGTCAGAAACTAGGGAAACTCAAAATGCAAAAATGAATTTTAAAACCCCCTCCCAGCCATGCTGTCCTTTCCCACTAATTAGATAAAATGCTGGAAAATGAATTATGTCATTGAATTAAGCACATCTAATTATGTCAAATGCATTCAGACATGCTGTCATTTTGCAACCAAACTATAAAATACAGGAAAAACAAATGATTTCATTGAATTCAGCATATCGAATTATGTCAGAAACGAGCAAAAACTCAAAATGGAAATATGTCTATTAAAACCCCAATCTGCCCACGCTGTTTTCTTGCCATGAATACATCAACAAAAAAAAAACTAATGATTTCATTGAGTTTAGCACATCTATCAGAATTATATCAGAAACAAACAAAAGCTGAAAATAAAAAAAACATCTCTAAAACCTCCATCCAGCTCTGCCGTACTATTGCAAAAAATATATAAAATGCAGGAAAACAAATGATTCTGTTGGATTCAGCACATCAAATGATGTCAGAAACAATCAAAAACTCCAAATGCAAAAATGATTTATAAGACCCATCTACAACCATGTCGTGCTTTTGTAATAAATACCTAAAATACAAGAAAACATAAAATTTCTTTGAGTTCGAACATCAAATCATGTCAGAAACAAATAAAAACTAAAAATGGGAGAAACCCACACCCATCTATGCTGCTCTTTTGCAATGAATACTTGGAATACAAGAGAACAACCGACTTTAATGCAACACATTGAATTAGGTCATGAATTAGAAAAAACACAAAATGCAATAATATTGTTCAAGCTCCATCCCAGCCATGGCCAGATTCTGGAACAAACACATAAAATATAGGGAAAAAAATGATTTCATTGAATTCAGCACATCAAATTCTGCCAGAAACGAGCAAAAACTCAAAATACAAAAATGACTCCCAAACCAAATCCAGCTGAGCTGTGCTATTGCAAAAAATACATAAATTGTAGGAAAACAAGTGATTTCAATGAATTCAGCACATCAAATGATGTCAGAAATGAGTAAAAACTCAAAATGAAAAAATTACATTTTAAACTATCTCTCGTCAATTTTGTGTTATTTCTATACATAAAATACAGAAAAACAAATTATTTCATTGGATTCAGCACACTGGATTACGCAAAAAAACTAGCAAAAACACAAAATGCAAAAATAACTTTCGAAAACCCTTTCCAGCCATTTGGTGCTTTTGCAACGAATAGATAAAAAACAGGGAAACGAATAATTTCATTGGAATCTGCACAGAGTATTATGTCAGAAACAAGCAAAAACTTGAAATACAAGATTAGCTTTGAAAACCTGCATCCTTCCATGCTGTGCTATTGCAATGAATACATACAATACATGAAAACAAATGATTTCATTGAATTCAGCACATTGAATTACGTCATAAACAAGCAAAAACTCAAAATACAAAAATGACGTTTAAAACCCCCATCCGCCCATGCTAGGCTTTTGCAATAAATAGATAAAATACAGGAAAACTAATGATTAAATGGAATTCAGCATATCAAATTATGTCAGAAATTAGCAAAAATTCAAACTGCAAAAATGTCATTTAAACCTCCTACTGGCCATACTGTTACCTTAACTATTACAACTTATATAGAGACATAAATGATTTCATTGAGTTTAGTTTTTCAATTTTTGTATAAAAAAAAGGCTGAAAACAAAAAATGCCTGAATGACATTAAAACTCTCTTCCTGTCGTGCTTTGTTACCCTAACAATTACATCAAATATAGGAACACAAATGATTGCATTGAATTTAGCACATCGAATGTGAATTTATATCCGAAATTACTGGAAACTCAAAATGCATAAATAACATTTAAACCTCATTCGGCCGTGCTACCTTACTTCAGCAAATACATAAAATCATCATCATCATCATCATCATCATCATCATCATCATCATCATCAGTCGTCTAACGTCCGTCTTTGGATGTAGACCTTCCCCAGGATCCGCCACATTTGTCTATCATGGGTCTTGCAGAGCCAGTATTTTCTGAATTTGTCTTCATTTTTCCATCTCCTACTCTGTTGGCCTCTGTTTCGCATCTGATCTCTGAGGATCCAAATTGTGAGTCGTGATATCCATTGGTTGTCTGCCATTCTTGCAACATAGCCTGCCCATATCCATATAAGTTTTTGCTTTTAAGTTTTGATATTGTATTATGTCTTTGACTCCTGTTTCCTTTCCTCGTATACTGTGATGTCTTGTTATCTCTCCATGTGAGGTTGAGCGTGATTCTCTCATGCCTGCAATGCATGCTTCTCAGTTTACGAGTCTGTCTCTTTGTTAGGTTCCATATTTCAGTTCCATAAGTGACCATCGGGAGAATGTATTGGTTGTATACTCTTCTTTTTAAGATTATTGGGATCGTTTGATTTATCAATTTTGAGCTTGCACAGCCGAAGTCTTGCCATTCTAGAGTGATCCTTCGCTAGATTTCTTCTTCTTTTGAGGATCTCATGGAGATTAGTTGTCCTAGGTAGATGTGGTGGTCTACTTTCCCCAATTTTGCATCCTCGATTTTGACAGTTATGTCCGTATTCTTGATGTGATTGTTGCTCATGATTATTTACTGGAGTTCATGTGTATGAAGCCTTTTTTACTTCCTTCGTTAAGTTAATCTAGCATTAGTTGGAGGTCATGTAGGTTCTCTGCCAAAACGACACCGTCGTCTACAAATCATTTCATATAATTTAGCACATTAATCCATGTCAGAAATGACTGAAAAATCAAAATGCATGAATGCCATTTCAATCATTTCCCGGTCATGCTATGATACCTTAACAAATACCACAAATACATGGAAACAAATTATTTCATTGAATTTAGAACATCAATTCATTTCAGAAATGATTGAATACTCAAAATGCATAAATGACTCTAGCGCTTCCTATACTTTTAGTAGGGAATTAACTACAAAACCCTACATATCGAAAACGTCACTTCCTCTGACAACTCCTATAAAAGGCCTGGACGAACATGGTTCAATGCTCGCTAGCGGCAGCACTCCTAGCTGGTTATGCTTCTTGGCCGGCACTTGTTGCCAGCTACTATATATATATATATATATATATATATATATATATATATATATATATATATATATCTTCCTCCCAAAGTTCGTTATCTGATCTTAACCCTTTTTTCACTGTGACCTATCTGTGTATTAACTTTGCCCGTTTCACTTCACCAATGTTGAGGCATCTCACATATGCACAGCTACGCAACTACGCCACCGTGTCTTCACTACGTGCTCCAAACGCGAATACACCTCTTGTGAATGAAATGGCAATGCTTTTTACTATCCGATAGTCACAAAGATCTCTCCTAATTCTTTTTACTTCGGAAAATACGTATGAATAAAACTCCGTGTTCTCTGTCTTTCATGGTCTGTACGTCAGTGTCAGAAAATAGCCCCCAAGTTCATGCACATTTGGTTGTCCAGCTTACACATGAACCCAATTTCCACGTATATCTTGGTACGATCCAATCTAAAATGATTCATAAGCAGTTCAGACAAATCTGCTTCGACTCCGACACCAGTACTATCAAGGACCAGATAGCTCCCACCTTTCGCTATCTCTTCTCTTCTCAGCTCTCTATGCGATCAATCAGATTTACGTTATTCTTATATGTACTTCATTTTCATTTGTCATTTTCCATTCATGTCCTTGTCCTAAATTTACGTCATATTTGTCCATCCAAAATCCTTGGATGTGTTCTTTTTACTTTGTGTCATCTCTGCGTCTGAGTTCATACTTGGCGTGCATACTCTTTGTAGATCTCCCTTTCTCCTTCTATATCTCCAGTGACGCCGCCAACATCAAACCTTGAGGAGACAAAAATCCCTCTCTCCAACATTCTTCGCGCTACTTACTCTCCAATCAGAACTACTTCAACTACCAAGATATCCAATATGACATTTCAGCCCTCTTTCAGTCATCTTGTATCACCTTAACAAATACATCAAATATAGGGACACCATTGATTTCATTGAATTCAGTTCATCAATTCATGTCAGAAATTACTGAAAACTCAAAATGCATAAATGACATTAAAACTCTCTTCCAGCCTTGCTATGTTACATTAACAAATACAAGAAATATAGGGACACAAATGATTTCATTGAATTTAGCACATCAATTTATGTCTGAAATGAGGGAAAAATCAAAATGCGATCATCTGTTACCTTCTATTTTTTGTATCTGATCGAGAAGCCGATGCATGGACTTATGGTGGATCAAAAGTGTTTTATACATTTCACGTATTCGTTTATTTCACACATAACTAAGGGTGCAGAGTGGAATACAATCATTTTTTCCCTTCTTTCTTGTATTTGATACAGAAACGTAGCATGGTCAGAAAGTGGATTAAAAGTGTTTGATACATTTTGAATTTTCACTTATTTCTGTCATAAGTAAGAGTGCAGAATGGATTCGATAATGAACTTTAATGTTATTGCACACATTTTATACTACAAGTAACCATTGGAAAAACTCATTCTAGGTAAATATTAAATGAGTAATGGTCATTTTATAGATTCGGCAGCCATCTTGAAAAATATATCTTTCCAGTTGTCAGGCTGTGATAGAATTTTGTTATGTTATTGAGCCCACCTGATACCACAAAATGAACGTTGAGAAACCCTTTTTTCATGGCTAAGGTTTTATTTCCATAAATGTACCGAACTATTTGATATGGATGAAGAAATGATTCCAAATGATGACGGTTTTAAAAAATTGACATTTTTTTTTTTCACATTCACCATATTTCGATGTTCCAGTGAGATATTGCTTGTAAAATGATCAACGTGCTCTCCAGCACTAAATGTATCCGCGGAAGAATGTCTTTTGAACATTTCTCTCCCTTTGACCATGCCCAATATGCATTTTCTCACCTACTTTTGAGAACTAGAAGTATCACCAAATGAACGGCATTAACTGGAGATGTCACCTTAAATGTCTCTCATTCACCTCTTTACTAGAGTAAAGAAACTTTGATTGGATCATCTTTTGAACTAATTATTTCCAAATGAGATATGAACTTGAAGTTTTGAATTGATTTGTTGTTTTACCATTATTTCTTAGATATTGTTCAACAATACAAATTTTATTGCAGTTTCTCATCCACCTCTTTTCATAGTTAAACTTTGGTTAGAATTTCTTTCAAATGATTTTTTTCTCTTAAAAGAGGTAGGTAGTCTTGAATTTTTACATCTGTTATCAAATCACCTCAGCCTCCCAAATGGTTGCCCGACCAACCAACCAAGTAGGCTACAGATTCTCTCTTTGCTCATATCAATGTCTGTATCTGTGTCTCCAGGCACTTCTGGTCATATTTTCTGGCGGCCACCTTGAAATATTGAGTACATTAATAGGCTCCACCTAAAAACGCCTTATTGTTGGTTGTTTTTGTTTCTCTAGTCATTTTGGACCAACAATGTTCAAATCTGGTGGCGGTATTTTTTATTGATAATCTTACATAAAAAATCTATATTTTTTGATAATTTCACATAAAGATCTATTTTTTTAGATAATTTTACATAAAAGGTCTATCTTTTAGATAATTTTACACAAATGATCTGTATTTAGATAATTTCACATGAAAGATCTATTTCTTTAGATAATTCCACATAAAAGATCTATTTCTTGTAGAAAATTTGTTCCGTTGCACACATGGTGTGCAATGATTCATGTATGTAAAATGCAAATATTACCACTTTTTCATCCATGTTCATCATTTGGCAAAGTTCTAAACAAGTTTCTTCTGCTGCATTTATTGATCATATCAACATATTTCAGTAATAATAGTATTACTTCATGCCATCAAATAGCCCCTATAATTGTTTATTCTTTTACATTTATCATGTTTCCATTAATAACCCTAGAAGCTGTCCTATGTACTTTTTAAAACTTACTAATTGGTTTTCTATTTAATTCTTTATAGTCCCCAAAATTATCTTTCCTTATTTTTATGCTTACATTTCTCATTCTTGTTTCTCATACTTCATTATATACATCAAGTAATTTATTAAGAGAATACTATTTGGCACATTGTGATAGTGTGCTACATAATATGATTTGATTCACAATCATCATCAGTCTTCTATCGTCTATCATTGGACATAGACCTTCCCCAGAATTTGCCACAATTCTCTATCATGGGCGTCGCAGAGCCAGTATTTTCGGAATTTATTTGGTTCATCTCTCCATTTTGTATTCTGTTGGCTTAGGTTTTGCATGTGATCAATGTTGTGAGTCATGATGTCCATCCGTTGTCTGCCATTCTTGCAACATGGCCTGCCAATTGCCATTTTTTTTCCTTTCTCCCTATAATCACTTATAAAGCTGAAATATGGAACCTAACCAAGAGACAGACCCATAAACTGAGAGGCATGTAACACATGCATGAGAGAATCATGCTCAACCTTACATGCAGAGATCACAAGATCAGAGAGAAAACAGGGGTCTGAGACAGCAAACATTCACAATGTGTTATTTTAAATAACATATCGTAATTTCTAACTATTAGAGAAATGTATAAAATTTGATTTTATTTTCCTGTTGTCTGAGTGGTAACATGAAAAAATAACTACATTATACATAAAGAGAATGGAGAATAACACAACTTGAAAGTTTGTCTTTAGAGTTCTGTTTTATCATTTTTGCTCTTTTAAGAAAGGAGAAAAAAGCAAACATTTGAACTATTGCGGTCATCTAATGATAGTGAATTTCTAGATATATTCTCACACAAGAAGTTCTCATTCTGATGTGGAAAGGGTTGGAGAGATAAGCCTGATCTGATATGTAATCACTGTCATGGTCAGGCATGTCAGAATATTCACCAAAACGTTACATAATGTGTTGAAATCAATTGACCAACCATTGAAACATAGGAATTCACTCCAAAATTATATTTCTATCTGTTCTGGTTGCAAATTTATGGCCTCCTCACCTTTTGCCCTAATATAACAGTCATCTTGGGAGCCATGTTGGATTTGTGAACCAATTCTTCAAAGATATCACATTAGAAGGGTTTTTATCAATGTTCTGTCCTCTAAAATAGAACTAGACCCCAGACCACATTTATATAAGATATTGTTGCAATTCTAGGACTATTTCAATATTTGGTCCAATTGTTTCTGGTGCCATTTTCCACCTATTCAGCTCATTGAAATTATTGTTAATGATTGAACCCAATGCTCCAGAGTACATATGTGCTGATTTCACACAAAGTTTCTCCTTTCTACCCGCTGAAATCATAAGGTCTGAGTTCGCTCTAAACCAGGACACATCACTCTAGTCTACCTCACTCTGGAAAAAATCATCTTTGTCTACAACATCTTGGTTTGTTGTAAATGTATAATTCAGCTTAGGTATAATCAATTTTTTCTCCATTCATTCTTTGTAGGAATCTATTTGGTATAAAAAGCAGACAATTCCAGACAAGCAAGCCTTCACAGTGACCCCCCACTGAATGAAAATCATTGTTAAATAATTGGAGGTATGAACCCTTCCCCTTCACTAGAAATAAATAATAAAGAAAGTCACTGTGGAAATTACTTTATTACAAACATGCTTTTTATACAAACTTGATTTCTATCAAAAATAAACAAAACACATGGACAAAATTTTTAAACCTAAGATAAATTAAACATTTATGACATTAGACCAAAATGTAGACAAAGATGATTTTTGTCAGAATGAGATAGACAAGTCGGCAAAGACCTTCTGTAAATCTAATATTAATTGTAACGTTTCAGACTTAAAACCCCAAGAAAACTCCAAGGAGTAAGTAAGTTCAGTCCCAAATATTCCAGAAATGACAGAAAATCAAGGTCTATACAAGTATGGAGCTATTTTTGTGTCAGAAATTATGGAATTCCACAGAAGTTATCTCCCTTTGGAAAAACACTCAGCCGGATGAGAATTCTATGACCTTATGAAACACATCATAGTCCCTACTATTATATGAGGATATGACATAAACATGATTTCTATCTATTTCTACAATTTCACGATGATCAACTTTTGCTTGAACAATTTTTTTTTTAACTTTCAATTTTACTTAGAGCTTAAAACAGTTCTTCTAGGTCCCATACAGCCTGTATAGGTTGCAAAATTCACATATGGTTTCCTCTTTTGCAAAAAAATATTGTAGGGTCAGCACTCACTCTCATCCTGATAATTATGATCTGATATCCATCAATTTCTACATAATACTGAAAGTCTGATTAGTACAAATTAATTGAGCATGCATACTCCACGGACCCAGGGGAAAATTACAAAGTAAAATATATAAAATCACAAAGCCAAATGGTGATTAATAATGAAAATTAGAAGTAATTTAGGGTTAAATTGAGACAAAGTAGAATGAATATTATTATACATTGAAGGAATCACACAGAAAATGTTATCAGAGGGGAGAGAGTATGCACAAATTTATAAGGGGGAGAATATGGCCATTGAGCCCTCCCTTTCAGTCTTGGGTACCATCTATACAAAAAAATAAGGATTAGAAAAAATAATTTTTTTAATAAGACATAAATCAATGATTACTGCTAGGATTTCATTTCATTATAATGCCTTCAATGGTTTTAAATAAATCAATAAAATTACTGCTCGTAATTTGGGTTTACAGTAATTAGAGAATAGGTTATGAAAATAAAGCAATACTGCTAGCACAGCAGGCAGGACAGCACTTCTCAAGGACCACACTATTTGATTTGCATCCATATTTATTTATTAATGTTCTTAAATTCTTAGAAATAGTGCTCATTGTGACTTGAAAATTATGGTCCTGTATATGTAGTGGAAGTGACAACTTTAATAGTACGGTACTAAACTTGATACTTTGGTTCGATATAAGGTTTCTAAACTAGACACGTTCCTTTAAATCAGGGGTTAGATTTTCTTAGCATCTCAGCAGTCCAAGATGATAAAATATATTTGGGGGCAAGAAATTAGAGAGCTGCCTTTCCCTGTTCATCATAGCCCTGATAAAAAAGTAATGTCATACAAAACTTAAGATCTTATTTTCATTTAATTTTATGCAAATGTCTTTGGTAATCGCAAGGCAAATTTATAGTTGGACTTGAGAATGAATGTAGCATAAAAGAATTAACACCATACAGATAACATTTTTTTTCCTAAAATAAAATTTTAAAATTGTATTCCAATACGACAAAGCGTCCTGAAAATCTAACATTGACCAATGCCTCATAGAGCAGCATTGTCAGGGGTTTGTGAAGGGCCGGGGTATGTGCCATCAGCAACCCTGTGCGTTGGAGCCATAAAGGATCTTGAGCCACATGGAAAGATAGGATCTGGTCAAGGGTCTGCTGGTGGTAGATGGCATTGAGCCACATGGAAAGATAGGATCTGGTCAAGGGTCTGCTGGGGGTGGATGGCATTGAGCCACATGGAAAGATAGGATCTGGTCAAGGGTCTGCTGGTGGTGGATGGCATTGAGCCACATGGAAAGATAGGATCTGGTCAAGGGTCTGCTGGTGGTGGATAGCATGCTGGTGAAGCATAAGATTAGATCCACTGCACTGTAGAGTTGTCCAAGCTGAAATATCAGGCCTTTTGGGACGAGCTTTGGATGTGGGCAGAAACCATCTTCCCAAAATACAGAAGGAGTCGGAGATGAATGGAAAGTTCAGCCTGCTCTATTTCTGACACCCAGATACCTAATCAGAAAACCACATCTGAAATCTTAGGTGTTTTTCTCTGGGTTCCAATCAGGACTCTGAATTTATACCAGTTAGATATAAGTTCTTTCATCTTGACCTGAATTTATCGATTGTGTAAGTGTTTTTTTTTCTTTTCAAAATAACTTTGTCGGCTTGATTTTATCGACCCCAGCTGGATTCCTGAATTCATTGTTTACTAATTCCCTGACTGCTCAATTTCATTCCCATTGTTCTGATTTGACATTCCATAAGACATCATTTAATATTAAATGCAGCTATGAATATCTGATTGTCTGTTTATATAACTCTCTATCAATTTGCTTATTTTTCCACAACCTTTAAGGGATCTATGGTACACATCTATTTTCTAAAATTAAAGTTTATTATTCAAGTTATTGCAAGATTATCAATTATTCCATTATGTTCATATCTATTCATTCTTTCCTTGTTTGATTTTAATTTCTTCAACTGTGTTCCCTAGTGATAACTATCCCATCAGCCAGCTTTGTTTATTCGAACTGGCAAATTTTTATAGCTCTAATGTTGCACAAAACTCCCTACTAGCTGATTCGTGTCAGTGCTGGGAAAGTAAAACCTTATCTGAAAAAGTTTAGGTCAAAATTTGTTACCGAGGCCAACAATATTATTTGACTGACAATCCCATCTCTCTACCAGTTTATAACATCTATGACTGTTGTTCTGTTTATTTAATTCTTCCCCTGAGGGCCATTAAATGAAAACAATTAAGAGGGTAGGATGAGATTGCTGTTCATAAAAATGCTCATTGGTAAGATGATAGGAATAATTGGTTAACTCCCTTGCATAAAAATTCTTGGAATGACCCAGATACACAGTTTGCTGAGAATGGAATCGCATGTGTAGCTGAAGATCCTTGGAATGGTCCGAGCCAATCAGTATATCTATCATATTTTGAAAAGAAGCTTGTCCCTTTTTTCATAGATTGTAAATGTAAACCTGAAGAATGCTGTAGAAAGTATTGCCTGAAACATTGTGGATACAATAATAAGAATACATTTAATAATCTGAACACTCTGATTTTTCTCAAAATTATAAAGGGTAACTGAAGACAGTTCAAAAGGAATAAAAGTGATTGTGATGAATTTTGTCACTAACTCATACTGTCACAGAAAACAAAAAATTTTTGAGCAAAATTAACATCAAAAAAGCATTAAAACATGCAAAAACACACTAAAAGAAAACAAAAAAAACATTTTCAGCTGTTTTGTGGGCATTTAAATAACTGGCTGGGAAATATCTAAAAAAATTGGTACAAAATAATACTAAATGTCAAAAACGAAAAACACTAAATTTAGTGTGAAAAATGCTAGATTGGCAACACTCATAACAGAATATATTTTATGTTATATTCAATCATCCAAACGTTCAATCTTTATGAATTCTCTTATGAAAAGTATTTTTTGCATGTTAAAGCAGAATTATTTGACATTGCATTTTTAAAAAACTTGAAAACTTGTTTTAAAGAGAGTGTTTCTGAAAAGAAAAATCAACTCGTTTGTTGGAATATCCTTTGTTTCCATATGATGTAAGAAACTTAACTTCTGTACAAAAAAAGGGAGAACCTTACACTTTAATGGTTTTTATCTAGTATTTGTTAGCTAAAATTTGATTTGTCAGAAGAGGAAGAGCAACACTCCTCACAAGAAAATGATTTCTCTCTGGAGTGTATTCGCATGTGCCTCACCAAAGTTGATTTTTCTGCAAAGGAAGAAACACACACTTCACACGGATATGGTTTCTCTCCAGTATGTTTTCGCATATGCCGGTTTAGTTCTGATTTTTGTGAAAAGGAAGAGCTACAGACTTCGCAAGGATATGGTTTCTCCCCAGTATGTGTTCGCATATGTTGGTTCAAATCTGACTTCCGTGAAAAAGATGAGCAGCACATTTCACAAGAATATGGTTTCTCTCCAGTGTGTGTGCGTACATGCTGCACCAAATGTGAATTCTGCGCAAAACAATAGCCACACACTTCACAAGAATATGGTTTCTCTCTAGTGTGCGTTCGCATATGCTGCACCAAATTTGACTTCTGTGCAAAGGAAGAGCCACACAATTCACAAGAATATGGTTTCTCCCCAGTATGTGTTTTCATATGTTGCACCAAATGTGACTTCCCCGCAAAAGAAGAGCCACACACTTCACAAGAATATGGTTTCTCTCCAGTATGTATTCGCTCATGCATCACCAAATGAGACTTCTGTGCAAAGGAAGATCCACACATTTCACAAAAATATTCTCTCTCTCCAACGTGTTTTTGTAAATGGTATCTCAAACTTGATTTCTGTGCAAAGGAAGAGCCACACACTTCACAAGAATATGGTTTCTCTCCAGTGTGTGTTCGCATATGATCTACTAAATATGCCTTCCTTAAGAATGACGAGCCACACACTTCACAAGAATATGGTCTCTCTCCAGTGTGAGTTTGCATATGATTTACCAAATGTGCCTTCCTCAAAAATGAAGAGCCACACACTTCACAAAAATATGGCTTCTCTCCAGTGTGTTTTTGCATATGTCGGTTTAAGCTTGACTTCTGTGAAAAAAAAGAGCCACATACTTCACAAGAATAAGGTTTCTCTCCAGTATGTGTTTTCATATGCCTTAACAAATCTGAGTTCTGTGCAAAGGAAGAGCCACACACTTCACAAGAATATGGTTTCTCCCCAGTGTGTGTTCGCATATGTCTGTTCAAACTTGACTCCATTGAAAAGGAAGAGCCACACATTTCACACGAATAAGGTTTCTCCCCAGTGTGTGTTCGCATATGTCGGTTCAAATCTGAATTCTTTGAAAAGGAAGAGCCACACACTTCACAGGAATATGGTTTCTCCCCAGTTTGTGTCTTTACATGTCCATTCATTTTTATTTTTTCAAAAAAGTTATGTCAGATAAGTATTGTTCCCTCTAGCATTGGTTGAATGATATCTCTTTGAAATTGAAAAGTTATACAATTCATATCCATAGGTTTCAAAACAATGATTTCAAATTTTCCATATTTTCTCTAATCCAGGTAATCAAGAATACAGTCTGATCAACTTCACCAATTCATCTGTGTCCATTAAGTATTTTTAATCATCACCATGTTACTTTTCAAGCTTAAAAATCTGTAGAAAAAATGGAAAACAAAAAATAATTAGATTCGAAGGAAATTGTATATCACTAAATGAAGTACACAATCTAAACTTGCATTATACTTCATAGGCTCAGAAGCATTCAGTAATTCTATACAAAAATCTGTTAGAGAAAATTTTTATAAGAGAGAGACAGATTTAGTAAAATATTCCCAATTGATTACTGAATTTATCAATAAAAGATTACTTTATGGGAAAAAGAAATAGAGGAAATATGTTTTTAAGCAAACACCTTAGTTTACTTTCTTCTGTCCTTCAGTTCTTGCGTCTAAGTATATGTTTGCGAGTGCTCATGGTTACATTTTTGGGTTTTTAACCTTAGAAATGATCATGAGTTGACCAGTAGGCACCTTCTAAAAACATTTTTGTAGTTTGTTTTTTTTTCTCTTGAAAAGCCTTTTGGGGTCCCTATAGTCATTTTGGGACAATCAATGCCTAAATCTCCGATGGTATTTTCAAATGATTTAAGATAAAAGATCTATTTTTGATTAGATGACTTGAGATATTTTTTATACAATTATTTCTGGTACACACCCATGCTATGATGATTCACTTATGTAAGGCAAAGGTATCCTTAAAAAATTACTCAAAATGTTCTTATATTTTTGAAAAGTAAAATCCCTGGATATTTTAAATCTAACTTATTTTCTAAAATCAATCTGCATAGAATAATTTATGCTCTGTTTCCGAAAATTTCAAACTGAAATATAAGCTAAAATATTGGTTTGTTTTGCAACTCTTCAGTCGAAGATGTATTAGTTTATGCTAAGTACAAAATTTACAGAATATCTGCATTATTTTCTTTGAAATTTTTTTGATTTTACTCAATTCCAAAGATTACTTAAAAAAACCTTTTCTTTGAAAATAATGTTACTTAGAAAGTCGGAAATGTTTTGAAATGATACTGGGTTCATAAAGTGTGGTGTGGCAGAGAGATAAGCTCCACAGCTGACTGTTTTGGGAGCACTATTCAAGGAGCAGGGTTACCAAATCAGCCATTTCTCAACTGGATCTGGCTGATTCCTTATTTATTCTGTCTTTCTGATTTGTAACTCTACAACAAAGCAGGACAAATGTTATTCCCAGAATTTCAATTTCACAGGGTGGTGGTCTGCCCACCCAACCCTGATATTCAAGGGACCACTGCATTTGATTTTTTTTCAAAAACATTTCAAAACTTTCTAATGGTATGGGAAGGATTCTACTATGTAATCATGATGCTGATCTGAACTCTCACTTTCCAGTCAATCTACATACAAGCTGAAAACCACCAAAAAGGGCTAGTAAGGGTTAGGATAGAATCAAAATTACAGATCAGAGCATTTCATTTAGTCCTGTCTGTTCTTTCCATCTGTCTACCAAATATCTCCAAAAGTTCAACATGAATTTCTATGAAATTTCATGGAAGGGTGAACAAAAGGCTACGAAAGTAGAAACGTTGGGGCAGATTCATGCAAAATTATCTCACTTATACCCTACTTGATTGTCCACAACCACAATTCATCTCCAATAGCTCTCTATCTGTCCACTATAGATCTCAATGAATTTCAATTAAATTTTGTGGAAGCATGGCAAATAAATTAGGATCTATATGCAAATACCTCCCCTACATTACAGCTATTTGTCCATACCACACAATATTCCCAAAAGTTCTCCATGAATTTCAATTAAATTTCGTGGAACGGTGAGCAATACTCTGCGGAAGAAGTCAGGAAACTTTGAAGTAGATCCATGCACAATTATCTTCCCTTCATCCTACCTAACCATCAACAGAATATCTCTAAAAATTCTGCAAACATGACATCTCCAAAAGTTCGCAATGAATTTCAACATCATTTTGTGGAAGGGTGGGCAATAGATTAGAACAGAAGTGATTGAATTTTTGAAAGTATTCATGCACAATTATCTCCCCTACATTGTAGCTATCTGTCCATACCACACAATAGAATATGTTTTGGATTCCTAAAATATTGACATTTCTGTAAAGATAAGTCCCCAGAAGAGTTATACATTTCATATACAATTCTTATGAAATCTGCTATTTCCATGAGGATGTTGAGAAACATTACTGGCTAAATATGAAGTTGATACTATCTCTACAACATCCTTTTTCCCAGTATCATACAAAAATTCTGTAATAAGGCAGAATGACACTTAGGAGAAACATGCCAAGTGGGAGCCAACAGAAAAAAACCAGCAAAAATAGAATTTAAAAAAAAAAAAATGAACTTTTCAGGGTCACCAAAAATTATTTGAAAGTATCATTTCAATAACTTTTTAAAGTAATTTTCATCTCTTTTTCAGGAATTGTTACTTTTGCTGTTGAAAAATAAAGTTACTCTACAAGTATGATGGGTGGTTTCAAATTGTAAAGTTCCACCCTCTCGCTGACTTGATTTTAAAAACGGTGCACAACTTCCACGTGCTGTTTTTGACATCGAGTGAGCGAGTGTGTGAATTACCTAATTTGTGCGCCATTTTGAACATTGAGCGTGTGGCACACAACTTTTATTACCTCCCTTGATACTCAGAAAATCACATGATTATTCAACACTAAAAGTTGTAATAATCAAATTCTTCTCTGTACTCTTTCTGATGGCATATAAATCAAGTGACATAATAAAGAGTACCAACTCAGAACGTTCATAACTAATGGTCCAAGAACTAAGTTCATTGCAAATGGTTCAAAGACAAATGTCCAAAATACAAAAACCCATTTTAAAATGTTTTAAAGGGCAATTTCTGCGACATCAGCAAACTATCCTGTTCAAATATTCGAGTCAGTTAAGAAACAAACTTTTAATAACAAAAGTGAGAAGGTAATTCAAACAACTCAAGGAAGCAGTTCAATGGTTTGAAGCACGTGTACTTATACGTATGCATGGATTTTGTGTTCATTGGACATTTTATAAATTGGATGCTCTTGCATTTAGACGTTTAGACTTGTAACCAGTAGAATTGTTCATTCTCTCAAGTTCAAAAAGGGCCAAAGATTGCTTTAAAATATTTTAAAAGCGATTCTGACCATAAATAAATAAAGAACGAGATTTACTGACTCAAACAAACAATTCCTGTAAAATACCTTTTCCAAGGGGAAAAAAATTCAATCATGAATCGAAATTTTACAATTGATTGCTCTTGATAGATTCTTAAAATTTTGGTATGGTTCGCCCCACCTGCCGTTTGTTACTCGGTGGCATCGCTTTTCTGCACCAAGATAATAGTTGGTTTTGTTTCTTTTGTCATTTTGGTCATCCGTACTATTCCAGGAATGACAAAAAGTAGACATCATTTTCTTGAAAACACACTAAAATCCATTTGTGAATGTTTTTTCTATTTTTCAGAATTTCTGACAACATCAAATCTTAATTCATGATGAATCCAAAAGTTGTTCAGTGAATTTGATTATATTAATAAGCAATACGATTGTGCGAAAGGCCCGTTATTTGTTTGTTTATTTTTTTTTTTTTTTCAGATTAAGAACAACAGAACTCTGTAAATTCAAACAATTTGAAAACTAAAAATTCATACCTGGATTATGTTTGAATACCAAAATGTGATTTAGATGAACAGATGATTAGTCAGGATTCATAGTACAAACGTTATTATCACAGAAAAAAATACGACTGGCTGCAATCACAATGCGGTGCTGAACATAATTTCGTCCCTTGAGTTGAAATGTCCAGACAACATTCCTTCAGTATTATCTTAATAAAACGAGATGAAATATTGAATACATCATCTTTTTTTTTTTTTTTTTTTTTTTTTTTCAAATGAAATCCAGAGCATAATTCTAGGGAGGTACTGAAAAAAGAACTTTTAAAATCTCTTTCGAAATCATGCTGCAGTTGAGAATGAAATATATAATTGCACAAGATGGATACTGCTATAATATTTATTTGGAATGTGCCGACTTTTAGGGGTTGGATCAAAGTTTTTCGGACGAATGATACTTTTCGCACCCTAAGAGTGACCGGAACACATCTTGTCCTGGCAGTTACTCGCTGCTGCATTCTTTGAGAAACTGCCTTTTGAACTGATAAAAAGATCCTGCAAATTAAAGACCAGAAGAGGTAAGACCTTTTTCGAGCTTAGTATCTATTGTCGAATCCGAACAGCGATGGATTGTTGAAAGACGACGAGGATTTTGGATCCTCGTGTGTGATGT
This sequence comes from Thysanoteuthis rhombus, assembly GCA_963457665.1. Lineage (NCBI taxonomy): Eukaryota > Metazoa > Mollusca > Cephalopoda > Oegopsida > Thysanoteuthidae > Thysanoteuthis > Thysanoteuthis major. Next base: position 110,349 of record OY735198.1, read on the forward strand.
GTAGTGCACCGGCCCTGTAGCTGGGTAAGGAAAAGAATGCTGTACGAAGAGAAGGGAATGTAATGCGCGCCAAGTATGAAGTTGGACACGCATTGAAATAAAGAGGAATGAACACATACAAGAATTATGGCTAGAGAAGAGACGTGCTTTTAATATGAGAATAAAGATAAGGTACATGTACGGGTAGCATTAATACGATCGATCGTGAGAAGTAATGTTAGGAGAAGAGATAGTAAAGGTGGGAGTTCTCTTGTCTTGATAGTGCTGGCGTCGGAGTTGTAGCGGAGTTGTCTGAACGCGTGGATTCCGTATGGTTGGATTTCTCCCAGATACGTGGAAACCGGGTTCAGTGTGTGAGCCTTACTGCCACGTAAGTGAGTTAACTTGAGGGGCTATTCTCAGACGCTGTTAGACTCTCGACGAACAGACTATGAAAGACATAGAACATCAGAGAAGGAAAGAGAGTGGAAGAGTAGCCGGCCGCAAGGGCCGTGGCAAGAGGCATGACCAGCTAGGATTACTGGCGCCAAGGGGCATTGGGTCAGGGAGAAGGAGAGAGAGAATGGCCGGCAGCAGAGGCTGGGGCTAGAAGCGTACCCAGCTAGGAGTGCTGGAGCTAATGAGCATTGGACCATGTGCGTCCAGGGGTTTTTATAGGGGTCGTCAGAGGAAGTGACGTTTTGGATATTAAGCTAAAAGGAGAGTTTCGTACTTAATTCCTAACTAAAAGTATCTATCCATCCGTACATCTTGGCAAAAATGACCCTTCATTTTAGCAGGGACATTAATCCCCTGTTTTCGACTTGTTGAAATTTACTTTAATATCATTTTCCTTTCAATCAACGAGAAAGAAACTGTATGGTTCTATTTCAATTGTTGAATGTTTTCCTTGAATTTTTATCAAACTAGTTAAACAATAATTTACATAGTAAATAATAATTTAATTATTAATATAAAACAAGCAATAACTTATCCAAATATAACATTTGATAATTAATGAGTTAAAATGAGTCCAAAAAAAAGTAATGAAGAGTCGAAATAAGTAGAATGATTTATTGGGTACTAGACTTTTTTCACTTAATGTAGCGATGAATATATTCGTTTTTACTAACGTATTGAAAAAAAGAAAACAATTATTGAAAGCATGATTTCTCGTCTCACAACATTAAAACCTCAGGGAAGAAATTTTACCAGGTAGGGTCAAACATGAACGAAATTCCCCTCGGATTTCATGCGAAAAAGGACTTTAGTGTATCTTTTGAGGTATGTATACCAGTTGGACAAAAGGATCACCAAAATTCTTGTTATCCAGGAAAGAGGGCAGGTTCATGAAGCGCGTACCAGTGTTGTCATTCTAGCATGTTTACCGAGGTCGATTTAGCGCGAAATAATATTTAGTTGGTTTTTTTACCTGCATACAGAAAGATAATTAACATCATGCTAGAAGAGAATGTAGAAAAGGACATAATATTCCACTGTCAAATAATACGATCTGCTGGGGTATTTTGGAAATGTCCTCTGATATAGCGGAAAATGTATACCGTAATGATGTCCAATACTTAAATTTTGCTCTGCAGGTTAGTCTTAGGATTAATTTGGAACTCATCTTAGAAATCGAAAGTTGGGAATTGTACCGATGGAGCTCTCTCAATGGTAGGTTCTATTGAAGATCTCATATCGTTTGTAAATTTAAAAAAAACAGAACCAGGGTGTTATTACTACTCACTGCTTTTTGTATAAAGATAACTTAATTACCGAAACACGGCGAGATGAATTGAAGGAAGTTTTAGATTAAGTTATCGGAATGGTAAGAGCTCGTTCATTGAGCAACTTCGCATTGATTTGGATTCACAACACAGACGTACACCTCTACATGCCAAGGTATGATGGTTGTCAAGAGGAAAAGTGCCGTGTACATGAACTTTGACAGGAGCCGCTTTCTTTTTTTTTGGGGGGGGGTAAATCAAAAACATTTCTGTGAATTTCTACAATGCAAATTTTGGATTTCAAGGTTAGAGTATTTAACAGATATATTTCGGCACCTTAATAGATTGAGCAGAGGCATGCAAAGTGTCAATGAATATATTTTTTTCATCTAGCAGCTCCTCTATTTTTAGTTAAAATTAAATATGGGAATAATCAAACATTATCTTTGGATACAAAATCTCAAATTTAGCTACATATTCAAAACGTCACTTCCTCTATCTATTATCTCTGAAAGTTCTGAACGCATCTGTTCATTTACTTATTTGCGCTGGCTTTCTTTGTCAGTTACTTCCTTCCTTACAGTCCGTATCTTTGGTTCAGTGTGTCTTTTTTACTTTGTTTCATCTCTGTGTCTATGTTCATACTTGGTGCGAATTATTTTCATACATCTCCCTTTCTTTTTCAACATCTCCAGTGACTTTGATGCTAAAACCAAACCACGTGGAAACAAAATCCTTTATCTTCACCAACCTATCTTCGCACTATCCATTTCTCAATGAGGACTATTTGATACTATATAAGAACCTAATATCTTTTGTAGTCTTCTCACAGTCATTGTCGAGAAAGGCATTTCATCGTCAGTTAGTGAGGGGAGCAGTGCGAGACGAATTGATTAAGGTACTTGGTTTGACGCGAGTCGCTTAATCTGGCCTTGGGCGCTCGGGCTGAGATGTCTCAATAATGACAAGACATCAATCACCTGGCTGGTTAGTTGGAATGCACAGTGGGTCGACAAACAGTCTCCTGTAGCAGGACTGGTAGATTCGCCAGCGTGTATACGCTGTAGTGATATAGAGGAGTCTATTGAGCATGCCTTCTTTCATTGCAGTGTCGTATGCCCGTTCTATGAGCTGATTGAGGGCTACATGGTTGGCATCCACGGGGCTCTTTTTTTTGCCAGTGATCCCAGCGCTGTGTGTAGCAACGAGGTTCTGCTGTCAGGTAGGAGGGCACACCATGTGCTCTTGCATTTACTTGGCATTATGAGAGTCGTGATGTGGACGACGAACTGGATGGGATTCCACAAAGGCGAGCATTTCACTCCCGTGCGACTGGTCGCCTATTTTAAGCGTCAGCTGAAAATTAAGATCAGGGTCGAGAGAGAAAGGCTCTTTTTGTCGGAATTCTACAAAAGGTTGGTGAAAGTTGTGCAGCTGTGTCGCGTGAGACGTGCTGATCTAGACTGGCATCTTGAAATTTCTGGTCGATTGAAAGAATTTTGGAGATCGGAAAAAATTTGTCAATCCTACCCAAGTTAAGGTAAAAAGTGAGATGAATATTGAAGTAAGATTGAGTCATCAAATGAGACCAGCCGAGTTAATGTTTAGACTGAGGAGACCAAATGAAATCCCCGTCCCACATGTTTGACCACATGTCTTATTTTCTATTTTAGAAAATTAATACGGAAAGATATATAGATATAGATTGAGACTTGATTTAAAATTTCGTACTTGAAGCTGATACTTACTTAATTTTGACAAAAAATAAACGAGTCACAACAGGAGAAACGTTTTCTGAAGGGGTAAGAAGAAACAGGGGAGGAGAAAGTTTGGTAGTTTGATAAGAGGATAGGAAGAAAGGGGAGGGAAAAAGTTTCGGAGTGACTGAGAGGGTGGGAAGGGAAAGGGGAAAGTCAGTTTAGTGATAAGGCAGGAGGGTAGAAAAGTAAGTGGGGAAGTTTAATATGAGAGGCAGAAAGGATACAACAGAAAAGAAGTTATATTGTTCATTTAGGAGTATGAATTTTTTGCATATGAAATTAATCCCTGTTTGTATAACATTTAGAAAATATGGAAAGGCTAAGATGTAAGAGGATAGGAAGATAATCTTTTGTCAACACCCGAGGAATTTCCATGAGTCTACTACTTGATAATTTGTAATGCTGCCTGAGAGTCTGTCGTTTGATGGTGAGTAAAGCACAATACTATAATTCAAATGCGAAGCTGAACTGATGTTTTTACCAATAAAAAAAAAACTCCGTGGGGATTTTTATATACAAGGGACGAAATGACGTTCAACACCGTCAAGTATTTCCTATTCAACAATCTGACTGCTTTTCTTTTCTTCGAATCATCCATGTAATTCTTTCCAATTCAATATTTTTATCATAAATTTAAAAAAAATAATACAGAAATTGTGTAAAGTGACTCAAGTGATGGAGGAAATTGGAGAAAGAAAATTAATCATCAAGCCTATTTTCTCCACTCTTGTTTTGTTTCATTTCATACATCTGATAAAAGGTAAGTTGACGAATTCCTTTCTCTACTTTCGGTGAAGATAATGTTTAGCAAGCCTGTATATTTTTATAGGATGAAGTATGTTTTCTAAGCAGTTCGTTCAGCTTCTAAAAAATTGACTTAATCTGACCTTCATTTTTCTGGGAATTGTTTCACTTTCAAAAAACGAGAAAAGTAAAGAAGGGTCTGGTCCAGTTTAGTTTAGTATTAAATTGTAATTCGAACAACAGCTGTATCAAGGGCATTAAAGGATGTGTCCAGTTTTGCTTTATGCGTGCTTTGTAAATCGACTTCCCATTTTAGAGCCCTTTCACTCGCTTGTTTCCAATTTGAAGATTATTTTTTCATAAAAATGAAAAAATTATGGAATATCTGAATTCAGTCAGACTACGTTGGAAAATACTTTTACCACATTATTACACTGGTTCGCTAGACTGACTCTCAAATTCATCCATAGTTGGTTTGTTTTGTTTTTTTTTGTTTTTTTTTTGTTTTGTTTTTTTTTTCAACTAAAATTCAAAAATCTTTTTGTAAGATCAATATTTCACTGTGATAACCGGTGTTACATCAAATATAACCCTTGATGCAAAAAGATACAAAACCCCTGATGAATTATTACCTAACAACGCTCACAGACTTGTGGCAAAAAAGCCATATGTGTCGATGAAGACGTCTGAAACTTAAAATCTATCAATTTCATTGTAATGATCTTTGTGTTATCATTGTTTGCTTCTTGTGTAGGGCTTTTTTTCTTCTTTTTTTTTTTATAAGAAATCTTATGGAAATATTTTTTCATCCACCCTTTATTTTTTTTTTTCTCAAATCTCAAAAAAATATCCTTTCGATTCCAAACATTATGTACATTTCTATTAAGACAAGTCCTGAAAGCAACTAGAATTTTTTTTTCTTTTTTGTGTTTTCTGTACACAAACCTGTATTTTTCACATTCTGTCAATACAACCATGGTCTCTACCCTACCCATAACTCTAACCTTACCTTCCAACCCTGATTAACTCTTTAAAAAATGATAGAATACAAAAGAAGCAAACTCTCGCAAAAATCTGTCAGCAGAATATCAAGAACATGATGTTCAGTGTGTGTGATAGTCACCAGAATCCCTGATTACGCGAATGCAATTGCAGTAAGTTGTAAAAATTCTTTTTTATCAAACTTTTCCACTCGTTTTCAGGCAAAATCGACCCTTAAAATGCGTCACGTATTCTTTTAAAATTTTTGTCAAACTATTCATGCCTATGCTTCTTGGGCCTTCTTAAGCCTTTATGAAAGATTGTTATCCAGAAAGAATCGTGTTCTGTCTATTGGTAATTATAAAGTTTCACAAATTTGATTTCTATTTTTCAAAAAACGATTGTCTAATTATAGACAGTGCATTTCATCAGTTACAGTAGTACGTAATTCATAGATGTGACTTACCTCCCTTACATTTATCGTTAATGACAGAATGTTGATGATCTGTTGACATTTCTTGATTTCCATTTAAAAATTTGGAATTAAAATCAAAACATGCACCAGCTATGGATATGGGGAGGTACAAACTATCACTAGAACTCTGAACTTTCTTTATCCGTAAACGACACCTCTGATAAATAAATGCATTTTTCACTTAATTTGCTGTGGAATGTAAGCAATATTTTCCCTCAACCCAATCAATTACTAAATTGACTAATTTCCTTTGAATCAAATTTCTCCAGTAGCAAAATCGATAAATTTTTGTCAAAAACATTAACACTTTCTTAATTTGTTCAGAAATCCTCTGGGTATACAAAAGTATTTTCTTTCCTTACAACTAATTTTATGTGATTTCTTTGCAGTTATGATAAAATTGAACTTTCAAAGATATTTGATCATTGCAATGCATTTCAAAAAGAGCGTTAAAAAGATTCATAAGATTTGTTATGATTAACACTATTACTAATAATGATAATTACTACCTGTAGTTTGTGGATTTTCCACTGTTCAATTAGAACTACTTGAACATTAGATTAAATTAATAAAATAAGATACTGAATTATTATATATTTTGTAAATATAGCCCATTGTATGCTTCTAATTCATTCATAACTTGTTTGATCAAGTTAAAGTAATTTACAATTTCTAATGATATAAAGCAAAAGATTGCCTTTTTCTTTAGATTTTCAACAGAATTAAGTGATAGTATATATAGTTTTACTTTACCTGTTTCATTCCCAGTTTTTATATTGGCTGGGCTCAGAGTTGCCATGCAGGTGAAAGTGAGGCAGCACAAAACGATGACTGTTTTCATGTTTCCATTTCTCTGTTTCCATCATCTCTACAGTGTGGTCTTCACTATGAGATGATAGGTATGATAGTGGTTAAGTTTTTCAATTATTATCATTTGATTTCATTAAATAAAAAGAACATTTATGCAACTTATGTATTGCTCAACAAGAGAACTATATTTACTTATTTTATATATATCATTAATGTGACTTTTATCCTAATCATTTTAGGATTTTGACAATGTCTTCAACTGTACAAGCACTTCTATATCAAATATCAATGTTTATGTAATGCCATGTCATTATGTATGTTGTTATCAATGTATACATCATGTATAGCCAATAAATGATAGATATAAATGTCTTTATTTCTATTAATATTCGGACCATCCTCATCTTGGTTGTTTTTCTACGGCCTTCATCAGGTATCATCTGGTAGGTATGGGGAAGTAACAAACCGAACCCTTTATTTATCCGACGGGGGTATATTGACCGCACTCCCCTCTTAGCATTAGTAGTATTGTTATCTCACACTAGGATTGAACCTAGAACCATCAGATTACTTTGCAGTAATTTGTCTGGTGCTGTAACCACTATGCTATGTGTCGATGTGGACAGCAGGTGCTAATTTTTAGGAGCCTTAAACCTCGGGTGACAGTTTTGATGCTTTTGATGTTATTGTTTTCTGTCTTTCATTATTAGAGGTTCCCATATGGTATCCATTTCAATGCTAGGATTACTGAGGCAGTTTTTCTTGCCTAGCATATGCGCTGACTCTTTCAATTTTCGAATTTTCCAGTGTTCTTCCTGATCAATTATCTCCACCTTGTTCCAGATGATACCTGATGAAGGCTGTAGAGTGCAACGGCCGAAAAGTTGTATGAAGAACAACCAAGATGAGGATGGTCCGAATATTAATAGAAATAATAATAATAATACCTCATCTCAAAAATTCAGAGATATAATAAATGTCTTTGTTTAATTACCTTGCATTTTCTAAAGGTATTGGATAAACATATAAACATGTATAAACTATCTTGTCAGTGTGTACAAGACATGTATTATCAGTTGACAAGTGTCCTAAATTATTACTTATTTTAATACTATAAATTGTCTCTTTTATGTTTACTCTAAAAAAATATTACTTTTTTTATCAATAAAAATAAGAATTTTTCCTCACCAGGAACCAAAGTTTCGACTTTTTCCTATGACTTGTTTCCCTTTAACTTATGAATACAGCTGTCTTTCCTAAAGCCTACATGATACAAGAAACTACATTCCTAAAACATAAATGCTGACTTTCCCTCACCATGAGTCAAAACTAAAAATATAAGAAATTTGGAAGTTATATTTTTACTTGTTCTATTTCTCTCATCTGTTTTAATGATAGTAGAGGAAATAGATGGGGGAAAAACCTATGAACCTTTCCTCCTAAATAAATGCTTTCTTCTCAATGAATCTGGAGAAAACATTTAAAGTATTGTATTCATTATGGTTGTCAAGGTCAAAGAAAGGACATGTTTTTTTTACAATCACGATACAAGAATGGGAAAAACCTTTGAACTTTGCCTTCTAAACAAATGTGTTCATCATTCTCAGTAAATCAGTGAAATCATTTTGTATAATTTGTTCATTACGAGTACAGTACCTGTCAAATTTGAGGTGACAACTTTTGTATCGATCTTACAATTTTACACTTTTTCCATCAGTTGTTGAATTCCCTGTAAGAAAATTGTGTCAATCAACTTAATAAATGATCAAATGATCATCATTTCTATAGTTACATTAATCTTGTTCGTGTCTGATGGTATACAAATCTTGTAACTGTACATCATTGGTAATAAGAAAAATTGAGAAAAATTTCATGTAAAATTATTTTCTTCCAATGTTGAGAACCAGAGATTGAGAAAGAATACTGGTTACACATAAAAAAATTTTCTATTAAATTTCTTTGAATATTTCTCACTTTACAACTTCAACAAATATGTTTCTTTATTCATATTTGAATAGAAAAATGGTGTAAACTTGTCAACAAAACTATTTTTTGAAATAGTAGTTGAGTGTGTGCTTCGAACATGTGTGAATGTCTCTAGAAGTAAGATGTATGGGGAGATAATATTTGTAAATATTTTGAGTTTTAGAAATGCATTGTGTTGAATTTTTTAGAACACAAACAAGATTAATGTAACTGCAGAAATGAAGATCATTTCATCATTTATTAAGTTGATTGACACAATTTTCTTACCGGGAATTCAACAACTGATGAAAATAGTATAAAATTGTATGAAACTTGATTTTATCTTGGGAATTTTTGTCTTATTCACGAGACTGATGATTGGTAAAAAATTATCTGTGTACACTTTGGATATTTTTGAATATAGATTGCGTAAATATTGTGCATAACATGTGTAAATAAAACATTTGCCCAAGAAATTTCAAATTTTCCACATGCAAAAACAAATAGATTTTTAAAAATTACAAAAATTATTTGCTTGAAAGATTTTAATGAAATTTGTGTATGGCCATTAAAGGACAAAATTTATTTCAAATAAGTTTCCATTCCAAAAGTTTTGGAAAAATATTTTTTTTTATGATTATAATTCATTTTACTTATAATTTTTTTTTTCATTCTAGACAAGATTCAGGTACAGCCCATATCAAGTTTTTGTTACTTTTATGCTTTCTTCAATTGGAGTTTAAATTCAATTCTAAATCAACATCTAATTATGCTTTTCATCATCATCATCAGTCTTTCAATGTCCGTTGTTGGACATAGACCTTCTCCAGGATTCGCCACACTTCTCTATCATGGGCATTGTGGAGCCAGTTCTTTCTAAATTTGTCTAGCTCGTCTCTCCATCTAATATTCTGCCGGTCTCGATTCCACATGTGATCTTGGGGTATCTATGTCGTGAGTCACGATGTCCATCAGTTGTTCGCCATTCTTGCAACATTACCAGCCCACTGCTATTTGAGATTTCTAATGGATTCTATGATGTCCCTGACTCTTGTTTTTTCCCGGATGTACTGTGCTGTCTTGTGGTCTCTCCATGCGAGGCCTAGCATAATCCTTTCATGTGCACGTTGCATGCTTCTCAACTTGCAGATCTGTCTCTTGGTTAGGTTCCATGTTTCAGCTCCATAAGTTACTATTGGGAGGATGCATTGGATATACACCCTTCTTTTTAGGATAAATGGGATGTTCTTATTTTAGAAGGTTGAGCTTGCTCTGCCAATTAACAATCATTGTACTCAACTTTTGGTCCCAGAGTTGGAGTATTCACATCCAACTTAACATAACACGACTAACTAAAAAGTCTGCTAAGATGTTAGCCTTCCTATAATTATTATCAGTTATTTTAAATTTTTGGTGAATCAGATTAATTCATAATTCATTCAACCCTCATCTAGTTTTACTTTTAGAGTTTATGTATTGCCAAATACGTTTTAGTTTGGTTTTTGCCTCCTGAGGGAGATTCCTCTCCTAATCTTCTCTTGCTCGATGCACTAACTTTGTTACATGATTTTCTTACTCTTTTGTATTTCACTCTGACAGACATTTCTTTTTTGATTGAAAGCTAGTTTTTCTCCTTAATCTTACTGTTTATATCCTCCCACAGTGGTATTCACTTGCATTTTTCTCCTCCTCTTACTTTCACTTATAGAACATTATTACACTCAATTTCCATCATTTTTTGGTAAAATTTTGTCATTTTGTCACTACTTGTTTGCTATTTCTGCCACATAGTTCCTAAGCTCCTTCCAAATCACCTCATAGTTAGCCTTATTGTAGGATATTCTTTCTCTTATTAGTGGCCTAGTGACACAAAAATATTTAGTTGAATACAATTACAGTGGTCACTTTTACCCAATGGTTCTGGTATTCCATGTGGCTCACACAATTTTCATCTTGTATTAAAATAAAGTCCAATATGTTTGGTCTATCATCTCTTTTCCGCATAGTCAGTTTTGTAAATATCTGAGACATGAAATTATCCTGTAGACATTTGATGAATTTATATTCATCTAAGTGCTTGTTTCTTGTTCTATACATGTCCCAGTCTATATTTGGGTAATTGAAATTTCCCAAGATGATAAAGTGAGTACACTTCATGTTATAGGTCTCTTGGATAAGAGACCTCAGGTTCTTGTTGTTCTCTATAGTACTACTGTCCAACCTATATATTAGTCAGGTAAGCGGTATTTCCTGGCAGGTAATAGAGATTTTCACAAATAGATTTTCCTAGATAGCAGTTTCCATCCTTACTTCTGTTGCTGGCAATGATTTGTGTAAATATAGTAACATGCTTTCTCTCTATGTTGTTGTTTATATTTACCGAAAAAATGTTATTATTTCACTCCATTGTTCAACTTGAATCCCAGTTTTGCTCTTTTTTCAGCTATTCTACCTATTTTGTAGCATTTTTAAGCAAATCTACCTATTTTTAGCTTCCATTCATAAAAAGGTTTGCCATGTTCTCCAAGACAGATTTAAAGCAAAAAAACTTTCCTTATCACAATACTGTTCTTTGCTCCAGTGAGAATTTCCTTCTTTATCTCCTGTGATTCCAGTGTTACAAGTATCATCCTGTTTGGTTTGTCCTTGTTGAACTTCCCCCACCTTAAGGCCTTACTAATACCTTCATACTTCAGCTAAACATCACCAATTCATTCAACTTCCTTAATTTTCTCTCTATCATATTTGGTCTGGCCATCCTTGTTAAGTGAGCCATGCTCCTTCAATCCATATATGACCAAGTTCTTCTCTTGTTCTTTCCTCTCATTAATTTTGCTCATTACTGATGTTACCACCATGACATCCAATCCAAGTTTTTCTTTAGGTTGTAAGTCCTGATCTGTGCCACGAAATGTCATTGATTCCATCTAACTCAGCTTTGACAATTTCTAGCATTTTCATTCATTCAATTGAACATGAAGCTACACTAACTTGTAATGATATAAAAGTTTTTCCCAAAATAGGTTTAAATGATTCAAGTAGAAATCCTCAAAAATACATTATGAATACATATTATAAATTGTAAAAAATGAAAATAACAATCCCTTTTCTAAAAAAGATATAATTTCATTGTAATATGAAAAAAAAATTGAAATTGGATCATCATTCTTTTTCATTTTTTTATTCATTTATTTATCATACTTTATGTGAAAATATAAAGGTGGATAGTGCTTGTGAGGTTGATTTGATCCCGCCCCACCAATTGTTGTATTAATTAAAAGTTTTATATTTGAATTGTTATTGTTTATTCGGTAGAATAGAATAAGTTATATTTTAGAAATATAATCTTACACTCATACTCCTGCATTATTTCCTCACACCTTTCTTTGATTTTCATGTCTGTTACAATGTTTGTCTGCTCCTTCACTTCACATTCTATTTACTCAATCAGTTGTACTCTTATCTGATTTATTGAGATGGTCAGAAAAGTGAAATTTACATAACGTGCAGTTCCAGATCTCTACCCCACTATCCACCTGACTACTCCCTAATGTGTTTTATTTATTGGATGATATATATGAAGAATTGTTTCTTGAGTCTGGCATGGAGTTGATTTTTAAGGCTTTTTTATCAGCCCAATTTTACCTTCTTGTGAGTTATTCAGTGTCGCCATTTTGCTTAACTGACAAGTGTTCCTAAATTCCTCCAAAATTTTATTTGAACCGAAATTTTGACTAATCATAAACAATGACCAGAATAAAGAGAGATTTCAACAAAGATACTTGAATTCTGTTTCAGTATAAAGTTGGTGAAAACAATGTTTTTTTCTTTGTTATATAAATTACTCTTTCAATAATATAAAAATGTATTATAATTCAGGACTGTTATTGATTCTCTGTTGTAAAAGAGCAAAAACAACAGTGATTTTCAGGAAAGTACAAAAAATTGTAGAGGCACAAAGGAAGCAACTGGGTGTTCATACAATTGTAAGAAAAAGTCATAGTATACACTAATGTGTGGTAGAAGTAAAAAAGTCCTAACTTTGGCTCATGGTAGGGAAAAAAGTCATAGGAGAAATGTATCTAATAGAATAAGTAACAGATTGATTTATTCAATTTATTGTTATGAAGTAATATTCAAATTGTATCAAGACCAGAACTTGTTCTTTACTAAAAGGTGATCTGACCCAATTGTTGATTTATTGGTCATTTTCTTCTTTTCTGATATTTCGTCATTTTTTTTTTTAGGGACACCAATCAGGTGGATAAAGAATGATAGTGTAAGTATGATATTTTTCTTACACTGCTTTGTGAATAATTGTAAAAACTTGTGTGGAGAACTAGTACCTGCATGATTTTTGATAGAATTTAGTACAGTACAAGTTTCCTTGATATGTAATTATTGATCTGGTGAAATTTAAATTCTATTTGGATTAACTTCATTCATTTCTTTTGGAAGTTTCTGTCTCCTCAGTGCATTATTGATTTTGTATTTACTTTAGCATTCAATTTATGTAATGACATGTGATATAAAAAGAAGCTACACTCATGAATCTTGGTTCTCCACATGCAGAACCAGAAATAGGTTGCGAAAAGCTTGCAGTGACTGACTGAAAAGGCTTGCACTGCTTTTCTTAATTTGAGTCTATCTGTTAAGACTTGCTGATTAAATACTAATACAGTACATTTCCCTTCTGTGTGGCTGATAAGGTAAGCAAAGCTTTTGTTTCTCTCAGTCATTATCCATCATGCAATATCCATCATGGCAGAGAAGATCAGGTTCAGCAGTGACATGGTGAGACCATTCATCAGTGAGGGCGATGAGGTTGTGTTGCTCAAGTTGAAATTTATAGGAAGCTTCAAGATATTCCTGACCTTGCTTGCTTTGTTTTTTTTCCTAGAAGGGGATGCATTGACACTGTTGGGAATGACTAATGAAGAACTGACGTAGGAAAGTTTGTGGCAAGACTAAAGGAGGCATCTACAGAAGGGACATTTGCTACATATGGGGACATGAGTGGTGGATTGAGGAGCAGGCGGACGTGGATGGTAATGAAATTAAAAGGTTGGTAGGTTCAGTAGGATTTGTGGCAGAAAGGAAAGAATGCTGAAGCTAGTGTTTGTAACCAGCTTCCTGGATCACATCTCCATGACCCTTCAACAGTAGCTTGTTGAACCAATTATGACTATGGGTGGTGTGACATTGTTATCAAATAGTGTGTGCCAAGGTGATGACTAGGGTTTGCAAACTTGTTTGTAAATACAAGTATTGAAAATTACCATAAAATCAAATCATTGAGTTGTGAGGGTACTTAGTATTTCTTAAAAATTTTGAGGAAAAAAAAAAACTCATACAACTCTGAAAAAAGCCGAGGAATGAAAAAAATATGTATTGGCAAATGTTAATTTCCAAAAGAGGAATTTTTTTTTCTTTGAAAGATGTAGAGGTCAGTCATTCGTGTTGTACGGTCTAAATAAACTATATTACGTACATTTATTAAAAAAAGATTAAGTTTTCAGAAATCCTGATTTTTATCTTCCAATATAATACACCTCCCAAATTTAAATTTTCGTTGAATCTGAACATTCATGAAATCTTCTCAGAGGCAGAAAGCTGTGAATTCAATTCCTGCATTGAATAAAAGCTCTGATAATAATAATGTTCTTAATGGTCTTTGTTAATTTTTTTTTTTTTTTTTTTGTTTCACTTTTATTTTTGAATATGAATTAAAAATGCCTTTCCAAGATTAGAAACCAAAAAATGCCTCCAACCAAAGCAATAGCTGAATATCTGATGTGTATTTTTTCTATACAGAGCATGCCTTCTGGAACAGGATCTAACCTAGATTATTTTCTCCAGACTCATTATGTCATCTTTAATTTTCATGTGACTTCTCACAATTGTTATTGTAGACATCATACAGAATATCTTGGCTTTCCTAATATTTGTTCAACTTGTTCTTAAAAGAACTTTCAAATTTGGCACATATCATCTCGTCTGGTTAGCTGTTCCATATTTGCACTGCGCAGAAACTAAAATTTGACTTTTTTTTAGTCAAGTTGTCTGTTAATACAATTCCTGACTGTTCCCCATTTTTTAGTTTTCTGTAAAATATTTTCCCACATAGGAGGTGACCGAGGCAGAAATACACTTACAAAGAGATGCCAACCTTGCTGGTCAGGCAACTGTTTCATGGTGTAAAAAGGGGATCAGTAGAAAAAATAGACATCTGTCTATTTTCTAACTGACAGCCATGTTGGTTGGAGAAAAAACTAGGAAGTTGATCCAGAGGAAATAAATCCCGCCTTTTTGCATGTACAACCAAAAATAGGTTGTACAGAGTATATAAGTCTGGAAATAGATTGATGAGGATATTTTGTACATGGATTCCATTTATTGTTTCCATCTATTAAGACTTTCTAATTTAGTTTTAATACAGTGCATTTCACTTCAGTAACACCAATAATGTAAGCCAAGCTTTTGTTCCTCTCTGCCATACACTACTTGTAGATAATAGATAAATGTTATCTACCCTGTCTCAGATGTACAATATGCTGTGTTTAATAATTTCCCCAAGATTTTACAAATTGTACTAAAGAAATAAGGTTAATATTTTTCACAAAGTAAAAATTTATCTTTGCGTTCCATGATCTAACACAGCTTTTTCTTCTCTTTCATGACAAATACAAATCTTATGAAACTCATGGGCAATAAAACTGGGTTTTTCCGATAAATTTATTGATATTCTTTCTCTTCACTAGAAAATTGAGAAAACCATCATTTTTCAATTTGACACTAGAAGTGGTATTACATCAATATGATCCTTATGATACAGTTGTGGGGGAAAATTCACAGAGAATGAATTCATAAAAACATCCTAAAAAGTGACAAAAGCCACAGAAAAAGTAACACAACTGATAAATTATTGAATGTTTTGTTTAAACATTGAAAAAAGCTGTCAATCTTTGTGTATATTATTCTATTACCATTGAATAAAAAGAAAACTAGTAACAAAACAACAAGAGAAGCATATTCACTCTTTAAAATATCACTTATTTTATTACTATAAATTGAATGTGGCTTCTAAAGTTTGGCTTTTTTCTTTGCCTATAATCTCACATTATCAATATAACCATAACCCCAAAATCTAACCTCTCACCCCTCCAACCCAATGATTCCAACAGGCACACTGATGTATGGATAGGCAGTTCTGTATTCAATTTTGATATTCATGTCATACCATGTCACTGTGTAAATGGTTATCAATGTGTTTGTCATGTACTGCAAATAAATGACAGGAATAAATGTCTTTTGTTTTATTACTTTACTTTGTCTAAAAGTATTGGATAAGACGTGATTTTTTTCCCTAAATGTATTGTCAGTGCGTCTTAAAATTTTGTTTTATTACAATCAAATATAACTTTTATCAGCAGCAATTACTTTATTGAAAGATTATTACTTTCATTACTATGAATTGGACTACTTGTTTTTTTTTTCCCTCTCCTTTCCCAAAACTAGACTTTTTCCCATGATTTGTCTTCTTGTGACTTTTTTACTGGTGACTTATAAATACCAGCACTTTCTTCACTGCATATATGATGTGAGTACTTCAATCATAAAACAGAATTACACAAGGAGTCAAAATTATGAGAATATGATTTTTTGCATTGATTTACAAAAAACACTATCTGATTTAGAATTGAATTGTAAAACTGAAGTTATCTTTTCTTCATTTCATTTGCTATTTCATTCTATTCCTCATTCTGGAATTGTGTATAAGTACTGACCGATTTCCTGCTCTTCATTTTTCCGATCGTCAAATCATTTTCAAGACATTTTTTCTTGTAAATCTGCAATGTTACTGATTGTTTGACTAAAAATGAATTTACTAATTGGAATGTATTCTATATTTATTCATTTTTTTATCTATATGCATATTCTTTCAGGAAATGATTTTTTAAACTGATTGCCTACTATTCAGATGAACTAACATTGAATAATCATCTTTTTGATGGATCTGTTGAAATAATGTAAAGCTGAAGTTATTTCTTCTGCATTTCATACACTGTTCCCTTCCTTTTTCTAAAAATCAAAAAGGAGTTGATAGATTGTCTCAGTTTTAATTTTGTCAAATATCTGATTGTAAACAATTTTTCTCTCTTTTCACAGAATTTGAATACATAAACAAACATGCAAACCTACACTGGAGCAAAACTTTATTCCTGTGAAATATGTGGATTATCATTTTCACAGGATACACATTTAAAAATACATGTTCAAAAACATACTTCAGAGAAGTCATTCACTTGTGAATTGTGCAGATCAGCATTTACTGATAGTTCAGATTTGAAAGTACACTTGCAATCACATACTGAGGAGGAACCACATTCTTGTGAAGTCTGTGGATCCACATTTCCACGGATATCAGATTCTATAGGACATATGGGAAAGCCCACTGGAGAAGAACCTTTTTGTAAAATATGTGGATCTGAATTTTCAAAGAAATCAAATTTGAAAATACACATGCCAACACACACTTGGGAGAAGCCATTTACTTGTGAAGTTTATGGAACTGCCTATGCAAGGAAATTAGGTTTAAAAATACACATGCGAACACACAGTGGAGAGAAACCATACTCTTGTGAAATGTTCGCATCAGAATTTTCTCACAGTTCACATTTGAAATTAAACATGAGATCACGTACCAGGGAGAAGACATTTACTTGCGAAGTGTGTGGATCAGAATTATCAACAAAAGGAAATTTAAAAACACACATGCAAACGCACACAGGAGAAAAGCCATTCATTTGTGAAGTATGTGGATCTGCATTTTCAATTAGATCAAAATTGAAAAGACATGTACGAACACACACAGGGGAGAAACCTTTTTCTTGTCAAATATGTGGATCAGCATTTTCAGAGAGTTCAAATTTAAAAGAACACATGCAAACACACACTGGAGAGAAACCATATTCTTGTGAAGTGTGTGGGTCAGCATTTTCCCGTAATTCATCTTTGAAAACACATATGCGAATTCACACTGGAGAGAAACCATTTATTTGTGAAATGTGTGGGTCTGCTTTTTCAAGGAAATATGTTTTTCAAATGCACATGCGGACACACACTGGAGAAAAACCATATTCTTGTGAAATGTGCACATCAGCATTTTCTCATAGTTCACATTTAAAATTACACATGCGATCACATACTGGAGAAAAACCCTTCGCTTGTGAAGTATGTGGATCTACATTTGCAAGTATATCAGATTTAAAGAGACATATGCGAGTACACACGGGAGAGAAACCTTTTTCTTGTAAAATATGTGGATCAGCATTTTCAGAAAGTTCAAATTTCAAAAGCCACATGCGAACACACACTGGGGAGAAACCATATTCTTGTGAAATGTGCTCATCAGCATTTTCTCAAAGTTCACATTTAAAAAGTCACATAAAAACACACACTAGGAAAAATCATTGAGCTACGTGTGTGTGTGTGTGTTTCTGAATCCTCAAGAAAACCATATCTAAAAATATATATACAAACACATAGTTGAAAATAACATTTTCTAGTCAAATTTGCATATCAGCATTTTCTCACAGTTCATATTGAAAATTATGTATGCTATCATATACTGAAAAGGGACCACGTTCTTATGTAACGTGTGGGTCGGTATTTATTCATGATTAACATTTAAAGAAATATTTGCAAGGTTATACAAATTCACAATGTAGAAAAACCTTGTAAAATATGTGGATTAACATTTTCCTATAGTTCAGATTTAAAGTTATGTTTGTGAACGAACACTGGAGAGAAACCAATTGTTGAGTGTGTGGATCTTTCTCTCAGGGAACAAATTTAAAACTACATTCTTGTGGAATGTGCAAATAAGCATTTTCTCATGCAGTTAAGAAAAATTTGCCGATATGCAAAGACACACAGGAGAGAAACCATGTTCTGGTAAAAAAAGGTGGATCAGCATTTTTTACGTATCTGTTGTTAAAAAAGATGTAGAATTACTTTACTTTTGAAATGTGTGGATCAACATTTTGAATGAAATTGTAATACAGATCAACATAGTTTGAATAAAATGTAGTTCGAATAATTTTGATTTGTGTTGAATTTTAGGGAAATCTTAGATGTATATTTGAAGTTTACTCAGTTCATTTTTATTGCTTACAGGGAGGTGCAGGGTGGTGAACAGGGTGACAAAATGGAGAATGGACTTGATAAACTGAGGTTCAAACTCTGGCTGGGATAGTTTATGTTCCTTCAAACAATTTACCTCTCTAACCAGCTTTGGGTAAAATAGTGCAGGGTCAAGTGAGAGATATCATTTCAAGTGCTTGTCGCCTATTATATTTCACATATTGGAAACCAGGGCCAAGTGAGTTATACTATGATATATGGGAATTAGCTGGTGTAAGGGCACTGCTTACATTATTTCTTGTGCTGGCATCATTTATACACTAATGGAAAAATTCTGAAGCATAAAAAATTAATTGTACCCAAACTTACTGAAAGGAACATCCATCAACCTTTAAAAATATTTTCCTTTTTTAGCTTGAGAAAGGAAAAAGTTATTTTTAGACTAGATAGTCACTGGCAATGGATTTATTATAAGAATCCAGAATATGTGACAGAGTTGACATATTTTAATTTCATCACAGTAATTCAAGTCAATCTGATATTATTTTGTGCATTTGCATGTTCACATGTGTCAGGTTGTTGTTGCTAGAGATTCAATCATGGCTGGATTCAGGACAGCCTTCTACATTTCAATGGAATTTACTGGAGATCAGGAGTTCTGGTGGGATTCAAAGGGAATTTTTCATTATAAATTGTTGGAAGCTGAACAAACTGTTATTGCATAATGCTACAGTGAGCAATTGACTTGCTATTATATGTAGTGGAACAGAAATACCTTTTCTTTTTTTTTTTCAGTCAGAGAAATTAAGTGATGATTTTACTGCATGACATCATCTGTCATTGTGTTGCACATTCAATGATCAGGGATCTAAAATGGGGAGTTCTATCTCTTGCAATATATTCTCCAGACCAGCCACTTTTTTACTGTCACTCATTTCCTTCCAAGCAGTTCCAAAAAATTCTATCATTAATGTTGATCTGAGCAACTACCATATTCTATTCCAATTGGAGATGATCACTGCAACTTTTTTTGTATACATAATAATAAATCATAAAAGTATATATATATATCATATGTATTTATCTATTACAATAGAATAAGCCCTGACTTATAAGTATCCATAAATATCCAAAACTTGTCAATTTAGCTTGGGCAGTCAGTTGGTTATGAGCTCAGTTCAATGTAGGGGAAATTTGAAGTTTACATATCAGTTTAAACCCTTAATTTTGGTGAGGATTGTACTTGGTACATTATCTGCTTAGCAGTTCAACAAGTTGGAGATATCACAAAATTCAACTTGACTGAATTGATTAACTCTTCCTTTTTTTTATGGTATTGGCATATTTTGTTTTTACCACAGTAATTCATGTCAGTCTGACGTCATTATTCATGTTACTTGTGCTTGTTGCTTGGGATCCAGTGACAACAACACTTATCAGTTTCTTGCTGACCTCAGTATTTCAAATATTCAATTCTGTTAATCTTATTTCTAGTTTTTTTGTGCATAGTTCCAAGTGTGCTAGTTATCATGGACACAATCGTAACCATCATGGTTCACAACTTCTTTTTACTTTTACTGTTGGAGGAAATCATAGAATTCACTTCAAAGCTATTTGGCATGATTTTGTGACTATTGTCTTTTTTTTTCCAGCTTCTAAAACATCCAGAACCATTGGACAATCATAGCCATCAAAAGTTGCAAAATGTTCTAACCATGTATGTCTTTGTGTCTGTTCCAGCGCTCTCGGCTGTATTGTTTTATTGATTTGAAAATCAGCACTCCCCTAGATCCCTCCTAAAATCTTTTTTTGACCTTTTGAGGGAGGTGGGGGGAGGGCTTATTTTGACAAGTTTATCAATAGCATGTATATTTTCCAGAATTTGCATATTTCTAGGTATCTTTGTTTTTGTTTTGTTTTGTTTTTTTCACTCTACTTTAGATGTTTTCCACTGGTAAACACGAGTGGTGTCAAAGATAGAATTTATTCTTGGATAGAATTTTTAAAGTGACTGAAAAATTTTACACTAGCTGTTCAATTATTGATTGTGATGGTGAGTTTCATTTTACTTCTGTTTTAGAAGGCCATTAAGAAATAGGATACAACACACGAGATTTTGAATTTAATTCATTTTGTTATTGGGTCTTCTCATAAATAAACATTGAAGGATAAGCTTCGGAATATTCACACAATAAGGCGTGCTCGTTTGACAACCTTTGTGTAACACGATGGACTGTGCATACTTCATGTTTCCAGAAAATATTTGTTAATCATAACCAACTGTTGGATTTGTGCAAAATTGACTGGATGTAGAGCAAAAATCAGAAAGTGCAATTTACGAATACAGGAACTCTCATTTTATTTCGGTCTTTCACTTGGATAGCAGTTACATTCATCAACATACAACTTGTCCAAAACTTTGCAAAGATGGCAACTATTAGTAGAATATGGCTTACTAACTCGTCTTACTATTAAGACGTTTGAAGGAATGCTTCCTTCAAATTGTTCTTTGAAACGGTATTTGCAGAATTAAAACCATACCCATTGGTGGAAAAGCCTTCTAATCCAAACATGGGAACAGACCAAATTACTCAATGATTGGACTCATTGATGGTTGTGAAGGTGCTTCTGCTTGCCATTCTGCGAGTGTTGAAGATCACTACAAAAAAATTTACTTTGAAGCTATAGATATAATTGTATTTGACCAAAGAAGAGTCAAAACCTTTAAAATGTTAGAAAATCTTCTTCTCAATGCTTTTCATTGCAAGCAATACAGTGATTGTCTTAATCACCTACAAAAGATATCAATATTGTCTTGGAAACAGAATTAGAGATCTTGAGAACAGTATTTGAAGGTATCATGATACTTTGTTTCAAAGACATCTATGAGTACTGCAAAAAATAAAAGAGGAAACATTATTCATCCCACAGACTATTCTGATATGTAAACTGCTACTCATCAATCAAGCCCTGACTGCATCACCAGAGTGATCATTTTCACTGACTTGGGACATGGTTATGATCAAGTATGTCACAGAAAAGATTCGGTCCTCTCTCTATATTGAGAAGCCATAAGGAATTAACAGACAATCATGACCTTTTGAAAGTTGGAAATGATTTTGCACTTCATGAGGTCAGATTCTCTGTAAATTTGATAAATTGAACTTTCAAATCTGATGACTGAAGTTTATGTAGTAGTTATATTTCTGCTTTTTTAAGGAGCTATTTATATTAAAAAGTAATTGCAGTCAGAAATCGAAAGGTATCATGAACATGATGCCATTCATCATACTTGAAATACCTCCAATTTTTGCTAACAATGAATGTCAAAACATGAATAATGCAATTAAGAGGAGTCATTTTTTATTTTCTCTGGGGTGTTAAGCGCTAACTTTATGCCACTTCACTTTAAACTGCATTATGGGCCCTGACTCACTTGTATTAATCAACAGTTAAACACATGCAGAAATAGTGTTGCCGGTCATTTTTCACCACTGATACTTGAGTGATCGTTCCTGAAATATTTCACATCTAATTCTCTTCACTACCACTGACACAGATACATTCAAAAAAACAAAATAAGTACACCTATCTATACTTTTTTTTTTCAAATTCTTTTTTTTAAAAATCTAACTATAATTAAACAACAGGAGATTATGGGTCCAGCACACAGATTAGGAGGCCATTCCAAGAATCCACAGGCACACATACTGAATATGACATGTATGTAAGAGGAAGTGTGTGCCTTTTGAGAGCAAAGTTCAACTTTCAAAAATACACTAGATACTTTAGGGAGGCTGGAGAACAGTGGTGGAAGCATTGCAACAAAAAAAACAAAGATTAGAAAATCGGTCTGAAGTAATAAAAATTACCATAATTAGAATGATTCATCAATTTCTCCCTGCAAGTCTACTTATCATCAACATCTAAATGCTGACTTTTCCTCACATGACTGCTAAGCACAAGGATAACTCAACACACAGACCAACATCAATATAAACAATGGAATTGAAACAATTTATTGAGTTGAATTATCTTAGTGAATTAACTTCTGTCATTCAATTTGACAGCACAGGTTTACAAAATTTAGGTTTTTAAAATTTGTTTTGATTATACCAGCTGATTTTTTATGTATTTTTGGTAGCTGAACTAAAAAATGAGAACAATTTTTCTCGTATTTTTAATCGTACGTTTTTGTGTAATTTTGCACTATACATACGGACATATTTTGAAAATTGTTTTGATTATTTAAGATGATTCAATTATTTTGGGGGTGCCGAAATGATTATCATTTCCTCACGATAGGTTTTTAGTTTTCAAATTGTAAGTTTTTGTTTAATTATAAACTTGAATTTGACTTGACTCATCACTATGTTATGCTTCAGTCAGTAGGAAGTAGCATATCTAACAGTTGGACATGCCTGGACCAGTTGAATTTTCCCAACCGCTGATACTATTTATTTGAGTAATGCCAACTAATCTCACTTAACTAGTATCATTTTAAATTACTTTCATTTGGGTGTACTTATCACAATGATACTTACCAAAAAAGTGTTTTATTGGAGATATTGTTATATTAATTGATATTTTTCCAATACAGATAAATTAAAATATTGCTCAACACTTGATGATATTAAGTTTTGATCATGTTTGATTTATTTGTTGGAAGTTTGCAGTGAAAGAACAGATAAAACATTACAGATATTGTCAAAAAAGTAAATTATGCTTTCTTTGATGTAGAACTTAGAGACCAGAACAAAAATTGGCCCCTCATGATGTCTGCTCTATTAGTGTTAAAGAATTGGATGATTGAGACTGTTCATACAACCTCTGAATACCATGATATAATCACTTAGTGTACAGAAATACTTCAATTTATTTGTATAGGAAAAATATCAATTCATCCTAGATTTTCAATGAAACACTTCTTTCAGTGAATATCACTGTAATAAAAAACCCGCAGTAATTTAAAATGATACCAGTCAACTGAGTCATACTGAGATAAGCTTTCATCTCTCAAATGAATAGTATCACATGTCCAACTGCAATGACTTTGAAAAATTTGTTTCTATTATTCCAGCTGATTTTATTAATGTACACCTCTATAATTTATAGTTCATAGGAATAAACTATAAAACTATCTATTATGGTACAGTGCTGTTTACTTTTTTCTAAGTTATCATCAACTTGAAAAGAAACCAAAAGTTGCAATAATATCTCAAAGATATTTAATTCTTGTTTAGTTCTATATTTTTAGTTTATTATTTTATTTTCTCATATTTATTTGTTTGGTAATCTTTGGTTGAATGCACATAAACCTATGGCAGTGTTTAAACAGCATACAAAGACTCAAAAAGTAATACGGAAGATCCCAAAATTATGACTTTTTTTAATTAGATAATGTGATTAAACAACACATCTATCAGATATCAACACAGGGGTGAGGGATCTGGATCATAATCCTGACTCTCAGACTACCAACTCCAATCATCCCATGTACAAATTGGCCAACTTTTTGCTGTTAATTCAAAAATGTCCAATAATACAAACACATCCAATGTAATAATGTCCAATGCAATGAGGTCCAGTTCATACATGCATATACACCTGATACACATGTATATGTGCCCGTGCCTCACACTATCCCTATGGAGCAATCTCTAGAACTGCTTCTCTGGTGTCACTTAAATTGCTTTTCCTTTGTCATTGAAGGTTGGTTTTTGTTTGGTTGGGTTTGTTTTTTTTTGTTTTTTTTACATGACTTTAATATTTCAACCAGCTAGATCTCTATTGTTGCATCAGCCCTTTGAGCAATATTGAACCTTTTAGCATTGGACTTGTTCACATCATTAAACGTTTTTGTATTGGATCTCATCTTCATTGGACATTTTATAATTTGGATGTTTTGATTTGTCACTGACTTTTCATAAAGAGACAACTTGAGTAACTGAACAGACCTTTCTCTCATTTACAAAAATACTGGTTGACTTTTTTTTCCTAAAATCATCAAATTGCAGACAACAACTGGACATCAAGACTCACAATGTAGATCCCCAGAGATCATAAGGGAAATTATGGCCATTGGATGAAGAAGATCAGAGATTGGATCTTTAAAATCAAAGCTGAGTAGATTTTTGTTGTCTTACAATTCAACTCTGCAAAGTATTACAGGAATTTCCACACCTGAATTTCTGATGAATTGGAAGGTAAAAATTGGTTTAAATATAATAGTCCCACAGGAGACCTTGTTGTGTGAATATATGAAGAGACAGCAGGAAATTCAGATAGTCAGTAATGATAGATCATCTGTGAATTTCAAAAAGAAGATTATGACGGTGAAAAGCATTTGGGTCTTGTGTAAAAGTTTATTTGGAACAGTAGTGATTAAAACTGGTAAGTCATCATGTTCCATTTCTAACTGAATCAGATCTTTTTTTTTAAATATAAGAAAATTAATGAAACAAAAACAATTTTAAAAAATGACACTTGAAATTGAGGATGGGAACAATCTCTTTCATTGTTTTCAGTGATAATAGTATAATAGATGACAAAATGATAACGTTCAAAAGAGAAAACTTTGAAATGTGAAAACAAATTTAAAATGAACACACACAACCGTAAAGTCTATGCACTGATTCAACATTTTGCCTCTTTTTTTTTTAACATTGGGACACCATTTCTTTTTAACAGTGAAAAGATGCAGATAGAGGTGTTGATTCATTGTTTAAAAACAAATCAAATTAAACACTCTGATTTCCATCTATTTTATAAATTCTTATTTTTTAACACTCACAGTAACTCTCTCAGCCCATTCAGGTGAGTATTTAATCTAGTTTAGTTTATTTATGATAATAAAATTTTGGTAAAATTTTGATCAAGAAAGCATTAATGATTCCAGCACTATAGATTAGAATAGAATATTACTCATTCCACTGAAAATCTAACTTTCCTACCCAGAAACCAAAGTTATACTTTCTTTCTATGACTCTTTCTCTTTGACACTTTCAAGAAAAATCAGACAAAAGAAAGTCAAGATAATGAACTTTTATTTTCACTTAATTCTTGCATTTAGCCAATGTACTTCAGTAAAAAAAAGTGGTAATTGTCAAGATGAGCATCTTACATTAAGGGAGCTAATTGTAACTTTAGCATCAAACAAATAGCAAAAACATAACAAATAATTTTGAATAGCAATAACAAATGTGAAGAAAGAAAATCACTCATCAAAGGAATAAGAATAAAAAAGCATAATAAGTATAATGTACACTATTTTTTTTTTCTTCTTCACATTTTGATGTTTTAAATGATTATGACCTTCATTCCAGTGGGAATTTTTCCATTTTTGAGAAATATCAGGTTTTGAATTACCATTTTTTTTTTTTTCAAACTAGAGATAATACATGTTAAGCCAAACTTCCTCAAAATATTCTTTTCAAAATCCAGGCAGATTAATAAAAACAATTTCATTTTGTTTCCATGTTTTTTTACAATGTTTTTTTCTAATTATTTTGTATTTGGGCTGTTTATGTCGTGTAATAGTTGCAATAAAGTATTTTAATTTTATAATGAGCTGTTCATTCTTTTTTTTTTTTATTCATTTGATGTGTATGTTCTTATTCAAGTTTCTTATTGCCACTTTCCAAATTGTCCAAAAACAACAAAAATAGAAAATATTAAGATTTCAAAATTCCAAATTGAAAAAAACATAAATCAAAAATTCAGACCCAAATCATCTTTAAATTTTTAAAAATATTGCAGACGCACAGATGATCATTCAGTATTCATGATACAGACCTCAAGTTTTCTTGAAAAGTTTCGACTGATAGTAAGAAGAACACTTATAGACAGAAGAGATCACTACCTGGTGTCCTACACAATTTTGTCCCTTGAGTAAAAATATCCACAGTTCACGTAAGTTCTTGCTTTTGTTGACGTTTTTGTATATGTTGCTAGATTCAAGATTACTTATCTAAAGCTAATACTTATCTATTTTGTATCAAATTTTGACAAAAAATAAAGGAGTCACTACAGAAAAGAATAACCACTATAATCATTAATAGTTCCAGTTTTACACATTTTTGTGTTCCTTTGAAGTAAACTCATCATTTCTGAAAAAACAAAGTATTCTTCAAAACAGAAGAAATTTGCATGCTTGATCTTCCGTGGCAAATATCATCAATGATTCAAAATGCTGGAAACGGCAGGGATCTCTTAACCAAGAGATCAACAATAAAACTTTTTTAATCCATTTCAAAATCATGAAGCAGTTGGAAATAAAATGATATAGAGTCATGCAATAATGAACCATGACATGATATTTACTTGAATGGATCTACCGATTTTAGTCAATATAATTTTTATAAATATTAGTCGGGACACTTCCGTTAGTCCCAACCAAGAGCTAATAGCTTAATTCATGGTGTTATTTTGGGGTCAAATTTCAACAGAAATTTGGTATAGGAGAATCAAATCATTTCAATCAAATATAAGGCTGTTGAGACATTTTTGTTGGTCTGCACCAAACCTCAGGGGTCTGATATGAAAAGTATATTTTGTTTGTCACATCCCCAAGATTAGGGGTTACAGTAGGAGTTTTCAGTATTGTGACAACTTACAAAAAAGATCCAGTATTTTGTGTCTTTTCCAGCAAGAACTAGTACTATTAAGTTACATTCTTAGCAAAGACTATCAGTCTGAATGCAATTCAAAACACGTGTTTGTGAGGTAAAAACTCAGTTTTACCAAAAAGCAGGGATTTTGAATTTTAGTAATAAAAAGAAAGCAAAGGGAGGAAATTAAAACTTTGCATTGGACAAACTGTGGCAGACGTTTATCATGTTATCAAGCACACTTGATACTAAAAATACTATTTTGTTAAGATGAATAATGAACGAGTAATGATCACTTTTAAGGATTTTAGTTGGCAGCCATCTTGGACATAATCTTGAAAACCTTACTTTTCCAGTTGTCAGATTGTGATAAACATTTAATATGTTTTCAAGCACACCTGATACTACAAAATACCATTGAAAAACCTTATCTGGGATAGATGATCAACGAGTAATGGATATTTGTAAGAATTTTGTGGTTGCCTTGACACCATATTGAAAAAGCACAAGGAGGGATCCAGGAGGCTTTAATATGTTGTTCCTCACTATATCAGGAGACTATTTTTGAAAAATTCAGCTCACCTACATTTTATTCCAGATCAGATCTTGATGTTCCTGCACTATGAACGGTTAGTACTTTGCAATACCTGGAAAACTAACAAATGTTCAAATAAAAGAAAATGTATCTCTTCCCCTCATCAAAAGAATTATTGGAACTTTTCTTGTTATGACAACTCTATTCATGGGACCCTGCTTGTCTTGTATACATGTTCTTCAAACATTGCCAAAATTCAGTTATTTGACAATAGGCATGCTGACATTTTTTACTAATTTGTTGCTACAAAATAAAGTACATGTTGTTTACTGTTATATTAAAGACCAGTGTTTGGTTCCTGGATAGGAAAGTAATATCTTTGATCAAATTAGTAATATTTTAATTTCATTCATAGTAATAGCATTGATAAAATTTACTTTATCAAAATATCACCCATTTTATTTATGAATTAA
Organism: Thysanoteuthis rhombus; assembly: GCA_963457665.1. Lineage (NCBI taxonomy): Eukaryota > Metazoa > Mollusca > Cephalopoda > Oegopsida > Thysanoteuthidae > Thysanoteuthis > Thysanoteuthis major. The sequence continues at coordinate 138,553 of OY735198.1, forward strand.
ATAACATAAAATATTTCTGGGATGGAAGATTTGGGTAAACATGGAATTTTCAACTTTCTGAATTGGATTATTCTAAAGGAACGCATTTTCAAGAGACATTATCATGAAAATTTGTTAAAAACTTAGGAATGAATTTTTCTTCTTTTGAAAGTATATACTTTTTTCAAATAAGAGTGGGAAGAGGATTAAGATTTAATTTTCATATTTTATAATTACTTACAACTGGTAAATAAATAATCAGATTTATACATTATAATCTTATGAATGAATAATTAGATGAATAAATTCAAATGTTTTTCAACATTTTTTGTAGTATCAGATGTGCTGAATAACATCCTAAAAGTTTACAACATTCTTACCGCATCAGTTTTGAGTTTCAGGGTGTCATCCAAGGTAGTAACCAAATCCTCGAAATGCCATTTTACTTTTTTATCATTCATCTTATATAATTTGACCCCTGCCCCATATACACATACACAAAAATTGTCACAAATGGTTCCTCAACGGGTTTTGTAGTATCAGGTGTGCACCGCAACATACTAAAAGTCTACGATAGTTTGAACACTGAACAGGTTTAATCTTCAAGAGGACATCCAAGATGGCTGCTCAAATCCTCAAAATTTTCATTATCAATTCATTATTCATCCTAGACAAGACATCGCAAATCTCATAATAATCATTTCTGGAATGATTTAGTAATAGTCATTATCATACTCTTCATGCTGTAAAGGATCATTATGTGGATTCTTGCAATTTTGACACGGTCCACACTCAGTTGGGCATGGTAGTTCATATCCTTTGCAACTAAATTTTGAGGCATAGAAATATGCAGATTCAAGATAGTTGTAGTGCCCAACTGCAGCAAATAATGGTAGGCAGTCAGATACTATAGGCAAGTGCAGCTTCCCAGATCAAGTGCAATCTGCTTTGACAATCACAAGAGCAGCCTATTCTCTAAAAAGTTTTCCACAGCAGACGGGTTTTAGACCTAGTGCCAAATTCTGGATTCTTTGTGACAATCTTTTCTCGGATTTGGATGAAAATATCCAATGCTACAGCACTATCCAGAGTTGTATCTTTCCCTACCAAGGATGAGTATGTTTCCCCAACCTGGTCCTCCAATGACTCAAGCTGTGTATTATCCTCCAACAGATCAGAAACAACCAGGTAATAGCAACATCTGTAAACTAGCAGATTCCACAGAAAGCTCTTTGGACTGATTTTTCAGTCATTGTATGTAGGGTGGCCTTTCCATAATGTCCCTGAGTCCCTATCCTCAAATAGTGTGCCAATTGCAGTAGGTTCATGAATAATTGAAAACATATAGGCATCAAGACAGTCCTTTCGAAGTGGCTACACTGTAGTGCATCCATGATTATTTCTGCAACTTTCCAATACAAGGGTTGATCAAAAACAAAAATAGCCGGAATATGGTATTTGATAGGGAGATCACAGATGAAGTTCAGTGTGGATAGAATGCATGTCTCGTCCCCAGGGTATAAGATAATCATGGGCAGGAATACATAATTGTCTTGGATGTTCTAATCATTAATTAATAGTATGCATCATTTCCTGTAAGTGGTTTCCTGGTTGAAGCTAAGTGAAAGTTCCCACAGTACATCTATTATCCTATCACATTTGATCAATGCCGACAGTTGTTCGAACTTGATGGAAGTGTTGTATCTAGGAGATCAATGTCATCTGCCAACCTATTTTGAATAAGTGAATCCACTGCAATCTTTTCAAAATGCAATACCTCCCGGTAAGAACTAAATCTCATTCCACGACCGATACAAATAATGTTCTTACAATGTCAAAGTCAATGGTGAACTTTTAGTATGTTATCCTGAAAATCATACTTTCCCCATGGCCAAACCCTGGTATATTTTTGATACAGTATTGATCACACTTGATATGACAAAAAAAAAAAATGGGAATAACTTATCAAAAATGAATAATGAACAAATAATATGCATTGTAATGTTTTAGTGGCCATCTTGGGTGCAATTTCAAAAATTATACTTTTCATTTGGTCAGAATGTGATAGACATTTGATAAGATATTGAGCACACCTGATACAACAAACAACCATTGTTTTAGAATGAACAATGAATGAGAATTGGGAATTTTAAGGATTTGGAAGCCATCATAGAAAGTATACCTTTCCACTGGTGAGACTGCAGTAAACTGATGCTGCTGCAAGAAAAACATTGAAAAACCTTGTCATTTTTGTGATGGGTTATTTTTCCAGATACAGCTAATTTGACAGTCCATTTGGATGCCATCTTGAAAATTATACTTTTCCAATGGTCAGACTGAGATAGACTTCAATTATATCATAAAAACCATCAAGAAACCTTGAGTAGTAATTTTTAGAGGTGAAGTGGGTTTGTATAACAAATGTACTCGACTATTGTTGGTTCAGAACAGTTTCAATAATATTGAAAAAAGAAATATTGTATATAAAATGTGATCTATCAAACTTAAATTTACATTTGTTATTATACTATTATTTAAGGTATTGTGGATGACTTATTGTAAAGATAAATTTGTTTTTATAAATCTCACAAACCTCCAACTGTACTCATACCTGCATTTGCAATAAACTATGAACACCATACACATTCTATGGCTGATAACAAGGATTAGCATGAACTTCAATGACAATCATCTTTTCTTCTGAATTTTTGACAGATTTAAAATAAGTTAAATTTCAAGCCAAAAGTACTGGGGGGGGGGGTCCTATAGTCAATATGGATCAGCAAAGCCCAAATATTAAGCTGGTATTTTGTAGATAATTTTAGATGAAAGATAATTTTTTTTTATTTAATAATTTTAAACAATTCTTTTAGATAAATAGTTTTGGTACATGTCAAGGCCATACATTTACGTGAGGTATGGATATTTTGTTTATTTGTATTCAAAAATTTCTTTTTTTGTATCAATAATTTTGAAATTAAAACTTCATATTATATCCGTTAATCTTTCAATTCCATATGAAACATAAAAATGTTCCATTGATAAGTTTGAAAAATTATCTTTATCATATCATGAGAAATATGGAAATAGATCTCAATTTCATAATGAACAAGTCTGGTTAGTCACTCAATAGAAACTGTCACATGAACAATGTCTTCTGGCAGTATGCTGTGTTGGGATGATGAATTGGAAAGAGGGTTGATCAATGAATAAGTTACTTCTCTTGCATTCTTCTGGACAGTGATCACTTAATCTAAAATTATCTGAAAGAAATATCAGCATAAGATTGGGGCATTGAACAAGCAATCATAGTCAATACATTTAGTATGGAAAAAAAGGAATAACATATTTCAAAAGAATCTGATATCCTTGTTTTGCACGTGCATTCTCACATGAGTATGGTTTCTCACCAGTGTGTTGACGCATGTGTGTTTTTAAATGTGGATTCTGTGAAAATGCTGTTCCACATACCTTGCAAGCATATGGCTTTTCTCCTCTGTGTGTCCTCATGTGTTTTTTTAAAGGTGAATTCTCTGAAAATGCTGATCCACACACTTCGCAAGAATATGGCTTCTCTCCAGTGTGTGTGCACATATGTGTTTTCAAATTTGAACTCTCCGTAAATGTCAATCCACACACTATGCAAGAATATGGTTTCTCTCCAGGGTGTGTGCGCATGTGCGTTTTTAAATGTGAATGCTGTGAAAATGCTGTACCACACACCTTGCAAGAATATAGTTTACCATTAGTATGCATTTGCATGCGTGTTTTGACTTTGAATTTACTTAAAATGATCTACACCCCTCAAAAGAACATGCTTTCACATCAGAGTATGTGAAAGCGTGTTTCAATTTTGAATGCTGTCAAAATGCTGATCCACACACCTCACAAGAATATGCACTTTTCCCTGATCTTTGTATTCACCTTTGAATAATTATTTCCTTGTTAGAATATTTATGTTTAGCCATTCATTTATTCTCCACTGCAATTGACATCTGTGAACAAGAAAGAGTTATTCTCAACGTAAATAGCAGGTACATGTATTATTTATATTTATTGAATTATAATAATTTGATATATATTTCAGTGAGCTACAACATACCACATACTTTCTGTTCAGTATAGAATTTGAGTTGACATACCATTGTTCTTGTAACAAACATGATCGAAGCAATCATAATAATTCAAATAGTTGTTCTTGACTGAATTGTGTTAGGGTGTTTCAATCATTGTATATAGTTCAGTCAGACATTCTCCTCATCTTTGCTGATCATTTCCAGCTGTCTATGCTTCAGTCTTCCTTGTGTGTCATTTGTTCTACAATGTAGAATCTGGTACTGCATATCACCCTTACATACATGTCATATCTCTTTTTTGAGTCTCTTTGTTTTGGGGGTTGTCTTTTATTGATCTTTGTATTGGTATCTTGACATCACATTGAATTTTACAAGCACTTGCAGATATTTCACCAAAATAATCCTACACACAAAAAATGACCAAAAACTGCATGTTGTTGGGCACAGAATACAAAGGCAAGACCAGCTGCTTCATAAAAATAAGACTTGAGACACACCAAAAAGCTGTAACACATGGAGGCAGTCTGATATAGATGACCATGTATGGAAAAAGAACAGTGTAAACTGACCTTTGTGGAATGTAGATCAAGTTAACAGACAGGGTGGAGAAGCATAGATAAATAAGGCAGTTGAAGGAATCAGCTCACTGACTATGTAGTAGGTTTTATTGGCTTTGCTGGCCAATCACCTTGCAAAGTCTCCTCTTTACGTGTGGCTTGGTATTAATTGAGCCTTAAAACAAAAAGCCCTCATAGCTGCCTTGGAGGCAGCAGGGAGGCGTCCACATGGTTCTGGAAGGAGTGATCGTAGCTTGATCAACTCTGGATTGCCAGAGAAAGGGTATACATCATTGAAATACCAAAAGCACCTAATGAACTAAGGAATATCATTGCCCATGTGTTCCAGTGTATCCTTGCGTGTATTTCAAAACCATATAATTTAATCAGCAGACTAAGTATTAAGATGAATAACTTGTAGGAACAAAAAAAAGATTTTGTTGGTAGAGGTTAGGGCATGCAAAACTCAAAGTGAGGTCATGAGACCAGCACAGAGGTCAAGAAGAGCCAATCCCCCAGATATAAAGGTTAATAGAAGGCAACCTTCAAGCCACAGAGATGTAAAAACTGGGATTGACCCACACTGGTCTACACTTGGAATCTGTACCAAGGGTTAAAAGACGGAATTTGATTTTCATTTGGCTTAGTTTGACCATACTAGTGATATTTCCCTTGCAATGGTGAATAATTAGAATCCAAATAAATCTATAACATTAGGTTGATGCAAAAATAATTGCAGTTTTTCACCATCAACTTTAAAGTGATTCTCAGCTCAGAATAAAAATTATAAATCAAAAAAACCTCCAGAATCTACAAATTTTTGCCAACTAGAAACAAGTTGATTCATTCTGGAAGCATAGAATTCTAGGGTTCTAGAACCAATTTTGTTTTTGTTTTAAGCTGCTGCTTGGTTGTTGAAGACCTTCCCTTACAGAAAGTGGTTGAAATACATGAAAAAGTGAAAACTGATCAGAGAAAGGTCTGGTGAGTAAGCAGGGTAAGGCAGACTTACAAAGCCTAGTTTGTTCAATTTCTGCTGCGTCATTTGCATTATATGCAGGGTTTTTTGCTTTTCATTCAAGGTAATTTGCATAACATGTTCAGCTTTCTTGCTTCTCCTGTTAGGTGCAAATGTCAAGCAATTGCTGAATGGTCAACTTGAGGTCTCTCTGCAAACCTTTCGAGTTGCTTTGTATGTTTCAGCCACAATAATGGCCCTCAGTTGGATGTTTTCACAAACAAAAGGACGTCCGCATCTTCATTTCAAAATGTTTGGAATCAATGTTGAGCTGTCCATTTGTTGATGTTGAAGTGTTTAAATACTTGCTTATCCTGTGTATACCGGGGGTGGCCAAATTAGCGGTTCACAGGCCACATGTGGCTCTATGATATTTGATGTGCAACTCATGGAAATAGATTGACCAAGTTCCCTTTCTCAACACATTTGATATGATAAGTGAATTAGAAAAAAATTCAAGCTTTATAATTATTCACTGGGTATAACTGTGATCCAATTGGAATAAAATGCAAGTCAAATATCCATCATTAGTAGATATTCGACGATATCAAGTCTTAATATGGGATTTAATATAATTGAAATAATAATTATACAATATATTGAAAATATTTGGTATATATATGTACTTTGAGTTTACCTAAACTAATACAAATTAGCAGTTTTAAAAACCATGTAATTAGATAAATATTATTATGTACACATATCTTAATACTTATGTAAATTTTTTGTAACAAAATGAGCATGTAATAATTCAAAAAATAAACGTGTATCAATTTTATTGTTTTACAGCAGTCAAACATCACAAGTTTTCATAAGTGGCTTTTACATTAAGTAAGTTTGACCACCTGCAATAACCAATACAGATCCGTTGGAGGTTATGTATAGAATTCAAAATAGCATAATAACTCATACCCAAACTGTCACTTGTGTCTAGACAAGCACATGTTTAATGCATCACTATCTACAAAAATACAATATGACAGTCGAAAACTCAAGGTACAGATATCCACTGGGCTGAGGGAGAATTTCTTCTCCACTCAAGTGACCAAACCATAGAATGCTCTGTGAGGACACTATTTCCTCTACATCAATCGATGCATTCATAAATAATTTCTTGAAGGATATAGTAGATTCTAAATTCAAATATAAATTCCATATTAGCACAGTCACAACCTGCCTGCCAGCCTGCTTGGGTTCAACTGATTTGTGAAAACTTATCTGTTTAATCTATGGATCCACAACCATACTTGGTGGGCATACTCTCCAAGCTGCCATGGCAACCATTCATCTCTCTTCCTCCTGCAACAACTCCAGTTACCGACAGCATGTGATGTTATCAACCAGACCATGTGGAGGCAAAAACCTTTGTCCTCAGGAGCAACAAATGCCTCTATTACTCTCCTTCACTCTACGGGGACTATCATACTTATAACTAGTGAATATCTGACTTATATAGATGCAATTGTATCCTCAACAGTATATAACCACACACACATTGGCTATACACAGTTATCTGGAAATTAAATCTAGCCATATTAAAAGCCAATCTTATGTTGGCGTATTTCAGACTTATCAAAACAAACTTTTTTTTTTAATTACGCGGAGAAACGAACTTTTCAACTTACCTTTCAGATACGAAAATAAAACTCAAGTGGAGAAAGTTAGCTTAAATTACTTCCTTCTTTTTCGAATTTCTCGCTCACTTCAGTCAATCTACATAATTTCTGTATCGTTTGTTCAATCTATAACAATAATATTGAAATGAAAAGAATCACAGAAATGAGGAATCACTCAAAGAAACGAAAAAGAGACAAACGTCGAATGTTGTGGTAGAAAAGGTGTCGTTTGATGGTAGAACAGAGGAAATCGCTAAACGGTGATGAACATTATTGCGTTGCTTCCGTTAAAATATCCACCAAGGGCAAACATCGAATTACTTTCTTTTTCACAATGAAGTCGTTTTTTTGAATATGTGAACCATGACAATATGAAAATATTGTTGTATGATTAAAATATATTTCTCAAATTATTTATTCATAAGATTGTGAAACATTTGTGTTCAATAGTAATAATTATTTATACAAGAGTATTCAATTATTTATTTACAACTGTCAAAATGTAATGAACTATAAGATTATGATATGAATGAATTATTCAAAATTTTGTAAACCCAATGAACGGAGACCATACACAAAATTGAGTGTGTGTGTGGTTTTGCCTGAAAAGTAAAATAAAACGATTGTTTGATATCCTTCTGGAAACTTCTGTTAAGTCATACCTCACGGAATTTTTATGGTGTGAAGAGACCAAAATACATCCATCTGATATGACTGAGTTGAGATTATATATTTACAGAAAAATGACCAGCAAATACAAAATAGGCACAAATCTATTTACCAATCTATAGACCGCAAAACCAGGAAAACAACCCCCACTTGCAAAAAAAAAGAAAGAAGAGCATATTACCCAATTTTCTGCTCAAAATACAGCAATAAGTTCTTTCCATACATGGTTTACCAGGGGCTTCGACACCAGGGAAAAACCCCAAAATCTAACTTGCGACTCAGGTGCTACCCATTGTCAGAGCGCCCTCATAATTCACCTGAGGGGGGGGGGCAAACTTCCGTTGATCGTTGCTCACTTCAGTCCGTTATCCCCCTGCCCGGCCGATATTGTTTCTATTCTTTGACCATGACTATATCGTCTTTTGTCAACGATGTTCCTCGATGTGAGACTCTGAAAAGACTTCATCAACTCAACGCTGCATGTTGCTTATTTCATTCGCCCTTTTTGGCTCTTTGCGCCTAAAATAAAACCGATTCTTGAGATTCTAATTTAGTCAAACTATACCACTCATTATTGAAAGCAGTACAAATCAGGTTCTGTCAATAGATGAACCAAACGGCATTAGACCTGTTATGTCACATGTTTCTCTAACTAATCACAGTTTTCTCCTATATTACGTAATAATGTATAGGAAAAGCATAGTAGCTCACTCTTTCCTTTACATCTCCTACCTCATAACTAATTACTTATACTAAAACGATCGTTTTCTAATGTTTATGTTTTTCCTTTCCAGCTTTGACTGCACTATTTCTACATGTTTATGTTGTCAATTAAATGTACGATTCATTGTTTGTCTAAAAATACATGCATCCAATTTAATTCCTTGTTATATGAACTCGTTGTTTGATACTTAGTGTCAACGGATTTAAAATTGCCGCACAGGCTTCTAACTAAGGCCACATGGCTATCAGAATGTCTTCATCTGAAACTGTTGTGGCTAACTATAGACTTCCCTCTTCTTCCTCATATTCCACTTCTTTTTGTGACGTCATGTATTTGGCAACTATCCGGGGCCTTCTTGCTATGGATGCCATTCACCCTGGTGACAATAACATATCTCTAGAACCAGTTACTTATTAAGTTGATATTCGGTAGGTGTATTGCCCAGGACCTGAAGTGTAGTGTCGATATTTGAATAGTTTGGATCAGCCGTTCTCGAGAAAGCTACGATTAATCAACAGAGGGAAAAAAATCTAATATGGTGTCCCTTACGAATCACTATCCAAATGAAAAGTCGTTCATAGTCAGCATTTTAGCTGATGAGAGTGATATTTAAGTGCATAGTTTTGTAACATGTAAATATCGTGATGGGGGTTGAGCTATTGCTTTTGTCTCTTGAAACTCCAATTCTGGATGACCCACGTCATCACCTATGTTGAATCATCGCTAAGACTATGTATCTTGAAATGCTGTCAAGTGTTGATATAGTGATCAGTGCATACAGAATCAGAACTTCTCATGAAACATCATCAATTCCCTTATTCTGTCCCTTAGAGCTACTGACTCGCATCAGACAGATCTTGTAATATTGAGCTGTTCACATCAAGAGGGGTACCCTTCTCTGCATCTGAAAAGCGTCCAATTGGGCCTATAATCTTTCTGTGGTCAAAATCTAAATTCATTAAGTTGATTAGCCGACTACGTGAAGATCAATTAATCAATCTACCACGTGGTTAAGCCTTTAATACTAGATGACCTCTACAATGGAGTCATCCTTACTAATAAGTAACAAATCATGTATTATCGAGAACATTCGTATCTTCCATAGTGGGACTTGGTCAACTGTCATAGCTATCATCGACAACAGATCGATCGTTTTTTGGTTGTAAAATTGACTATTACTGTTACACGATACACAACGTATACTTCACAGCATTTCATACAAAACCATGATAATGAATTGAGTTGAAACGGGTATTATCGCTCGCTAGCATTGTCTATCGATACTGTAATCATATAGACAAAAATATTGGTCATTTTTGACTAACTTGAATATAAGTCAAAGTGCTGATTTGAGTTCATTTTCTAATTAACTAACTTCCTATTGTATTCAAGAATATACGTTTTTTTTCTTCATTTTTATGGACTCGTCTGTATTTAAACATCTGTTGAGATGAAACAGAATTGCTTTGAAAACAAAATATTTACTTGGAATTCAATTTCAAAAGTGATATTGAAAATGATATAAATTAATCTTAATCATAAGAATTCAGACGAATTTTACTCATATAATGATAAAAACAAATCCCAGTTCATACTCTTGAGAATCTTAGTGAAATGGAAAAATATTGTTTCGATAACTACCCAAGGGGGCTAAAAACTGCAAATCATATGGCCCCTTTCACCAGCTGACAAATTAACTCATATCACTCCCTCGAGTTTAGTGGAAGCTGGAAGTGGGCCTATCCCAGAAAACACAATGAGAAATAGGGGTGGGAGGCTGTTCAGTTTTGGTTAAGCAAAGCCAAGACGGCTGCATGTTAAAATATAATCAGGCAAGTCAAGATGTTAAAAATTTGAGGCTGGTGCAGTATCACAGATGTGGGTGCAGGAACACCAGGGATGAGTTGATTGTGCATATTTATGCAGAGGAAGCCTTGATATGGATAAATTAAACACCCTATTTCAGTATGGCCTACACATTGCACGGCACACATGCCATGGAGGAGTTGGTTATGATCAGGGAGTAAAAGATATGTCTGGAACAAATAGGCAATGGTTTGAAGATTTATGGAATAAGGAATACACGAAAGGGAAATAAAATATTAAACCTCCTCTTTCATAGCATTTGATCTCTTGTAACCCCCTTCCCTCTTAGACATGCATGTTTGCAATCTCTGACCCTGTTCCTTGTCACCTTTATCAAAGTTTTCTTGTTTAAACTACACTTTCTTTGCTGAATCATTTGCATCTTTCAGTTTTACCTCGGAATCTAAAATTATATAAAATTGTATGCATTTGGGCTTTAGTATATTGCTGACTGCACCATGTGAGATGATTCCAAGATGGTGGCTGCCAGCAGCAGTGAACATTCTAGGTGGTAGGGGCAGTGAGGGGGGGGCATTCACAACAATATTATGCGCTGGGATTGTTGGTATATGTGTATATATACAGAAACAGGCATGAATATAAATGAAATTTATAATCAGTAAATATAGACGCTGATGATATTTTCTTCATCATATTAATTGAAATGTTGTATAAATAGTTCTCTTTCAGAAGAAGTTTATCAATAACTGTTTTAAGACAAGCTTTGTTAATTGAAGATTAACTGTTGCACTATTTGTTGTAAGAGCAAACATGAATGTTAATGTTTTATGCTTGATGCTATGTGTGGTAGCCAAACCTGGAAACTGATATTAAAATGACATGAAAGTCTTGTGAAGTATACATGAAGAGTCAAAACAGTCCTAATAAAGCTCCAATTCATAACTGGGAATATCCAAGTTGTCTATAGAAAAAAATACATGTAGATTGTGCATAGGGACATACACTCCCAATTGTTGTTGACGTCTATTCAAAGTGGACTTGAGTGTGTATTGAGAAATTGAGTCAAATTCAAAAAAAAAAAATTCGAAAGGACACACATCTTTGAATAGATTTCCTCAGTTTCCTTGGTTTGAATCAATAAAGAAAACTGTTAAATGTTCGAAAATAATTCAGATCAGTTTTCTGGGGTTTATTATGATTTCATAGCTGAATCTTTATGTGTATTACAAATTGTAAATAGAAATAAATGATATAAATCTATACGTCTAGATCTATCTAATTATCTTCCACTGTCTTTTTTGATAGACAAACACTGTAAATATTTGATAATTATAAAGTTATAAAATACATTTATAATTTTAATCTTATTTGATATATTTCATTACTGCTAATGATAAAAATTTATCTGGGTCAAATGAAAACACCCTGAATTTTAAAAAAAAACATATGTTAAATCCTTTTTTTTAGATTTTCATATTTTTTTTATTTTCTAAAATATCAAATTATCATTGTTGAACTGGAAATAAAGAAACAGTTAATTTTTTGTTGTGCTAAACTTTCTTGAAATTAAAAGAATTGCTGTGAAATTTTTCAATAAATCTTATATTGAAACTGAAAACCAAGCAGCAGAGAAAGATGTGATTCTGATGTGGGATTCATCCACATGCAAGAACTTTGTAATCGTCAAACAGAAGGACCTAATGTGCCATATTATCTTCAATTGACTACATTTGATAATTAGATAATATTCATACATTGAAACTAAATTTGAAAGAGCAGAGAGTGGGGGAAATTTTGTCTTTAATGCCTGATTCATCCACATGCAAGAAATAGACTAAGAGATCAAGTGCGTCCTACTTTCTCCAATCAACTACAGATGATCATAAGAGAATATCCATTTATTGAAACTGAAATCCTATCAATAGAAATACCAGCTGATGGTGGATTCAATCATCAAGCGTAGATCGAGGAAAAGGGAAAATTTATAAAGTCAGATTAAATTGCATCACTTTGCAAGGTTTTGATATTAGATTCTCAAATACATTTTTGCCAATTGAACTCATCTTTTAGAAATAAACTTTGATCAAATTTTCTGTATGTTGATATCTATATGAAAATGGTTTCTGTCCAGTGTATGATTACAAGTGTACTTTCAAAACTGAACTGTCAGTAAATACTGATTTACACGCTTGACAAGAGTAGAGTTATTCTCCAGTGTGTGTTTTTATGTGTGTCTTCAAAGTTGGATATCATGAAAATGCTGACTCACACACTTGACAAGAGAAAGGTTTCTCTCCAGTGTGAATTTGTATGTGTCTTTTTAAAGTTGGACTCTCTGAAAATGCTGATCCACACACTTGACATGAGAAAGGTTTCTCTCTAGTATGTATTCATATATGTCTCTTCAAATCTGAAATCTACAAAAATGCTGATTCACACACTTCACAAGAATAGGGTTTCTCTCCAGTACGTGTTTGCATATGTCTCTTCAAATCTGAAATCTGCAAAAATGCTGATCCACAAACTTCACAAGAGAAGGGTTTCTCTTTGGTGTGTATTCGAATATGTACTTTCAAATAAGATCTTTGTGAAAATGCTAATCCACAAACTCCACAAGAATAGGGTTTCTCACCAGTGTGTGTTCGCATATATCTCTTCATATCTGAGATCTGCAAAACAGCTGATCCACACACTTCGCAAGGATAGAGTTTCTCCCCAGTGTGTGCTCGCATGTGTCTTTTCAAATCTGAACCCTGCAAAAATGCTGATTCACACACTTTTCTCTTGCATGTCTCTTCAAATGCAAACTTTTTAAAAATGTAGATCCGCTCAATTCATGCTTTCTCTCCAGTGTGTTTTTGCACATTAATCTTCAAATCTGAACGCAGTAAAAATGTTGATGCTCACACTTCACAAAAATAGGATTCCTCTCCAGTGTGCAACTGAAAATGTATCTTCAAAACTGAACTGGGAAAAAGTGATCCACAAACTTGACAAGAGAATGGTTTCAATCTACTGTGTCTTTCAAAATGTAAACTCTTTGAAAATGCCGATGCACACTCTTGACAGGTATAGAATTTCTCTTCAGGGTGGCTTTGCATGTATTTTACAAAGTCTGAAATATTCAGATTAGCTGATCCGCACACTTTGCACAAATACGGTTCCCCTCCAGTGTCTCTGCATGTGTACTTAGAAAGGTGGAATCAGTGAAAATGCTGATCTACTCACTCAATAGTTGGATTTCTTTTCAGTATTTTTAGGCATCTGCATTTCAAGAATTTAGGCCAGTAAAAATAATCCACACACTGCACAAAAGTAGCATTCCTTTCCAATATATTTGTATATCATTATGCATTATGAAATATGCATAATCACTCAATTTCTTCAAGAGAAATGTTTTCATAATTCATTCTCATCTTCCAAATCGAATTGATAATCACAGTTCCTTGATGGCTATCAATTTTTCACAACAAAATCTGTTAAGAAAGAAGAGATATTATAAAAGAAAATACTAAATCCATGCGTAATCTGCAATCATAAAATTATAACTTAGTTTGTGTTTCTATGAACTCAACAATTCATATTTCCAGATCAGTTGCTACACAACATTGATATCCTGTTGTTCTTGAAAAAACAAAAATCAAATGAAATTTAATTTTGAGACTCGTATTTTTACTTCCCTAAAACAATCATTCATAATAAAAAAAAAAGCCAATTCATTATTCATCAAAAATAATGAGAAAACTTGTTCACATTCCAACATTTGAATAACTAAACAAGGGTGATTATACCAAGCTATTTATGATCATGAAAACAAAAAAAATGAAACATGGTAATAACTTTTTTATTTTTCCATTTTCTTACATTTAATCTAACAGATTCATCAGAAATATACTCAGTTCAATTTATATGGGATGTTGATTTTTTCAGGAGTCACTGTGTACATAAGAACAGAAAGACTAGGGAAAAGGGGGCTATGTGGGCCAGTTTGGATTGGCTTATAATTTTGTGGGAGCTTACTTCAGAGGTGTAATGAGCTCATCTTTTTTTAAAATTGTTTGAGTTTTTTATGCAGGTTGGTTTCTTGTAAGTACATCATATATACATACTACATGTACATGTATGATAAAGAATGACAATTCGGGAACTTAGTTTTTGCCGGGACCAATTTCAACAGAATATATCCAAGAGAACGAGAAAGAATGAAAATCCCATAAGCAAAAACTTGGCTCCCAAATCGTCATACAATAATCCATTTATATATATCATACTATCAACATGGAAACAATAAAAAAAATAGTACACAGAAATACATGAAAATGCAAGTAGTTTTGAGGCTAACAGAACATAAACAAACAAGGCCAACAATTAGAGAGTGAGATGAGTAAAGGGAGTTGGGGGTTAGGGCTCAAGCTTTTGTCTGCCATGCTACTCTTGGCAGCTCAATCAGTAAGAGCAAGAAGACCTTAGAAGCGCTCCCATAAAGGGTGTGGGTACGAATCCCAACTAAGGCTTACTCTTTATTTTCAATCCACACCATTGACTCACTACAATAAGTAAATCTGTCCGAGTAAAAACAAAGTTCCCAAAGTGCCATTCTATATCATAGTCGGATACAATTATCTATTTACACATATCATGTACATGTATATATACATACATAAATCATATGTATCTAATTTGAAATGTGCCTCCATTTCCCATCTGGCCTGGGCCTATTATCAGCTCTGCCTGGACCTTTGGACAACCCATTAATTAATGGGCAATACCTGGAGATGATCTTCAAAAGACTAAACGGGGGGAGTAAAGGAATTAGAATAGACAGTGAGTATATGAGCAACCTCAGATTTGCAGACGACATTGCCCTTTTCGCAGAGAACCTACACAACCTCAAATTAATGATAGATGAACTAAATGAAGAGAGCAAGAAAGTCGGCCTACACATGAACTTCAGCAAGACGAAGATCATGTGCAACAACCACATTGGAAATAAGAACACTAAGATCAAAATCGAGAACATAGACCTGAAGAAAGTAGATCACTACATCTACCTAGGTCAACGAATCTCCATGAGACCATCAAAAGAAAAAGAAATCAACCAAAGGATCACACTAGGATGGCGTGCCTTTGGCAGAGTAAGCTCAACCTTCAAAAATAAGAAGATCCCATTAATCCTAAAAAGAATGGTGTATAACCAATGCATCCTTCCAAGAGTCAAATATAGAGCTGAAACATCGAACCTAACCAAGAGACAGAACCATAAATTGAGAATCATGCAATGTGCACATGAAAGAATTATGCAGGGCCTCACATGGAGAGACAACAAGACAGCACAGTACATCTGAGAAGAGACAAGAGTCAAGGACAAGAATAGCAAGAATAGCAGACAACCGATGGACATCATGACTCACAACATGGATCCCCCGAGATCGCATGTGCCACGGAGGCCGGCAGAATATTAGATGGAGAGACGAACAAGACAAATTCAGAAAGAACTGGCTCCGCAATGCCCATGATAGAAAAGTGTGGCAAATCCCGGGGAAGGTTTATGTTCAACAACGGACGTTGAAAGACTCGTGGTGATGATGATGATGATGATAATGATGATGATGATGATAGCTTTTTCTATGACATTTAAAACTAAGTGTCCCATTGAAGAGCATACAAGACAATGATTAAATCAATGTAAAAAAAAAATACAAAAAAAACATGAGTTTTGGATTATCACAACCACAATTACAAAAAAAAACAGTTTAGGAATTCTTTCCAATTAACTTGTCTGTTCATCTATTTCAGTGCTCCAAAACAAAGTGCAATCATCAGAATATAGGGCTAGGTGAAAAAACATTCCGTATCTGAGATGCAAAATTTGTTTTGGATGGCAAACATTTTTTATAATGGAATGATTAAAACAATTCATAGAAAAAATGATACATTCAGACAATTTTTTGAAATTTGATAAAATATTTTTTTGTGACTCTAAAAGCTGCCAGGGCATTAATTAGGACTCTCTGAGCCTTAAATTATTCAAAATTTCAACACCCAGGCACAGACAGATGCTAAATTCAGTCATCATGGCACTGAAAGGTGCTATATACCAATTCCTGGACACTGAAAGATCCAGAGATTCTAAAGCCTGGGCACTGAAAGATGCAGAGATTTCAATGCCGGGGTACTGAAAGATTAAATTCAAAAAAAATTTTTTAAATAAATCTGAACTCAAAACCATGGTAGGACTCAATAAATTGACCTTACTGTCCTGCTCCTGAAGCACAAACACAAACCTGCATTATATTTTATCATTGAAAGCTGTCACAGGCTGTGAGCTTGGAATACCAAATTCAAACGTCTGGGAATTTCAGTGCCTGGGCATTGGAATTTAGAATATTTTGAGCCTGAACAAGAACGCATAATTCCCAGGCAGATTTGCAAATTTCAAAATATATCAAGACTATCCATACCATGGGCAAAAAAAAAATTCACAGCGATCAGAAAATGAAACAAAAACAGGAATAAAATCATAATAGAATAAATTTTTGGAGAATGATTTCAAATATATGATTTAATGATTCAAAAGGGATCAAATATTTTCGCAAATTTTAAGAAAGATTGTGAAAAAAAAGTTTTAAAAAATCTTACTGTAGAGAGATCGTATTTGTGAACTAACACAGGAAATTGCTGTACTTACACCTTTCTGTCGCCTTTCGTCTGTTTTGTCTTCTTTAGGGAAAAGAAACAGTAATGGAGAAGGAGAAATAAAATCTTGAATATACTAAATCGTTTTCTGGTTGAAATAAATCATTACGATGCAATTGTTGCAAAATGTTTTCTAAATGGCGAAGAAAGTCAGGGGGGGGTAATCCATAAAAAAATATAAAGTAAGATCTGATTTTTTTTCTCTTCATTATTATCCTGCAAAATTATGATTTACTTGATGGAATCCAGGGGTTTAGCTGGAGAATTTGACCACAAAGGTATGACTGGGGTTCGTGACTCAGGGCTGATCAGAGCGTTGGCCAAGCAGGACGGCGTCCCAGGGTCAATGAGTGATATGTTGACCCATAAACGATGCTTCAAAAATAATTTACAGAGAATTTTTTCTCAAATTGGGACCATAGGCAGAGACAGTATAGAATAGAAAGAATAGTACGTAAGAACATTTTTTTTAAATTTTAATTTGTAAAATAGCGATACTTTTGGTGTGTTGAATTAGCAAGTTTACTTGTAAAATGGACTGTTCCCCTTTTTAGACTTATTTATTCCACATGAATTTGTAAAATGAATTTCCGTTTATGTATTTCTTTGAAGACTCCGTGTGAAAGAAAGATTTCCAAAATCAAAATCATTTTTGGTTCGAAGTATTTGAACTTTGTTCTACGTGAATTTATTTCGTTGTGTAGTGCCCCCTATATTTTTAGTTAGAATTAAGTACGAAACTCTTCTTTTAGCTAGATATCCAAAACGTCACTTCCTCTGACGACCCCTATGAAACCGCTGGACGCACATGGTCCAATGCTCACTAGCTCCAGCATCCCTAGCTGGGTACGCTTCTAGCCCCGGCCTCTGCAGCCGGCCATTATCTCTTTCCTTCTCCCTGGCCCAATGCTCCTTGGTGTCAGCATTTCTATCTGGTCATGCCTCTGGCCCGGCCTTTGCGGCCGGCCACTCTCTTTCCTTCTCTCATGTTCTATGTCTTTCATAGTCTGTTCGTCGAGAGTCTAACAGCGTCTGAGAATAGCCCCCCAAGTTAACTCACTTACTTGGCAGTAAGGCTCACACCCCGAACTCAGTTTCCACGTATCTGGGAGAAATCCAACCATACGGAATCCACGCGTTCAGACAACTCTGACGCCAGCACTATCAAGACAAGAGAACTCCCACCTTTACAACGTCTTCTCCTAACATTACTTCTCACGATCGATCGTATTAATGTTGCCCGTACATGTACATCGTCTTTATTCTCATATTAAACGCACGTCTCTTCTCTAGCCATAATTCTTGTATGTGTTCATTCCTCTTTATTTCAATGCGTGTCCAACTTCATACTTGGCGCGCATTACATTCCCTTCTCTTCGTACAGCATTCTTTTCCTTACCCAGTTACAGGGCCGGTGCACTACACATCACACACGAGGATCCAAAATCCTCGTCTCTCAACAATCCATCGCTGTTAGGATTCGACGATAGATACCTGCATGCGAAAGTTAAAAAGTGATGAGAAATACTTTCACCCTTAGAGTTAAATTGTTAGGAAAGAATGTAAGTTGGATCATAGGATCAACTCTATCGAAAAGGGGTGTCGCCAAGATTTGCTCAACGTGGGGGCAAGCTTCCCCAGCAGGTGGGGGGAGTCTAGATCAGTAAGTACCCAGCAGGGAGGTCAAAAAGTATGCTCCCCAGGATGATCATAAATTTCACTGTCGCTAAACTTGCTATTGAAGATGGGATGACCGGCAACATTATTTTTGAACGATCAAAAAAGTGTCGAACTCCATGCTGTTGACTACCATGTGGTCTTAGAAGTGGAAGGGCTGGGACATAAAGTCAGTGCCCAGCCCTCCATGGTTGATGCTACAGTGAAAATTTAAAAAATTGAGACCTTTAGATTGCCGGAAATTTCATTTAAAGAACATTATTTAGTTATGTTTTAACACATCAATATCAGAAATCCGAAGTATTTCGAACATGATGAATTGCATCATGTTCGTAATACCCTTCGGTCTCTAATTGCAGTTTTTTTCAACTGGCTTCTGGACAAGACAAAAAAAAGACTACAGTATAAACTTCAATCATCAGATTTGAAAGTCCGATTTATCAAATTTGCCAAATGTGGAGAACCTGTCCTCGTGAAGTGCAACTAAATCATTTGCAACCTTTAAAAAGTCAAGATCGTCCGTTAATTCATCAAAGCTACTCCATATAGGCAGAGAATTGAACCTCCTCTGTCACATATTCGATCGTAACCATGTCTTAATTCTCGTGCCAGAGAAAATGATCGCTCTAACGTCGATTGACGAGTAGTTTCAAGTTTACGTATCAGAATTGTGTTTGAGATGAATAACTTTCTTTTGGGGGCTCTTTCAACTGTTCATAGATGTCCCTGACGCCTTGAAATACTTTTTTTAAGATCTCAAATTCTATTTCCAAAAACATTGATATTGGTATCACTTCCACAGATCTCTATTAGCGCCATTACAAAAACTAGTGTAATGAGAATTATCTTTCTTGATTGTATATACGATTATATATTTTGGTCAGATTTATCCCCCATTATGGGTTGAACTCTCCTATGAGAATTGTAAATATACACGTGTTGTATTTTTGCTGATTAAAAGTTGTAACTTTCTTTATTCGTGTATCGTGCGTTATCTAATATTGGTGCAGTGACTACAGAATTACGTCGACCTTCATTTTCGAATCCCCGACATTCTGGATTTTGACCACTGAGACGAGGTACGCCTACGCAACGGCGCATAAACAACACACTTTAAACGTAAGCTGTCCCTGTTTACAACAAACACTTGTAAATTCAGCAACTTCTGGTACCCTGGCCACAACATGAGTACCCAAGCAATGGCCATAAACAAAATGAAACCATAGCATCCTTTGAAGCATGGCATCAAGTACACTCACTCTTAAGACATAAAACTCGCTCCATTCTCATTGGACGGGTTTACCTAGCTGATGAAGAAACCCAACACCCCGTTACGAGATCTGGAAAATGACAGAGAGGAAATTGCTGAAAATGTCAGATGCTCTACAGCACAAAAGGCATCCAGAATTGAAACTAATGCTTGGACAAATAGCAAATGTTTTTCTCTGTTGTGTCTAGGAATACAATTGTTAGGAATTATATTTCCGCTGGCTCTATCTGGCCGGCAGTCCGTCTACGTTACGGACTCCAGTTAGCAGGGAGACATTTCTGTGAATTCGACAAGATTCGACTGTAAAGACCAGAGGACCTATACCAGCGGTGAATAAGTCTTGTTGAAGATGATCTACTTAGACCAAATGGCGATGTCAGGCATCATGGAGAAATCACTGATTCAGAGGAGGAACTCACACATACACTCAAGAACCTTGTGATACTCACATGGTAGCAACTCGCCAATAAGGACTTTCAAGCATCAGTTGAGCAGTGCTATGGAACTACGTTTGAGGACTCTAGTATCAATTAAGCCCAAGATATCTCAGGCTCTGGATAGCTTACTGGATTAAATTCATACATTGCATGAATCTAAAGTGCTTTGCACTGCCTTTATGAGACAACTATAGATACCATTGAATCTCTTTATATCGAAAGGTCACCTGTTTAGGTAGTTCCTATAGTGAGGGAGAGTAATGTGGTTGGAGTTCTGTGTAATGACGAGATTTGGTAGTTATGGAGGACAAAGGACTTTGTTTCCATGAATTTATTTTTTCCTGATGCACGCCGACGTTATTAGGAATGTTGAAGGAAGAAGGGAGACAATAGTTGCCATGACAAAATTGTAATACCGACACATACGAATGTTTAGACAAACATAAAACGCACATTTGATAAAAAGACATTTAAAACAATACAAGACTGAAAGAAAATACTCGTAAAGAAACATTTATACGATCAATCGTGAAGAAAAGAAAAAGAGAAGAGGTCTGTTTAGTTAAAATGGTCATCCCCATAAATTAAAATGAAATATAAGCGAAAATGATAGGGAACACATGACATAATGGGTCTCAAGTTGTTTGGTTTATCAATCAAATGGAGCCTGAATAGTAGTGCCTGTAATGACAAGTAGTAGGTTAAACCAGGCTAGTTTATGAAAAAGGCGGTTGGTTCAGTTTAGGCGCAAGAGGGAGCGAAAGGGGCGAAGAAATAATTGCAGTGTTTGCATTGTCACCAAAAATTAGTCAAGTGAAATATTTGCAGTGTTTGCATAGAGTAACAATAAACCTCTTGCAGATTCTCACATCGAAGAAGACTATTAACAAAAAGCGGCATATATAGTCACGATCAAAGAATGGAAACTACGCCGATCACAAGTTTAGAGAGAGGTAAAGGAAGAAGGTAACCGACTAAGAAGCCGGGACAAGTGAGCAAGTGAACATGTGCGTTCAGAGATTTTATAGGGTTTCGTAGCTAAAGCTAATACTAATTTATTTTCGTATATATTTTCAACTAAAAATAATTTCCGCTACACAACAAAACAAAGCCCCAATTTGGAAACCCACATTTAGTCCAACTAAGCATGTATGCCGTTATGCAAACAAACTGGTCGCCCAAGATTTGACCACTACATGAACACATAGATATTTACCTGAGGGAGACAAGTGTGTCAGTATTCGACCGTCAAAAAATCATGTGACAATCAGAGAGTCTTCGGTCAACCTGTACCTAACATATTATTTCGTGGTTACGCAAGCCTTCATCTTAAGGTCTGATCCTGCATCAATAGTGATTTGGCCAGGATCATACATGGAGCTCAATTTTCCTAAGGAACTACCCATTGAGCCTACCCTCCATATGGAACCTTCAATAAATAGGAGCACAGCGTCAGAAATGAATGAGGTAGCAGGCGGAGAAGTCAGAATAGCTGATGACACTGATGAACCACAATCCATCCGCAAAAGTGACCAACTATGCCAGCTTCACTTAACCAAGCATTCTGACCTTGACTCATTTAACGTACCAGAACCAAGTTTGAAGGTTACGATGGAGCAGAAGGTAAATTTGAGTCTCACATTGATATGGTACCAGCATCTCATCTCAAAGAAAGGGAAGACTGCCTCAATATTCTAGAGACAGGGTACAGGCCCTGCAACAGAAATGTGATTAACTTAAAGCCTTTGTGATGCCTAAAAAACCGGAGGATCTAAATGCAACAGATGAGTATCTGAACTCATTTTTCCTAATGAAGAAACCCAACGGGTGTTATAGACTCCTTACAACGCTTGAAGATGTGGGTCGATGTAGCAAACTTCAACCTTCCCTGATGCCAGATGTTGACTTGATTTTGCGAATCATAGGACGAGGGAAGTATATCTTTTCTTTCGATCTAACGAGTGCCTTCCATCAGATTCCACTTTCACAATCATCATTCAAGTATTACGGTATAGTCATGCCATACTGTGGAATACGTGTGAACACTAAATGCGCCATGGGCATGCCTGGATCTGAAACCACCCTACAGGAGCTCATGTGCCCGGTCTTTGGAGACTGCTTACAAGAAGGTAGCATGGTCAAATTAGCAGACTACTTTTATCACGACGGAGAAACTATAGCCCAACTCCTGCATAATTAGGTTCGTGCCCTGGACTCTGCCTATCACTGACCATGACAATTATATACCGGTGCTCGACTACGATACTCGGCTGGACGTGGTCAGAGGGAAGGATATCCGCAAGCAAGCATAAAGTTACCACCCTGTCTTCGTATAAAGTCCAAGACACCATATTTGGCTTCAGGTAATTCCTTGGAGCATGCGATGCTCTCGGGTGCGTTGTACTAAAATGTTCTGACTCAACTGGAAAATGCGATACCTTCAAAAAATTCAGTGGCCCGACCAACTGTGCTTTCACTTGTCAAATTCTCTGAGCCGATTGTCAACGAAGAAGACGATCATACTACTTATGCCATCTGATGATTTGGGGATCGTTACTGACAGATCCGTGATCAAGTGCAAGCGGGCTCAGTGCTACCCTGTATGCCATGCGCGAAGGACAGTTCTGCCTAACAGGTTGCTTCAGTGCACAGCAACGAAAACACCAAATAACATGGGTTCCATGTACAATCGAAGCACTCTATATCGCAGCTTCTATCAAACGCATCAGCCGATGTATAATACAATCACTTCATCAGACATATGCACTTACAGCTAGCAAACGGTGTATACAAGCATTTGAAAAGTAGAGTTACGGAGACTTCCCATCTAGCCCGAGGGTAACGTCATTCTTGACTACTGCCAGTCGATACTGAACATCTATTCAACACCTCACCGGATCAGCCGATGTACCGTCAGATTTTGCGAGTTGCAATTAACCGGAGTGTTCTGAGCTTTGATGCTTGATATGTCACTTTACTGCATAGCCAGAAGACTCGGTCGTACGCACAATATACGTACAGGACATTATAGACACCGAAAACAACTTATCGTTCACGAATCGTTCAGTATGGTTGTCAATAGAGTCAGAATGTACACTGAAATCAGGAAACACTTCCGTCGAAAGAGCTAAACAACGTCAAAATGTCAAGTGCTATCTCAGCATTACTTCGATCGCAAAGGATGGTCGTTTCATGGTTCGCTCTAGTGATACTTTCAAACCTACAACCTAATGCATTATTGTGCCACGATCTGTACTCAATTGCCTTACTACTGCTTTACATATTTCGCTCGACCAACCAACTCTTAATCAAATGCAACAAGTACTTAGGCGACATCTCTATGCATTAGATTTGACCAAAACCATTGAACGCGAATTATATCTTGTATGTTCCTCTCTCAAAAAAAATCCTTGATCAGTTTGCACACCAATCGTCCAAGGAGACCACAAATGCATTCAATATTGCGTTTGCTACTGACATACTAAAGTGCGACTGTCAGTTGGTGTTTGTCTTTAGGGAATTCGTGACCCCATACACTACATTCTGTCTCGTTCTAAACGAGAAATGCGTCACCCTCTGTAAGACTATTCTACGTCTAAGTTTAGACTTGAGCTCTCTTGATGGATCGGCTGCCGTAATCTGCATGGATCCCACGCTCGAGTACATGACATTGCGAGATGATGAGGATCTAAGCAGTCTCCGAATCGCTCTAGAAGTAGGCCGTGTGAAAAGTAAGAACCAGAATCCCGTCGCAGAAAAGGCCAGCGACTAACTAGAGGAGGGATTATTATGCCAGGAACCACGAGAAGGTCCTGTAACTGAACTTTCGTTAGCTATCGCCGTGGCTTGCCTCAACCCCTCCGTTCGATTCACCGGGCTGTCTGCTCGCGAGTTATGGACACAACGGAGTCAGTACCAATGCCTGATCCGGATATTCGGATTACTAAGCATGCTCTTCGAAAATCTAGGTTGGTAAAATTTTTTAAAAAGCCACAAAAATATTAAGCCGAAGGTAAAAAGTAGTCATAAATATGAATAATGATTTACAAAAATACATAAAATAGAATTGAATAAAAAGCATCTTCATTTGACCAATCCAGTTATGTTCCTCGAATGAATACAAAGGAATCAAAATATTAACAGTTTGAAATTCGATTTTTTCTAATTAAAAAAAATCCACTAATGATCCCACTTTAATAGTATTTTGCCTATGTATTCATTCAAGAACTAAATCTTTGATGGTACCATTTATTAACATTTTCAATTTTTTTTTAACAATCTTTCCATTTGCCACCAGAGAGTACAGCATATTAAAAGATTGATTTTGGATTTCGTGAATTGATATTCGACTTTTCAAATGAGAATTCATTCTAATCAAATGAATTGATTTATTCAATCGACAACATCCAATTGAGGGCCATTATTAAGATAAACCCACACAAAACAAATTGAAGGATTGCAGAGGAATAAATGTTTGCACCGAATTGGAAAAGTAAAAAAAGTTGACAAATCATATGAATGATCCTGAAGCTTGCATGCGAATGACCGAGCAGAAGGTGAGCGAACTAGGCTACAAAACTTGGCCTTACTCAGCTGACTCAGCAGACCTTTACAGACAACAGATCAACATTTGTGAATCAAGGTATGAACCAGAAAATAAATTTTATCATGAGGAAATTAATTTTTCTACACTATTATTTTCTGATCTACGTGTCAATTTCAGCTAAATAGGTCAACTAAGTCTACAAGATGCCTACGTATTAAACATTTCCTGTACATTTCGTATGTATATTGCCATTATTTATTTTGATATTTGTCTTATATTTTGTGGCCTTAAGCTGCATTGAATTATAGTAAGTGCAGTAAAAAAAATGATTCGGCATTCCCCAATCCAGCCATGAAGGAGAAGAAGAAAATGTTTTGGGAGAAAAGCGTAATATATGTGGACAAGGATAGTGGTGTTCTGTTTCTATCATCTTCTTCATTTAGGTATAGCCTTGCATTGCACTGAGTGAAATATAAATAAAAACGTTGCACTGATATACTGTACCGTAACACGCCTGTGGTGAACGGACTTCATGAATATGAAAATGTTGTCATTAATGAGTTGTGATAGAGACACGCCAAACAGGTATCGGTCATGTACACAGTATTGTGGTAAGTAATAATAATATACTGTAATTATGAGCTTTAAATTTCATTTAGCTGGTTTGCTGAGTTTAATGGAGTAAAAGAGCGAGTGTAAATATTTATGTGAGCTACGTGACCTTATTTATGTGTTCGGTTAGTGAGATGTCTTTTGATGCATATAAACATTGGTAATATTACAGCAGTTCATAGTTTGGGGTTTTTTTTATCCATCCAGAGACCATCTGGGCTTCTGCTTCAGCCCCTCAAAAATAGTTTCTATGTAATAGCCGACCCCCATAAATACCATATCTTTCTTCAAAAGAAAATAATGGCTTCAAGGTTTCATTCCTTAATCAAGATGGGGAAAGAAAGAATCATTGTCTTTTACTAGAAAAAGGGGACACCAGTTGAATTAGAAAACATACTTGCTCATTCAATGCACCCAACATTGTCCCAGGAGTAATTGAACTGAAAAACAAATATAAACTTCTTACCGAGCCAGAAGAGAACGACACCAACATCAACCAAGTCAACAGAATAGCAACATTTTTAATTGCAGTCACCCTCATGTTTCAAACCAAATAGCACACAAACCATCAGTAAAATCTCAGATAAAACCAAGAATCTCATAAAAAACACAGAAATCTCAAGCCATTGACAACAACAAGAAAATTGAAACAAATAAACTAAATAAAACTCTCCAAAAGAAACAAAGAGAAAATAAGAGAAGATACGACAGCAATAACTGAAACAATTTTCAAAAAAAGGTTGGGGTTCCAAAGCTATCAACAAAACTCTGAATACCGGACAGAAACAAATAACTAGCATACTCAAAGAATAGGGAGACTTAACAACAGAGACCGAATTGTCAAACATGCCTCAGAAGTCTAACAAAAATTCTACTCTACTGATGGCTGCCACGAGATGATTTTCTGAAACCTATATTGGGAAAATTAAGGGATCAGAATAGATAACAAATACCTAAGTAACCTCATATTTGCTGATCCTTATCACAGAGGACCTTCATGGTATCCAAATGATGCTAGTTGAACTGATTGAAGAAAGCAAGAGAATTGGTCTCTACATGAGGTTCAGTAAAACAAATGACAAGTACAACAAACATCTTGAGGAAAAAACCAACAATAAAGATCAAAAATACAGAGCTGAAGAAAGTAGACTACATCTGCCTAAACAAAGTGTAGCACCTTCATTCTTTTAGTAAGGAATTGAATATGAAACTCTTTTTTCAGCAAGATATCAAAAACGTCACTTCCGACGACAACCCCTATAAAACTCCTGGACGCACATGGTCCAATGCTCACTAGCTCCAGCACCTCTAGCTGGTTACGCTACTAGCCCAGGCCTTTGCAGCCGGCCATTCACTCTTCCCTTCTCCCTGGTCCAAGACTCATTGGCACCAGGACTCCTAGCTGGTCATGCCTCTGGCCCCGGGCCTTTGCGACCAACCATTCTCCTTTTCTCTTCCCTTCTCTTTAAGATCGTTATCATTTCGCAGACCCACTTGCCGATCCGATCTTGACCATTCTTCCTCCATGAAGGTTACCAAAGGTTTTTATAATCAATTTGACGAATCTCATGGTGGGAGAAAACACTGAATAGATTCGTGTTTTATCCTAACTCTTATCCAGCAGATTATTTGTTTTTTTGAATTACCCAAGAAGCTACTCTAGAGAGTCATAAAAAATAATGATTTAAAGTACTTCCATTGAAATAAATTTGATGAAAAATCTCTGACACCCATTATCGTTATGTTTCCAAGAAAAGTATGTCCCACTCTCAAATCAGAATAAGACAAAGAAATTTATTTCCAAAAATCTTTAATTTACAACAACCAAAACTGTGCCCAGACATGTTTTTTGTCAGAAAATTGTCTGGAAGAGAAACAAGCCATGTTTAATTTATGTTATATTATTAGGCCGAATGATACATTCAGCGAGAAATAACGGGAGATCATTTCAAATTGAGTTTCAAAGTATTATAATGCAGTTATAATTATTTCTGTTGGATTATATATCTATTTCTTAATAATATAATTGTGTTGAGAAACAAATACAGCAGATGTAGGCAGTGAATGAGAATTAGGAATTGAAGCATTTATTTGGGCCTTTGCATTACTGGCGGCTGTTCAGCTTAATGGTAAGAGCAACGCTATACTGAAGCGGCTACTTAATAAAAAAAACTTCAATGGCCATGCAAAAATATTGTAAGAAGAAACTGTAATCCTTATTTCAATTGGTTGATACATTTTCTTGCGAAATATGTTGGTTTACGTTTAGGGTGTTTATGAGTATATTTTCAAAAATACACTATATTTTTGCAGTTATGATTTCATGAAAGGAGTCAAATTTAGAAGAACCACTTGCAAACACACATTGGAGAGACACTATATCCTTGTGGGGTGTGTGGATCAGCATTTTCACAAAATTCACATTTGAAGATGTACATTCAAACACACACTGAGGAGAAACCATATTCTTGCAAACTGTGTGGATCAGTATTTCCGGAGGGTTCCAGTTTTAAAATATACATGCAAACACACACTGGAAAAACCATATTCTATCAGAGTATGTGAATAAGCGTTATTACATAATACAGCATTAAAAACAGATATGAGAACACACACTGGGGAGAAACCATATTCTTCTGGAATGTGCAGATCAGCATTTTCACATAATTCAGCTTTGAAAACATACATGAAAAGACAAACTAGGGAGAAACCATATTCTTCTTAAGTGTGTAGATTAGCATTTTCACAGAATTATCATTTTAAGACTCATGTGCAAACTCACACTGGAGAAAAACCATATTCGTGTGAAGTGTGTGGATCAGCATTTTTGCAGAATTTAACTTTAAGAACACACCTGCAAACACACACCGGAGAGAAACAGTATTTTTGCAATGTATATGGATTGGAATTTTCACAAGATTCAGCTTAAAATTTTCACAAGATTCAGCTTAAAAGATCCACATCCAAGCACACTTGCGGAAAACCATATTCTTTTGAGGTATGTGGATCACCATATTTCATAGAATGCGAAGTTATAAACACATGGGAACACACACTGGAGAGAAAGCATGTTCTTGTGCAGTGTGTGGATCAGCATTTTCACTAAATTCAGGTTTTAAAACACACATGCAAACACGCACTGGTAAAAAACCATATTTATATAGATCTGACAATTAGAAATCTAGATAATTTCTAAATAAATTATATGTATAAATAGAGGTGAATATTTAGTCGCTCCACTTTATATATATATATATATATATATATATAATGTACATATATGTATGTGTGTGCATGTATGTACAATACCATTTGATATTGCCATAACAGCTGGTGGTGCAATATAAATATACTGATAAAAAAAACAAGATATTTTTGAACAGGCTGTGATAGATGTATAGAAAGACACTATATAGAAACTGTTACATGACCAACATCTTTTGGCAGCATGTTATGTTTAGGATAATCAACTAAA
The DNA here is from genome assembly GCA_963457665.1 of Thysanoteuthis rhombus. Lineage (NCBI taxonomy): Eukaryota > Metazoa > Mollusca > Cephalopoda > Oegopsida > Thysanoteuthidae > Thysanoteuthis > Thysanoteuthis major. Next base: position 167,732 of record OY735198.1, read on the forward strand.
AAACTAGAAAAAGATATGATCAATGAATAAATTACTTTTCTGGCCTTTTGCTGGACAGTGACTGCAAAAATGTCTGAATTTTCAAAAAAACAAATGTGAATGCTGCCAGACACAAATTAAGGGATTATTTTAACATAAATTTACATTGCAATTGAACCCACCTCCACAAAAAACCTATTATGAGGTAAAATTTCAGAAAAACATTTTTTCTAAACATATTAAAGGATAGGTGATAGAATTTTTAGTGTTCTTTAGATCCACAGGTGCAGTTTGTATGCGTGATAGATATATAGATAATAAGCCAGACCAATATAAAAACTGAACAAACCTATGTTGATGTTGACATATCTGGTTGATGGATTCAAACATGAATTAATACAAACTGAATGAACATCTTTAATGACTTTTATTTGGATGTATAAACTCAAGTACAGTAGTCCCTCCAATTTCTCAGACTTGGAATTCAGGGATTCAATTATTCAGTTCTATTTATATCAATAAAGGGAGGCCACTCTCTTGGACATTTTAGAAAAAAATTGAAATACTTTGCTAAAATTTTTTCTTGTCTTTGCTTGAAAGGAAAATGTTCAAATATTTGTTTGAAACAAAGAAAAACAATATTTTAATAATAATAGCATTGGTTTTTCTGGTTATTAAATTTTGCAGGCAAAACATTAATAATGGGCATGGAAAAACTTTGAAAAAATGTCGATCTAAAGCACAATTGAAGTTGAATTTAAACCCTGATTGAAGAAAACATAGCAGGATTAAACACTTGGCAAAATATATTCCTGAATCGTGTCTAAAATGGCTCTTTCAATTAGTAAAAAATCAAACAAAAAACAAAAACACCAGTGTCATATAGTTGACCTCTCTTTGGCCTTCCACATTTGCGGAGAAGCTTGATTGGGGAAAAAAAATACTTCCAGCATATTCATCTTTATTCACTGATTATATTTGATTAATCATATCATTTCATTATAATTAACATTAACCGAAGCTAAGTAAAAAAAAAATAAATAAATAATAGACTCATTTGAGAAAAATTTGAATAATTTTTCTTCAAAATCTCTACGGAATAGATACTTATTTAAAATAAATTTTGTCCTTCATCAGATTAGTTTTGAAAATTTCATTAAAAACCAATTGATAGTTGATTTTTGTAATTTTTTTAAAATATAGGTGTTTTTCAAATTAAAAATTGGAAATTTTTTTCAACACTGCAAATGTTTTGTTCACATATGTCCTGACATTTTATGCTATCTGTAATCAAAAATATCTAGTTCTATAAGGTATACACAGATAATTTTCATCTCATATTTTTCCTAATTTTCCTCCCAATTAATGACACAAAGATTCAGAAAGTAAAATTGAGTATCACCTTTTTCCCCCCAAGTGTACCACAGTCACATGACAGCAAAGTGTGCATAGATGCCTACTTTTTGTCTTGATCTTCATTTTGTATAGTTGCATTTTCAACTACAATGGGCAAAGCCAATTTGCATACCATGACATGCAGAGAAATGGATAAACAAAAGCAAACCCAATGAAGTTTACCCAACCATTATTTATTATGGCAACTTTTCAATAAATGCCTTAGATATGACTGAGTTCTTTCCCTATGAATCTTCTCTCTTTAAGTGTTGACCCTGTCACAATTTAAACCCCAAACTTACCCTCACAAAATACCAGCCAAATCATGTTCATCTGGTCACCTCACTGGCTTTTTTCAGACTGACTCTTTGATTTTTTCCATTTTTGGTTATATAAAAAAAGATAGTACTCATCTACCTGACCAATCAATATGCAGGTAATCACCCTGACAGAAGGGCTCCAAATCCATTCCTATATTTGGCCATATGAATCACCTCTGGACAAATGTGAACATTCTTATCTTACTGGCCCCTAAAAAAATATTCTTTTTCTCTCCTTTCCATTCCCTGCCCAAAAAATGTTGTCTAATGTTCACTTTATATCAACAAAAAATTCATTTATTTTTCTACCTAGAATCCATTTATACTTTTTACAAAAAATTTGATACTTGTAAAATTTTATTTGATTTAGTATAATAATATTTGTAGAATTTTAATGAACCCAAGAAAGAGGGGAGGAGGATTTCATCTTATCACAGCTATGAAAGACATTAATCAATTTTTCCCTGATTCTTATTTTAAATGTACATGCAAATAATGTATGATAATCTATAGTTTGATCCTACAGACATTTTTTTTTTAAATTTTCCATTTAAAGACATCATGTAAACAATTTACCAGAAACACATCAATCATTATCTAGGGATCAGGGAGTTCAATTAGGAATTGTCAACATAAATGTCTCCAATTTTCTAATTTGTGTGGCTATGAATGTATTACATGTACATGTTGCATCCATGAAGCTAGAGGTCTGAAATTTTAAACATTTACTCACAAGGTCTTGAAAAAACTTTTGTTTGTTCTTTTTCAAAATTTCTCCCCAAGTACTATTCTAGAGGAGGCTTCAGTTTGCATTGTAAGTTCATCTTGAATTCATCCTTTAATTTGCACTGCTTATTTTTGAAAATCCTGTCTTTTTAGTGATCATTGCTCAATAAAAGGTGAAAGAGGTAACCAATTCATTGACTACTCCTTTTCTTCACTAGGACAAATTCATAAAAACTTGTAGGTGTAAAGTCCAGGTCTGACCAGACTTGAGACTTGAAAAGATCACTAAGCTCATGCATGTAACAGAAACCAAGACTTTGTTACCAGCCGTTATACTCCATAGGGAGTGTCTCTTATGAGATAGAACCTCCACCTTTTTTTAATGATTTATGAATAATATATTTATTAAAATAAAAATTCAAACATGAATAAATTAATATGTTACACTCTTTTTAGGAGTCTTTGTATGGATTTTCGAGCTTACTCAACTTTTTTAGCTACGTATTTAGCTAGAAATAGAAAAATCTAGCCATGAAGTTGGGAGCTTTTTGGAAATTCCAGGTTAGTTGATTCAACTTTACTTGAATGAATCTATGGGGATACAAATATCCTTAATAAAATAAGATTTGGTTTGATTAGGCCTCGAGTGAGGAAGAAAGGAGATGATCATATATTTTTGTACTACATTGTAATTTGGAATACGTGGTGACAGTTAGGATGTTCTCAAAGATGGAATCTCAACAGGATCCATATTTTAGAGGAAACAAATTCATTTAATCATTCAAACAAAAAAACACATATTTTGTTAAAAGTGCTTGTACATGTAAGAGTCTTTACATGATTTCAGTGTTTTTGTGTGTAAAGCAAAATTGTATGAATAAACTTACAGGTTGATATTCAAAGGCTTTTCATGAGGACTTCTGGTTTGCTGACCAACTAGATGAACATATCTAGCACTCAGCAAGGTCAGCACCAGAAAAAAGGTTCAAGTGAGCTAGCAAGACTAAATATTGCTTCCTATAGTGAGGGGACTACTCATAGACAGTGACGTCACTAGGACTACTTGAAGACTTGTGTAACTAAGCAAACGCTATTGATAATTTTCAATCATTTCAACATGGAAAATCATCATAAATCCACAGACTTTAGTGAATATAATTCTTGTTTGGCAATCCATTATTGAGACAAACATAAAAGCTGCCCTTTTTTTTTCTATTGATACAGATGATGCGTTACTGGGAAAATTTACATTTTCATTAAATATTTTTCCGCTGACCAGGCTCAGGATCCCACGTGTGGGTAAATGTAAAAGTTGCTGGTCCTAGATAAACTCTCCCATTTCATAAGTATCAATGTTGCCATTTTGGATATTTTACACACAGATCTGGATATCTTTGGATCATTTAGATGTAAATATTGTGTTTAGATATTTCACATCTAGACAGATATATTCTAACCAGATATCTTTTAGATGTTGGTAAAAATTTTAGGTATTCATTGAAAAATATCTAAAATATTTTAAATATTCATTTACAAATATCTAAAAAGTTCAGACTTGAACCAAATTCAAAATAGCAAAATTCAATCTCCTCATACTAATTCAAATGTATCTAAGTCATATTAATAAAAAGGTTTTAATTACATTTCTTTTTTATCATATGCTGCCAGATAAGTCTTGATAAATATATAATTTATTTTTGGGTGTTTTTTTAGATATTTTCCCAAAGATCTAAATATTTTTTGACTCAATTCTGTATATAAAAATTCAATAGGCAACACTACAAAATATAGCTGTCAAAAATGTCTATGATTACTTTTTTGGCCCAAACCAGAAGTTCAAACAGTTTTTTGGCATAGTTTGATTCTATACTTCGGTTACAATGCATCATTTTGGCTACTTGGGGATCATACACAGATAAACAGAATCAGACTTTTAGTATTATGTAGATAGGAGAGCACAAACAAAAATCCCACATTATCATTTCTGTTCAAATTTTCTAAGACTGATATGGGATGAACATGTTCTGGGTCCCATTTGTAATCATAGGAAAGTTAGTGGCCATAAATCTTGCCATTCTTGTGTTTTGCCAACATGGACAGACAGACATTTGGTGAATTTTAACAAGATAGTGATCTTTTTAAAGTAAGCATGAACACTGCTAGACTCAAAAGAATGAACCAATTTAGCAAAAATATTATATTGTAAATCAAACCCCCACTAACTAAAAGGTTTCAAAGTTTCGGAATACTAAAAAATTGATTTGTTAAAAACCTGCCCCGGTGTCCCATTGATTCACTCAGAAATTTTCATTATGGGTTATGTTAACACAGACAGAAAGTACTGAGATTTCAAAAATCCAAAATTGATACAAAAATTCGGCGATTGCTACCTTTTCCTTTCAAATCAAAGAAGCAGACAACAAGATTCCTCAGAGCATCTACGGTTATCAGGCAATGTCATGTGCTTCATGGGACAAGTGCGTTTCTTTTAAATTGAAGCAAAAAATTTGATAAATGAAAAGGATGATTTGGGAGTCATTGTTTTTTAGGATTAGGGTTACTGTAATGTAAAATCCAGTCTAAAATATTGCCAAACTGCCTTGCTCTCTGCATTTTTCTCCACATGGATTCAATAGGAATTTTAAAAGAGAAAAAAATTGGAAATTGTCTGCTTCTTTGATTTGAAATTTGTCATCAGAGTCTGTTATTTTGCACTTAGAACAGCAACCATTCTAAATGGGGAAAGAAAAATATTTAAAGATGTTTCAGATAATACAAATGTCAAATTATCTTAGAAAAGATTTTTCAACTGATGGCAAAAACAGGAAATCACATAATGGTGTTCAATACAATTTTGCCCCTTGAGTTGAAATATCTTCCAGAAATTTATCATATTTTAGAAAATTTCAATTTTTAATGAACTATAAATCAGACATCCATAGTCAGAAAGACGGACACAAAGTAAGGGTCCAGTTTAGCATTACACAGATTATTTAAATCAACCTCACTTCAAAGCCAATTCACTCCTTTCCACTTTGAAACTTTATTTTTCTCAGATTGAAACATTATCATAAGGTAACAACTTATGTATCACTACTCCACAATATCCACTTGAGTACCCACTGAAAGTGCACTAAAGGTTGCTTCAAGCGGTGTTCCAGTTATCCACCACCCTGTTTGAAAAGGATTTCTTTTCCCACGTGTATGTTCTCAAATACTGTTTCTGAAGTTTGCAGGGTTCTCAAAACTGACATTGAATTTCAATAAAAATGTGTACAATGAAGTTACATAAGTACCTGAAATAAATTTATATGGTACCTTTAAATCTGCTTGCTTTCTCCTTTCAATTAAAGTTGGATGAATAACTTTAGAAGTAGCAATTTTCTGACATCTTTTCTAAACTGATTCCAATTCATTGAATTACCCTAACCCCACAAATGGCCTGACCAACCTGCTTAGGAATTATTTTCACATTACCTTTATTTTTTGGTCAAATCTTTTTTTCATGAAAAAAAATACAAAATTATCATCTATTTTGACTTGACCTGACCTTATAGAGTATCACTCATAAATGCCACTTTTCTTATAGAAAGTTAATTTTCTCCTGAACCAAACAGAATCAGATTTCATTTCTTGTGGAAAATTACACAATCAAAACAGATCTTATCAGGTATCATTTATGACCAAAATCTACAGCATTGGAACCCTATTGCCAAAAATACATGTTGTCATCAAAAAATGAGTACATCCGTACAAAAAAAAGTTTATACACAATCAATATTCGATGTGACCACCTTTATTTTCTATCACTGTTTATAGTCATGATGACATTGACTCCACTAGTTTTGCACAGTATGCATTCTTTCAAGTCAATCTTGTTGGATGGTTCTTCTAATTTCCTTTTCTGTACATTCCACAAGCGCTCAATTGAATTAAAATCTAGTGAATACTAGACCAATTGAACACTTTTATTTTTTTGCATCTTGTTTTTTTAAGCAGTGTTTTGGATCATTGTCATGCTGAAACACAGTTCTTCTTCCCAAGTATTTAAGTGGAAATGACGTTTTCTCTCCATATATCAATGCAAACCTCAGCATTCATGATTCCATCAATTAAATGCAGTTTAACAGTCCTATTAGAGCTCATACAACCCAAGACAAGGATGCTTCCACCACCATGTTCAAGTGTTAATACCAAACACTTTTCCTTGTATGCTTCACCATGATGACGCCAAATTTGTTAGACGCCATCAGAAATTGATTCTTTTTTTCATCCAACAGTGCTCTGTTGCAAACATTTACTTTTCACCCTTATTCTCTTGCGCAAACTTTAAACTGGTGTGTCTGTATCTCAATTTCAGTAGCAATTTCCTAGACAGTCGTCGGCCATTTGAGATGGTCTTGATTAGGGTAGGTTTGATTGTTGTAGTAGAAACATTCATGGTTCATACTTCTTTGACCTCATTAGTAACATCCACAGCTGATTTTCTCAGGTCTTCATTAATCAATCTCCTGATAACTGAATAAAACTCGGTATCAGTTTGCATAGTCCACTTGGTTGCTTTTGCACATCTCCAACATTACCAGTTTAGAAAAAAATTAACTTTTTATTTTTTAAAAAGTGGTTGGGTGTACTCATTTATGGACAGTACAGTATATATGATTTATAAAAAGAAAGCAACTAGATATTTTGCAAAGTAATATAATTCAAGATTACATTTTCTGATCATTGACAAGACAAATTCATTATTATTGATTTTTCACTTCTGCAGCACCCCTTATATCTTTAGTCAAGAATTAAATACAATACCCTCCTCTTAGCTAGATGTTAAAAGCATCACCTCCTTTGATGACCCCCTATAAAAGTCCTGAACATATGTGTTCAATGGCTTATTGGCCCCGACACTTTAAGCCAGTTACTCAGTCTCTCTCTTCCCTCCTCTAAGATTGGTATCATTTCACCAGCCTCCCAGCCAATCTGAACTTTACCATTCTTCTACTGTGACAAATCTGCTACATATTTTAGTTCACCAATTTCGAGGCATCTCACATATCCACAGCTACTCAATCACTAGTCCTCATCATTAGCTCCAAATGTGTATAAACTTTGAACTCTCATGAATGATATGGCAACCCCTTCACCACACAAGTTATGATGATCTGTCTCCTAATTCTCTATGCTTCAGGAAGTACACATGGAGTGAACCCCATGTGTTTTCTGTCTTAAATAGTTTGTCCATCATGTATTCAAGCATTAAAGAATGGCCCCAAGTTGCTCACACGCAATCCCTAATACATTGTATGCAACTAAGCCACTAAGCGTACATACTGAAGCTGGTCTCCATAACCATTCCTTAATACGCTCCAAACCTTATGGATTCACGGCACTTTAGGCACCTTTTGTTCCGGCTCCGACAACTGCAATTATTATGGCACCAAAGCTCCCATCTTTTGCTTAGAGGCTATATCCTATCTTCTCTTAACACGATTAAATCTAAGTCGTCTCATCTGTATTTCCATTTCAGTCCTGTATCTTCAATGTTCATGTATTGAAAGTATGTTTTATTTGTTCATCTAACTACTTGTATGTGTCCTTTTAACTCCATTTAATCTCAGTATCTATATTCATATTTGGTGTGCATTCTCTCCATACACCTACTTTCCTTCTTCAACATCTCCAGTGACATCCACGTGGGCCCACAAACTCAGCGGGCACCCATTCTTCAACAAGAACTAGATTGGGTATCCTTCAGCAGTGAGTAAATAAATCAACAACCTGGAATAGAATTAAAAAATAAGTCCCAGGTGAGAATAAAACTCACAACCCACTATACTGGAGAATGGCTCACTTGATGCTTGATCAGTCTTACCATTGAACTACTGGGACTCATTGGCAAGCAAGAGTCCAAATCAAACTCTTCAACTCTCTTTATCCTGGTCTATTCTATGCCATATTTGTTATTAACACAAATTTATTCCAAAGGAGGCAATTTTCAATTCAATTAAAACTTTTTTAAACAAAGGAAAGTGTTGTTAAATGATTTATTTTGATTTTTTATTCAGGAAATTTAACTACTTTCACACAGTCACTGGTGGCAATGCAAACAGTGCAGCTCAAATCCAATTGGCTGATTTAGAATTGCCAGTAGATTGAAAGGAGACAATTCAGAGGCCTTTGTTTAATAGCCTGTGTTTTTGTAAATGATCAACAGACCTCTTTCTAAAATCAGTGCAATGGTGGTATGTTTACAATTTAAAAATAAGAGCAGCTCTTGTAAAAGTACTATTTCATTATAAGATTTAGTATCAAGGAGAAATTTTCATTTACTTATAGGGATCCAAATTGAGGGGGAGATTTTTTTTCTTCACTTTTAGGTGTCAAAATCCAAAAGAATTTTTTTTTTTACTTTTTGGGCCCTGGGGGGGCTTTTTTTACTTCAAGGGGTCAAAATCGAGGGGAAGATTTTTTCAATATGGGACAGAATCCTAGGGAATTTTTCTCTGTGTCAGGGGTCAAAATGAAAGATTGTGACAATTGATAGGGAACATTTACTTTCAATTTATATGCTCAAAATAAAGTAGGAACCCTTCCCTCTTTTTAAAGTCAACATCAAATGCCTTTTTTTTAATTTGCCTAATGTTTTAATTTTAGTCCCCCTTTTTAACTATAGTCTCCTTCTTCTTAACTTTATGACTCCATTTTTGACATTATCCCTCTCCTTTTAAACTTTCTACCATTTCTTCAACATCAGAGCCCTATTCTTTTACATCAGCCCTGGTGATTTTATTGAAAATAATTTATCACACTAGTGCAGTAGGAAAAATTGCTGTTGGAACAACACATTTATTTTTAGTTAAAATCAAATAATAAAATAAATAAGTATTTGCTTTGGATACAAAACCTTAAATCTAGCCACATATGCAATATGTCACCTCCTTTAGCCCTTGTTCATGAAAACCCTTGACTCACGTGTACCCTTGCTCATTAGCCCTGACTTTCTCAGTCAGTCTCCTCAATCTTTCTTTCTCCCAACAATCGATATCATTTCGCCAGCTTGTCAGCTGATTTAAAGTTTACCCTTCACAATCCCTCTGCAAAATTCTTTTGAAATTTTAGCCCACTCATCCTTGCAAAAGACCATCAAAGCATTATTGTTTCAGGGATTCTTCAATTGAATTTGATCTTTCAAGCATCACCATGAATTTTCAATAGGGTTCAAGTCAGGAGATTGACTATGCCATTGAAGTACATTTGTTCTGAACCAAACATTTGTGAATTATTTTAGCTGTATGCTTCGGATCATTATCTTGTTGAAAGATCCAACCGTTTTCAAGCTCTTGAACACTCTGATACATCACTCCATTCATGGTTCCTTCAATCACATGAACTTTCCCTGTACCATTGAAACAGAAATAACCATGATATTTTCACCTCCCTGCTTTACTGTTGGGATGGTGTTTTTTGATTCACAGACACATCCATCTTGACAAACTGGGTTTTAATTAGAAAGTTCAATCTTTGACTCATCTGATCAGAGAAATGGTCATGAGCAAACTTTATCCTAGAATCTCAGTATCTTTTTTCAACAAAGGAGTTTTCAGTGGCATACAGGATTTCAAACAATTCCAGTAAATTACAAATAACTCTTTAAGTAACTGATATACCAGCTGCGCTGTAATCTTCTTGGATCTCCTTTTGAGTTACAACTTAATTTGCTTTGATTGTTCTAAGCATTTTTCAAGATGCTCGTGGAGGAATTTTCCATGGAAAACCAGTTTGAGGGAGGTTTTCAATGTCACCAAAGTTCTTCCGCATAAGCATAATCAATCTAATAGTACTGACAGGGATATTCAACATCTTTACAAAGGTTGTGTAGTTCAAACCTTCATTACGTTGCTTGGTTGAGAGCTCTTTTACTTAAACCATGATTGCCTTGTTCCAAGAGGGTAGAAGTAGAGAATGACAACTGATGAAATAACACCTTAATTAACTTTTACTAGAACATTTCCAAAGTTTCTGCATACAGAATGGTCTAGACCTTCATTCCTCCCAAGATAACATTTTTATGGTGAATTTCCACTATTACTCTATTATTATATTATGTATGGATATGGCCAGGGAGTCATTACATGTAGATTAATGGCCATAATTTAGTCACAATGAATAATTATGTTGAAAAATTGTCAACCATTATTTTCACCTGGAGTGTCTCTCAACTGAATGATGAAAAGCAACTAAAATTAAGATGGGAGAATACACTACTAAAAGATGAGTAATGATTAATTCTGTTAAGACAATAAATTAGCTCTTTTCTCACTCAAAGTATAAAATATTTTCATTTTGTATACAAAAAATACTGAAACTTTAGTAGAAAAAAATATACAAAAATTTTCAAAGAATAAGTAATCATTGTTGATATATTGAGTATGGGAATGAAGAACAACATATTTCAAAAAAATATCATTTCATTTTTCACACTTTATAAGAATATGGTTTCTCTCTTTCTATGTTTGTTTTCCAAGGGAACTCTTTGAAATAGAAAATCCGCATGCAATACAATATAGTTGCTCTTTAATATGTTTACAAGTAATCTTTAAAACAAACTCTTCAAGATGCCAATCAACACACTTAGTAAGAAAATGATCTATATCTAATTTTTCAAATGCCGATCCACACACTTCAGAAGTGTATAGTGACTCTTGATTGTGTGTTCGCATATCTTCTTTTAAAATTTTGAGCTCTGAGGAAATTCTGATCTCCAGTTTTAGCAAAAATATTGTTTCTCTCCAGTGTGTATGCACAGGTAAGTTTTACAATGTGAACACTGAAAATGCTGATCCACACACATCACAATATGGTTTCTCTCCCATGTCTGTTAGCATGTGTCTTTTAGAACTTGAATTCTCAGGAAATGTTGATCCACATACTTCATAATATGGTTTTTCTCCAGTGTGTGTCTGCATGAATGTTTTTAAATGTGAGCTCTGTGAGAATGCTGATTGACATACCTCGTAGGAATATGGTTTCTCTCCAGCATACATTTGCATATGTTCTTTAAAAGTGAATTTTCTGAAAATAATGATCCACACACCTTACAAGAATATGGTTTCTCTTTTATGTGTGTATGCACATGTTGTATTCAAGATTGAAATCTCTGAAAATGCAAGCCAGTACATCGCTCAAGAATGTGTTTGCATGTGTGTTTTTAACTACGCATTTAGTGAAAATGCTGATCCACATGTTTCATAAGAGAAAAGTTTCTTCCTAGTGTGTGTGCGTATGTGTTTTTTTAAATTTGAACGCCGTGAGAATGCTGAACCACACACTTCACAAGAATACGGTTTCTCTCCAGTGTGTGTTCGCACATGTTCCTTTAAAGATGAATTCAGTGAAAATGCTGATCCACATACCTCACAGGAATATGGTTTCTCTCCAGTGTGTGTTCGCATGTGGGCCTTCAAAGATGAATTTTGTGTAAATGCTGATCCACACACTTCACAAGAATATGGTTTCTCTCCGGTGTGTATTCGCATGTGTCTTTCTAAATGTGAATTCAGTGGAAATGCTGATCCACACACTTCACAAGAATATGGTTTCTCTCCTGTGTGTTTATGCAAGTGTATCTTCAGGGATGTATCCTCTGTAAATGCTGATCCACACACTTTGCATCTATATGGCGTCTCTCCAGTGTGTAATCGCATGTGTCTTTTTAAATGTGAACGTTGTGAAAATGCTGACCCACACACTTCACAAGAATATGGTTTCTCTCCAGTATGTATACGCATGTGTTCCTTTAGTGATGAATTTTGTGAAAATGCAGATCCACACACTTCACAAGAATATGGTTTCTCTCCAGTGTGAGTTCGCATATGTCTCTTTAAATCAGAATTCTGTGAAAATGCTGATCCACACACCTCACAAAAATATTGTCTCTCTCCTGTGCGTGCTTGCATGTATTCTTTCAATTTTGACTTGCTTGAAAATGTTGGGCCACGCACTTCAAACATGCAAGATTCCTCAGCAGCGTCTGTTTGCATATGAGTCTTCAAATTGGAACAAAAATATGGTTTTTCACCAGTGTGTATTCAAATGTGGCTTCAGTGAAAATGCCGATCCATGCACCTCAAAAGAATATGGTTTATCTCCCAAGTGTTTTTTCTTCTGTATCTTTAAAGACGTATCTGTAGAACATGCTGACCCACACACTTTGCATGTATACGGTTTCTCTCATGTCTGTTTTTACCTAAGATTATGGTTTCTTTCCTGATTCTGGCATGGAATTGATGATTATAGTTTCCTCATACAATACTTACACATGGCCATTAGAGAAGTTTATTTGCTTTCCACTGTAATTGATATCTGTGAATGAAAGATGTATCATCAATATAAATAGATCTATGTATTATTTGCTAATATGAAATTATAATAACTCGGTTTATCTTTCAATAAACTGCAACATATCACATATTTCATTTTCAGTTAAAAATAGTGTTTATATACTACTGTACTTCAAACAAGCACAATTTTATTAAATCTCATAATTTAGTACTGATACAAGAGTGGGGTCAAACGAAGAAAATAGTTACTCTCCAGAATCATTTTTTAAAGATAGATGAAAATAATCCCTTAAGAGAAAAAACTGGTAAATGTAGCAGAAATATGAATCCAGATGTACCATACACTTGATTTTGTTTTGAAATAATTAAATCAATAATACAGTCTTTATTCTATCTTATTTCCAGGCTGAGCAACATCACTGGGTGTCAAATAAAGATATTTCATGTTCAATTTTATTCAATGAAGTATTATAAATCATTAATTTTTCGTTTGCCCTTTTTTATTTTTTTTGTGCAAAAAAAAAAATGGCTCATGTTGGTTGTAACATGTATTCAGATCAGTTATTCACTTTTTCCACACCACTTCAAGCTTTCAAAATCTATGTATGCTAACGTTCTATACACTGAAGAATCTTTATAAATGTCTTCCACGTATAAAAACACTACCCTACGTAGATTTTGAAGACTCTAAATGGGTGAATGGGAGTAAAACTAAAAAAACTAAAACAAAATTTCTTCCAGCCATGTATTTATTCACTTTTGTTTCTGTTATTCACTTGTTCAAAAGCTTTCAAAATGTAAGCATATGTTTTTAAGCACAGAAAAGTTTTACTGTAACTTTTATTCATGCTGGTTAAAAAATTTAAAAAGCGACAAAAAATTTACACTTAGGATAAAAAGTATTATTTTTGCCTTGACATAAGAGCTGGGTTTTTTTTAACAAAAAGGCACCGCATTATCAATTGAAAATACAACATTTTCACATCAGAAGACATAATTTTTTATATTTTTTCTGCTTTGTCATCAAACAGAATATTTTCTTCTTGAGTTGTTTTTCTATTCATTAATGTTGTTTTGTGCCATTCTTTCAACAGAACAATTAAAAAGTGAAGGGACAATACAGAAAGTTTGTAAATTACTTGAGAAATCCTAATAATCCAGCCAAATGCAAACAGCACTTGGAAAAACTAATGAATTGGATAAAGAGGGAGACATTATAGTTATGAATTGAACAAACAAAAGAGGAATCATCTATTCATTTTCCCTGGCAAACTAAAAACTAAGGTAATTTAATTGAAAAATACTGCAAGCAAATTAAAAAGTATAGCTAGCTAATGTATATCTTCATACTTATGCATATTTAAAACTGCCTACCAAATTTCATCATAGGTTTCTCCAGTTTTCTAATTGGTCAGGCTTTGTATCATGCATACAGGCCATACCTATGGAGCTAAAGTGCTGAAAATTCCAACATTTACTCTTTTCAATATCTTTTAGGTTTTTAGAGGTGGGTTCAATTTGTGATGTAAGTTTATGCTAAACTGATCTCTTAGTTTGTGTTCAGCAGTATTCACACTTGGTTTTCAGTGATCGCTACCCCCCAAGAAGCAAGAGAAGTAACTTATTGATTGATCACCGTTTTCCAATTTTTTGATTGACTACCCTTTTCATTGCATGTTTCCATAAGACATTTGTCATGTGACAGTTTCTATTGAGTCACTGACCAGACCTATTTTTATACAGGTACCAGACCTCATATCTGGCTACCAGCAAAAAGTATCACCATATACTCTGATGAATCATCATATTACTACAGTACAGGTGTATCTTTTAAATAGAATTCCATTATTTACTTTTCATTATCCATTTTTTCCCCAGCTACAGTACGACTCAGTGAATTTCTCCATGAATCAACATAAGAATTACAATAATGAGACAACTGCTGTCTTAAAATCAAATTTCATATTTTTTGTATTGATTGTTCATTAATCATATGTGTTTACAATAATGGCTTCAGCAGGCGAATGAATCGTGAGTTTGTCTTATTTGTCATAAATTTCTATTGCAAATTTGTTTCATTTGTGATATTTTTCGAAGCACTCATTGCTACAACCCAATAAAGACACACATCTACAATACATGACGGCTTGTCAGAAGTGTGTGTCTGAATATATGCTGAAATATTCAACAGGTTGTGAGCCATGCGGAGGATTCCAGGTTGGATCTGTGTGTGATGTAGTCATTCACATTTGGAAGCTGATTTTGTTGCAGATATCTTCAAGTTTTCCAGAAGTTATCATAATTTTCAGGATCACTTGACTGATCACTTTCCTTATAAATACCAAGCCAGGCATCGCCATGATCAATATTGTCAGGAACAATGTCAATATCACGATGTTCACCATCATCCAATTCAGATTCTGATTCTTCATCATCATATAAAATCACTCACGTCTAGATCAGTGTCAGAGCCTTCACAATTGGTTCATCTAAGAAGCTCAAAACCAGCAATCATACATATCCACTCGTTTTCAAGCAGACTATTATGGTGTTCAACTAAGGGCTGTCATTTTGAAAGACCAATCAGTGAATTTGGGAATGTCTGTCTAATATTGGACACTGCAGCCCCATTTGAGCTATTTTTGTCATTGCATAATAAATGACAATAATGTCACTACCAGTAAGCTGATGGTGAGAAAAATGTTGTTCAACTGTTTAAAGGGTCAAGTATGTATTTAGTCTGTGTCCAGAGAACTGGAAAATCCAGACTGCCTCTGACCCCAAGCTTTCTGGGAATTATCAACATTACTTTAGCTTTTAAAGTGACCATTGAAATTATTGTGAATCTTTTTCAACTTATTCAATTTTAATTAAGGGAAATTAAAGAGGTAAAGTGTTATATGTGACAACGTCCTATCAACAAAGGAAGGAAACTGACACGCAGGGCAATGAATAAATACGAGGGAATTTTATTCACTGTAGATACTTTTTCCTGTAACAACCATGAAATTTTGTAAAGGATTTTTTTGATGCAACACTGGTCTTGTCTTCAGACACTAAATCAATTATTCAATTTTTTTTGATACAACAATTCAACTCTTCCAATTCTTATTTGATTATATAAATGGCAATCTTTAGACTTTGATGAGTGCAGATTTTAACAAATGTCAAAATTGATTAGACAGACAAAATGGCATGATGAATGAATAAAATGGTGAAGTTGAAGTTAACAAAGTGAAAAGATGGAAGTTTTCACGATGTAAATGTTAAATGAGTTTATTTTTCATCATTTTTTCATATCAAAATAAATAATGATATAGATATATACAGATAAATAATATTAAATACCAACATCAAATTTCACGAATAATTAGTTTTAATGTTTAATCAGTAGCAATCATTTCGACTATCTTTGCAAAAACAGATAATTTCGCTATATTGGTATGGTCCATTTTATATTGACAATTTTAGATGGCTAAAAGTGGCTAGATTATCATTTTAGTTTTTACATGGCTATCAAGTCAATTCAGTTGCTACGAAACTTCATGAATATCATTTCCTCTGAATTAACGTTAACTTTGAATTTTAAAAGTGACCAATAAAATAACATATGCACATTACAATTGTGATCAAGCATGAATTTTTTCAACTTATTTGATCTATATAGAATATCTTAATGCACCAATTCTTCAATTTTCTGTAATACAGTAAATAATTGCAAAATTAGACCCCAACCCTATCTACTGATCCCTCAAACATAAGCTTGCCAAAAAACATTGTTTTTTTATCGAGAATAATATTTGAACGACGATAAAAAAAAAATTTTTAAATCTTTCGCCATTTGAAATTGACAATATCAAAATGGCGATGGGATGCGTTATTGCAAAAATAGCCATCAACTCAGTTCCGTATTTGTTTAGTGCATTCGTAGTTGATTTCGGCATTGGTTAAAATTTTCACGCAAACGAATCCAAAGATTGCTGCATATAAACGATCTCTACGCCGAGAAAAAAAAAGTTCTCTTAAAAGCAAAAGAAATTTACGCGTTATATCTTCCGTAGAAAATATCGACTTATGGTTTAGTATTAACGGTATAGAGCGCTATGCCGAAAGATAGCTCGTTTTCTCTTCAGGCTCTCGAACTTTAGCTTTTTGTGGGAACCAAAGAAAAAAAAACAAATTAATTTTCAGTTTTATGTAAATAAAAAAAGCATATCTCCTCGTTTTAATTAAGAACAAAAGAATTTAGTAAATTCGAATTGCAAGCAATTCCAAAATTGAAATTTTTAAAAATTCTCACCTGGATAATCTTCAAATATTAAAGAAATGTTTCAGAAGATCAAATGATTACTCAGGATTCATAATAAACGTCAAATTAACTTGAAATAATTATTTCGACTGACAGCGATGACGTCAGCAGCGTTTTGCCACTCCGGGGGGGGGGGCTCAAATTTTTTTTAAAGAGAAAAGGAAACTCAGACATATTCGGTTTAGTGAGATTTTTGCAGTGAAATGTGTTTTTCCTAAATAGTTGGACTGAATATTAAAAGTATAGATATTTTTGTAGGAAAATGTTTCAACTGCTTTGACTGAATGTGACCTTCATTTCCGAAGTAATAAAGGTATTTTCATAACACAACAAAAATTCAAAATGTTGAGATTTCAAATTACAAAATTTAAAAGATATCCCACCCAGATTCTCTCTAAATATTTAAAAATGTTCCAGATGCACAGATGATTATTCAGGATTCATTAAACAAACGTCAAATCATCCTGGGAAGAATTTTTCGACTGACCATACAAATCAAGGGGAATCACAAAACGGTGTCCAACATAATTTCGTTCCGTTACTCAAAATATCCAATGTTCACGACGATTGTATTTTATTCATAAAATGAGAGGAAAGATCGGAAGTTCCTTTCCTTCTGTTATTCAGTTTGTTTGTTTGTTTTTAGTTTGTTTTTTTTGTTTTCAATTAAATCGGGAATACAATTCATTGAAGTTGTTGTAAATGAAAATTTCCAAACTCTGTTCCAATATGATGCAGCAGTTGAAAATAGATTGATATGGAGTCGTGCGATTACTGGAGCGGGGTCTTGATAAAAAAAAAAGCAACTTATATCGGCAAACACGTTTGAAACTTGTAATCTGTCAATTTTATTGAGAAAATATTTGCTTTAATAAGAACTATTCTAGAAAAATCTCAAAAATCATTTTTGTAGGCGATATAAAATCGGAGATAATTGTGGCTGAAAACTTGTTTACACTCACGAACCTGTCAGTCAGGAGAATTTGCATTTGATCAGAAAAATTTAGCCTAATTTACACACATTTTTCCAAAAATATATTGATGAGTTAATTTCTGTATGTATTCGATTTTTAATTAATATTTGGAACAATAACATTTTTCAGGGGCCTGAAATTTGATTAATCTGAAAGGTTTGCGTTCAGATTGTGTTCAGATCACCGATTGTGACGTAAAGTCATATGGTTAGAGACTTGAATAACACGAGTTTTTGTTACATACAGACTTTTCTTTACTAAGGTTTTGTCCACGTCGGCGGTTATCAGTTATAGTGAAAGATGCCACCTAATGTATCGTTACGGAGAGAGAGAGTTTGAGGAAGATGGGAAGCTAGAGTTCGCCTGGTTTGATCCAGATGTAAACATCCGGTTACCATTTTTCTTTTGTTAGAAGTGGCGGCCAATTCAAATATATGGACACCGAATGTGTGTGCGAAGAGTTCAACATTGAAAGAATGATGAAGTTTTGGACGATAAAACGAGTCTTGTATAAAGACCAGCCGTGGTAACTGACACGGTTTCCGTTGACAGAGGATAGTTCATCCTTACAATGAGAAAGTTACAATTCGAGCGCAGCACACATGTGCAAATATGCCGGTTGTTGTAACAGACGTGTGAAAGTTATTTGGTAGATTTTCTTTATAAATTGTCAGGAAAGTCATCGAATTGTAGAGGAGAGGTTTGTGACTTGAAATATCTGACTCAATTTATGGATTATTAAAAAGTATGTTTTTGAACCAATATCCGCTAAAATTGAGAAAAGCTGTGTTTATGGGATGAACATAGTCGAACTGACTGAATTTATTCTATTCTGCTGATGTGTGTGTGTGTATGTGTGTGTGTGTGTGTATGCGCGCGCGTGAACGCTAGCAGTGACTGTAAGAGAGGAAAGGGATACGTGTCTGTGTCGGAAATGATAATCTTTCCTCTCTAAGATCGGTATCATTTTGCCAGTCTCCCGGCCGATTCGAATATGGTCATTTTTCCACCTTGACTGGTCTCTGTACTAACTTTGCCCATTTCACTTCACTGGTGTTGAGGCAACTCAAATACACACGGTGACACAGCTACTCAACCGTGTTCCCACCACTTGCCACAAACGCGTATACACCTCATAAATGAAATGACAATGCTTTTTACTATCTGATAGTCACAACGATCTCTCCTAATTCTCTCTACTCCGGGAAATACGCATGCATAAAACTCTGTGTTCTCTGTCTTTCAAGGTCTGTCCATTGAGTCTCTACCAGCGTCAGGGAATAGCCCCCAAGAATAGCAAATTGGTAGTTTGGCACATACGCTGAACCCAGTCTCCGTTATCATTCCCTGGTATGCTCAAAGCCGTATGGATTCAAAGCAGTTCAGACACCTCTGCTTCGACTTCGGCGCCTGTACTATAAATGACAACAAAGCTACCCCTTTTCGCTATCTCTTCTCATCACTGTACGCGATCGATTGTATTAATGTTATCATTACATGTATTTCATTTTCATTCGTTATTTGTCATTACTGTTTCTGAATTGAAGGTACGTTTTATTTGTCCATCCAAATACTTGTATGTGTTCCTTTTATACTTTGTTTCATCTTCGCGTTTACGTTCATACTTGGCGTACATTCTCTTCGTACGTCTTCCTTCTTCCTTCCTCATCTCAGGTGCCGTCACTGCTAACATCAGACCACGTGGAAGCAAAATCCTTTGTCTCTCACGACATCTTTGCACTACGCATTCCTTAACAAAATGACCACCAAAGATATAATATATGTACGTTTTATTTATCCATCTAAATACTTGTATGCATCCTTTGTACTTTGTTTCATCTCTGTGTCTACGTTCATACTTGATGTGCAATATCTTTCTACATCTCCCTCCTTCCTCCCACATCACTAGTGACGTCACCGCTAAAACCAAACCACGTGGAAGCAAAATCCATTGTCTACGACTAAATCTTCTCGCCACGTCTACAAAACAGCTATCATCTATGCTCTCTCACACACAATATAAGGACACCAACTCCTATAGTCTGTTGACAGAAATGTAAATGCTTTTATTGCCTTCAATAAATGTATGCGAGAAAGAATGCAAAGAACGAAGCATTGTTACATGTATGATTTCCTACCTAAAGCTACATACTCATTTGTGATCATTTTCGTATTAATTTTAGTTTGAAATGAAATAAGGTCACCACACTTTTTGAACAATAAAAAATAAAAAATTTTGAAACACAAACAATACGATTTACTTGCAGGACTCTTATACCTATTTAGGTATATATGTGGAATAATAATAATAATAATGATAATAATAATGATGATGATGATGATGATGATGATGATATACCTATAAGTGTATTTAGTAATGATAATAATAATAGTAATAACAACAACAACCCTGTGTAAAGGAGAGATGTTGAAAGAAGCCAGAGAAGATAGAGTCACTGATGTAGGATTATTTGCAACGTGGTCAATACTTCCAGATCTTGCTATCGTGTGACGCGATGGAGAGAGAGCTTTGAATGAGAAGGAAGTCAGCCATTTTGTTTACATCTGCATGTTCCAACATTTTGGCAGTTATTTTAGATAAATGGACGCAGGATGCTCTGAAGGAAAGTCTGATCAACTGAACACAGATAGAAACAAATTCAGCATCACTGTCTCTATTTGAAATGAGTAGCGCCACAATTTGAAGTCATAAAAATATCCATCGAAGAATGAATATGGTCAGAATAAATTCAATAATGATATCAGTGGCATTTTGCACTAGAAAACATCTAAAATAGAGTTTTTTTTAATAACATCTGGACTCTGGTGAATCTATTATCAACTAGTTATTGACAAGTCAAAATATGGTCCCTAAAACACATATAAAATAAAAAGATATAATCATTTGTATCTTTGACGGCTACGGGTGGCCAATGCAAAGTTTTGAGACGAGAAAACAAACTTTTAATGAACAGAATAAATAAGGCGGTACCCACATTTGAGCTGAAAAGGAGAACAAGAAAACATTTGAGATAGCGACTAATTTACTTCATATCTGAGTCTAACTAGAAGTTATTGTAGAGAAGTGATAGATGATACTACCTAATGGCTAGCCGATCGAGATAGTAGGTATATGTGACTGTTATGTGGAACCATCGTTATTTAGATTACTTAACGGGCTGAAATGAGAAAACGCAGATATGTTTGCCGAGGAGGCAGTTATTCGGAAAATGTATGCGTTGGGTTGAGAAGGGACACACGATTAGAGTACCCAAGCATACGGGAAAAAGAACCTCGACCCCAGTGAATGGGACTGATCAGGCGCACAACATATATTCAAAAGTGGAAACCATACTACCTGGGGGTGGGGCCAGGCAGAAAACCGGTTCTTACAACTTGTGATTGGCACCTTAAAAAGTGAGCAAAAATAAATGTAAGTGGAGACTTTTATAACAAGTGGCCAAAAGGGAGTGATGTCAGTAAATATGTGTATGGTTTTAAGTTTTAAGTTTTAGCTATGTATTTATTCGTATTAATTTTCGCTGGAAAATGAATAAGGCCGTGACAACTGCATTCAAAGGTGTGTAATTGTGATATCACCATTGAGCCACCTTATTTCTATCTCCACTCAAAATGAGCACCTACCTGAATACAGAAAATTTCGTTGAATCAGGAGAATAATTAAATGCGATAGAACTAAAATATATTCTATTCAGAAAGTTCTCGTTTACATATACACCTTTTTACTTTTACATAAAAAAATTTTGCTGGAAGTTTCTCTCATGTCTTTTTGAAAAGAAAATCATATCAAGTTGATAATGTTCATGCTATTTGGATGCCTAAACATTGTTATTCGTAAAGAACGGTGCCTTAATTACCGATGGAAATAAACATTAATAAATTTGATAAGACTATTTTTCATAGAAAAAATTTGGTTATTCGCTACGTACAGCACATTTCATCAACTATGGTACTGCGTATGTAAGAAATTCTGATTTCATCCCTTGAATTTATCAGTAGATGTTGAAAGAAGTACTGCAGACAATTTGAATGGGTTTTGACGTTTCCTGTCATCCATTTAAGAATTCAAAACAAAAACGCATTGACAGTAAATATGGTATGAGGAGAGTTGAAATTTGGTTATTTGACCCTTGAACTGTGTTCACTCGTAAACGACACCCCTAGTAAATAGAGGTTTTTTCCACAAAGTTTTCTGTGGAAAGTAAGCATTTTCCCCCGATAATCAGGTCAATGAACATTTAAACTAACTAATTTTCTTTGAGGTCAGTTCTATTTTTTTTTTAAATCGACTTCATTTTCTTTATGGCAGATTCATCGATTATAGCAGAATTAGAATGTTCAGTCATAGACGTAAACACTGTCTTTAACAGCTCAGAAATCCACAGTTGGTGCGCAAACGTATTTCTTTCCTTTTTCGAGACTAAATTTGTGCTATCTCCTTGTAATTAACCAAAATTAAACCTTCGAAGACGATATCTAATTATTGAAATACGTTTTGAAACAGTGTTAAAATGTCATACATACAGTGGCAAGCAAAAATATCCGATCCCCCTGGAATTTTTCCTATTTTTCGCATTACAACTTGTAATGTAAGCGGATTTTTTTTTTAATTTCATGTCATTGACCTATACAAAATTATACGAACTAATAGGATTAATTTTTAAAACAAAAACTTTTTTAAAAATCCATTTTTATCTTCGGTTGTAATGCAACAAAATAGGAAAAATACCAAGAGGGTCGATTACTTTTGTATATAACTGTAGTTAAATACTTACAGTAGTCCTATGGAAAGGTACTTTAATCTACACTGTGGAACTTTCCAGCTCCTTTAGGGCTATCTTTGGTCTCTTTGTGGCCTCTCTGATTAATGTCCTTACAAAATGTGTGAGATCTCATGAGTGATCTTATCTGGGAAAGTTTGATGTGGTATCAAAGTCTTTCCATTTTGTAATAATGGAAAAATTGTGTTCTATTGGATGTTGGGAATTTAGGATTCTTTTTCTATGACCCAACCCTGATCTACGCTTCTCCACAACTTTGTCCCTAACCTGTTTGTAGAGTCTTTGGTCTTCTTGGTGGTGTCCATTACTTAGTGATGTAGCAGACTCGTTGGTCTTTCAAAGAAGGTGTTTATATACTGAGATACTTTGACAGTCAGATGAACTTTATTCAAGTAATTTGTGAAGATTATTTGTTGCGTCGGATCATTTTGAATGGATTTATAGTAAAGGAGTCGAATTCTTATGCACGCACCACTTCTCAGTTTTTTTATTCTCTAAAAGAGTTTGAGACGAGATTTTTTAAAACTTTCACCGATCTGGACTATTTTGTGTAGGTCCCTGGCATAATCCTTTTTTAATCCATTTAGGTTGTAATGCAACGAAATAGGAAAAATTCTATGGGGTTGATTACTTTTGATTTCAACTATATATATATATATATATATATATATATATATATATATATAGAGAGAGAGAGAGAGAGAGAGAGAGAGAGAGAGAGGGGGGGGGGAGAGAGTTGTTTTGTAAAAAGTTGAGACTGAGCTGTAGTGTGTTGTATAGATGGAGTCGTTTATCTACATAAAAGTTATTCCGAACATGTTTCGGAGCGAAAAATCTTTGTCTTCAGCGGAAAGGTCTTTAGCATTGGTAGAACAAGAGGTGGCTATGCCGAATCAGTGAAATGAGACATCAAGTCCATGCTGCTGTTGTGGATCAGCGAACAGGATAAGGTCTCCGACAGACTGGTTACCATGGGAACATTCGAGATGGGAAGAGAATAAAATTCAATAGAATGAGGGGATTAAAAACAGGAAAGTGTGATTTTGGATACTGATTTGAAAGAACTATTTGAAATAATATAGTGATAGTTTATTACTAGGAAATGCACCAGTGATTAAAAGTTTTTATGTTATTATAGAAGCAGTCAGTTTGATTTAATTTAATCTTCCATTTTTAATTTTAAAAAAATGTTTTTGTTTATTTGTTTATTCATTTCATTCTTTTAATGTGATTATAACTTTCTATCTCTGGGTGTGAGGGTAGGGTTTCCTTGGGGATGTATGTCTGAGAGAACAATAATATTTGTACAAGCCTGTGAATATTAAATAGATCTGTTTTCAAAGATAGCACTCCATACCGTAAGTACAGCGGTTATAAAACGAGTAGAAATTTTCCAGGGTTCATTACAAATTTTACATTCTGTTTAACTTGAAAAATATCAAATTTTCATTTGGAAATCTTCGAAGTGAAATAGAATGTACAATCTCTAATGAACCATTAAAAAATATTTACCTCTCTCTCTCTCTCTCTCTCTCTCTCTCTCTCTCTCTCTCTCTCTCTCTCTCTCTCTCTCTCTCTCTCTCTCTCTCTCTCATATATATATAATCGAAATTCTTTTGTCTATTTCACTTTTTAGGGCACAATCTTGCATGTAGGAATCTGGAATTTTGCGTAGCGCTACATTATTTCACGACGGAAGACATAAGACAGAGGAGTTTTGGAAAGATTTACATGATAATTCAATTTTCAATGAAACTATAAATCTAAACGGGACCCCGACTTTTCCATTTCAGAAGTTTTGACTTTAAGCCTTCTCTTCAACTGATTCACTTCCGGCTGAAATTCAAGTGAATTAGCCATTACACAGCCAGGTGGTCACACGCAAAATTTCTATCTATGGGCAAATAAATTACATTTTTCATCCTGTTATTTTGAACGAAAACTAATCATTTCTCAAGTATCTCTTAGAAGCAGAAGGAAATTTCAAAAAGATTTTATCGATCCATTTCATGTATTCGCAGATTCTTATCTTAAAGAGAAGAGCTATGATTGTGTCATTCATTCTGTATTATGCATATGAATACATTCTTTGTTATTCAAATCCTATTTTCTGGTGTTATTTTTATATAACTGCATATGTAAACATACATGCTACTACTACTGGCCCAGCTGATAAATACAGCTATAGTATTTCTACATTGTTCTGTTTCTAATCATAACTAAGTAATTAGTTTACATTAAATGTAAACGAGTAGATTAAGTTATAAGGTAATATCTTGAGTCACATAACTATTGTAACTAATTAATTGAATCCCGCTCTGTTTACAATCAAATATTGCAATTACGTTTCATTTCTTAATCATATTCTTTCTATGTTTTTCTTGACGTTTTTACGCAATATATATATATATGTATGTGTGTGTGTATGTGTGTGTGTATATATATGTATGTGCATATATATATGTGTGTTTGTATATGTATATATATATATATATATATATATATATATATATATATATAAAAACATCACGTTTTAATTATATTCTTTCTATTTATAAATTGAATCTTACAAATAAAAAAGCCACGTGAAATAATTGAACATTTGAAAGACAAAAACAGCCCTTACATACTACTACTATTTCTACATACTGAATATGGCTCAACCGATGAAGACGGTCATGGTATTTCTACATCGTTTCTTTCCTAATCATTATCTAACATTTAATGTAAACGGGTAGATTAAGTTACAAGGCAATATCTGAAGTTAGATAAATATTGTCCCTAATTAATTAACTTCCACCCTGTTTATAACATCGGATATTGCTATTTTGGTTTCATTTTTTGTCCTTATTTTTTAAGCTTTTCAGTGTTTTTATTCAATTTCACTTTCTTCATGTTTTAATCACATTTTCAATTGAGTTTTTTTTTAAGTTTTTGAACTAATTTAACATATAAAAACCCACGTGCGAAAATCGAAAATCTAAAAAAAAAGATAGTTCTTCTCCATTTGCTGTTTATATTATTTTTTTGATAATTAGCAATAAGTAACGAAAATCTTCCTGCGTCACAACAGCCTGAAAAAATCAATTCCAAAGATGTATGTGGATTCAAACGAAAAAAAAATATCTGCTCATTCAAAAAGGAAATACATAAAATACTATCAATCAAGTCATTCAAGTTCAACACAAAATATATGCGTATATATATTTGACACCCGGGCAATGCCAAGTACTCTGCTGATATATATATATATATATATATATATATATATATATATATATATGGAAAGTCCCTTAACAAACTTGGAAACAATACAAACTTAGTAATCATCGGAGCAGATGAGGCGGGGATTATAGTCATTTTGGGTTTTGATGAATACCTCTTAGAAGCTCACTTCTGAAAATCCACAAGTTAAAATAAATAACCCTGATTGATCAGTCATCTCCTCCACTAACTGTCATACCACCGAACTATCGAAAAATGTAGACCACTGTATCCAACCCCTAGCTATGCAAGTTGAGTACTAAATACGAGATGCTAATATACAAATATTACACACGAAGAAGGCATTCTAGCCCTGAAAGAAGCCCTTAACAATAGAATGACTAATGACCTCAAAATAGAAACGATAACTACCCTTATGCGACACATTCTAACAGCCAATGGTTTCAACATTAATGATAGACACTTCCTCCAGATGAAAGGCTGTGCCGTGGGCAGAGTAACAGCCTCTTCTATGCTAAGCAAATTCGAAGATACCAACATATACCCTGAAATAGACAAAGACTGCATCTCCTTTGTCGGATATATATTTGATATTCGTTTTATCTATACATGAGTTGAAGCTGAAATTGAGAAGTTCTTCGTGTGCATAAACTATACACACAACTCTATAAGAAATCTGCTGATTCCACAGCCTTCCAAGACACCTGTATATACATATATTATAATACTAATATTATACTAATAGACACTCATAAGTACCTTTACTCTAATTTGGCTCACCCCAAATACCAAAACAACTTCACGAGCACTAGGAATTAGGAGAATTCGCTGCAAATGTAGTGAACTTATCAAACACAACTATTACTCACTATAACATCTCACCAAACGTAGATATTCACTAGAAGACATAAAAAAAGCCACTGCAATAACCAGCAAAAAAACGTTTCACTCTCTAACAAAAATAAACCTGACTGCAAACCACTCATAACCACCCTGTGCAACACACTCCTACCTCTGACTCATGTAATAAGAGATGGAACATACTTACATTCAAAATAGACCTCAGAGGAATATTCAAAGAACTATGTGTCATCGCTTATTGCAGACCCCAAAACATCCAAGACAGTAGCACTATATTAAACAACATTACCAAAACCGTTAAATTCTTCCAACCCCGCTACAAAAATAGCCTATGCTGCAACAATCTTAAGCGCACCAATATTTCCACAAGCTCTAACAGTAACAAAACTTTCTACACTGATCATAATTCTAAATGCAGAAGCAAAAATGTCATCTAACTCCTAGAATATAATAAATGCAAATTGCAATACATAGACAAGTCTGAATGGCAATTCAACTTAAGACTTAATAACTATAGGCACTGAATTAAATCACCCAATCATCCCAACCTATTCCCAGTAGAACTATACTTCCGCACACCAGCCACAATTTTGACACAGACACAAGAAAAATAACACCTCTCAACACGACTAGAATTGTAGAACTACATGAAGATATGTGGATTAACAAACTTAAAACCCTCTCCCCTACAGACTCAACACTAAACTCTAATCACACCAATCTCTAACACCCAACTCACTTTTCCATAGAATATACTTCTACCCAATCCTAAACAGCCCTTAATATTCATATAATCTCATTCCCCACAACAACTCAACATCTGCACCCAACCCCCCTGTACATCCAACATTGGGGACTGCACACAGTCACACATACACCTACTCATAGGAACCTATGAATGGTATTTTATTTGTACAACTCGAAACCCTCAGACTTTTCAGAACATCGACAATCGCCAGTAAAGGTACTGAAAATACATTTCCCAAAGGATATTCGATTATATAAAGCAAAGCCCCCCCCTTTACCCAACTATCTTGATCAATACTAGAGATAGCCTCATCCTCAACTTAACAAGTACCCAAACAGTCAAACACTAAACTACTACCCAGCTACCTTGTATACCTGACAATATTGCTTAAGAATGTCAAACCCATCTGACTAGTACAACCAAAAAAGTACCCATAACTGCTGCGACTACTTCCAACAGAATATCCAGCCATACCTCCACAGATTCCTTCACTGACACAATAGAATCAGGACTCACCATAGTGACCTCCCAGAAATCCTCTCTCTTAATTTCCATTTTTGCTCTCAAAGCAAAACATCTGATGCTAAATTCATTTCCTACGGAAACTTTTAACCACTAAAAGGTGCACACATACTACAGAAGATGGGTACCCCTCCCGAAACACGTATTGCATACTAATTAATTCATTTATGAATTAATAGATTAACAAATAAAGTCTCCATATACTTTTACTCCTAAGTCTGTTTTATTCCCTACTGTTAATATATGTATATGTCTACGAGGTAAGAACGAAAATTGCCTTGTATCTGCGACCAGTGTCACGGAATCATCAGGGTTACTTCCGACCCCCTCCGTATTGTTTAAAGTGGAGGTGCATACTAGGAATTGAATCTGCCGGACGAGACACGCTTCGTTTTATGCCACGCTTCCCTTGAAGACGATACTCCCCTCAAATCCCAGCACTGTGGGACCGGGAAAGAAGAAAAGATTAGGGGGCGTATTTCAGAGCATATGCTTAAATAGATATAGGTAGATGCATCAATGAGTTCGTAGTCAAATGATGAAAGAACCATTTATGTTAAACTGCGAAAATTCATTTTTCAACATAATCTCTTTCCTTGTCAATACATTTAATTCAGTGGTGAATATTAATCACACAGATCGAACATTATAGAATGAAAAATTCAGATCAAAATTCAGCTAATAACTACATGCTTCCCGAAACGTGTATAGCATACTAATTAATTCATTTATGGATTAATTGATTAATAAACAATGTCTACATATACTTTTACTCCTGAGTCTATCTCATTTCTACTTATATATATGTATATATGTGTGTGTGTGTGTGTGTGTGTGTATATATATGTATGTGCATATATATATGTGTGTTTGTATATATATATATATATATATATACAGCAAACGCTGAAAACTACGGAAAAAAAAATCATTTTAATAATTTCAAACTGATGAATTTTTGTGTTTTTGAAAGATGATTCCGGACAATTATATTACACTTTGAGGGCCCACATTAGCATTATGTTTACATCTTTAAGAGATCTAAAAAACAAAAATATCTTAAATCAAAACTGACACTCTTTCAAAGGTAACGGAGATCATATAGATTAATGGCACGAAAATAAAAATACGGTTTTTACGGTAAAACAAAAACAACAACTGAGCGATTAAGATGACGGCAAATAGTAGTCGAATATTGATATTAATGGTTTATAATGCTTGATCGAATAAAAAAAATTATTAATATGGTCTCCAACATTCGATTGGGGTCGGCAGCAAAAATCAGGTTGGAAGTAGAAAAACGATAACTGCAATGCGTTATAGATTTCTTTATAACATGAAATAGATTACAGATGTTTATTTAGTTTTTATTGTTAGTAAGGTATGTAGAATTACATCTTTTGTCTGGTGTGTGAAGGGTCTGGTACACTGTGAAGTATGTAGAAATAACTATTTCTGGTGTGTAAATAGTCTGTAACACAGTAAGGTATGTAAAATTACATCTTTTGTCTGGTGTACAAGTGGTCTCAAACACTGTAAGGTATGTGGTATTAGAGTGTAACAGCTCCTCTATTTTTGGTTGAAATTAAATTTGAAAGTTATTAAATATTTACTTCAGATACAAAACCTAAAATTTAGGCACATATACAAAACGTCACTCCAACGATTTACTCCCTATAAATTCTCTGAATGCACGTGTTCTCTCGCTCATTTGCCCCGGCTGATTTAGTCGATTACTTTTTCCCTTTCTTTTCCATTCCTTCTCTCTAAACTCGCGGCTGATGAAGTTTCCATTCGTTGACTGTAATCATATATATATATCGTCTTTAGTCACTAATCTTCCTCGATGTGAGAATCCGTAAGAGATTCACAGCTACTCAATGCAAACATTGCAATTATTTCTCTTATCTCATTTTGGCGACACGACGCAAACAGTGCAATCAATTCATTTATCATTTTGCCTCTTTAGCTCCTTCTTGCGCCTCACACTGAACCAACCACTCTTTGATAATCTAGCCTGGTCAAATCCACCACTCGTTATTACAGTCACAACTAATCAGGCTCCATTCGATAGATAAACCAAACGACATTAGACTCGTTTTGTTAAGTGTGTCCCTAGCTAACCACTCTCTTCTATATTTCATTATAATGTATTGGAATAACCAAATAACCAACTCTCTCTTTCTCTATAAAGATACTATGTAGTAACTTAACAGGTCTCTCCACGGTCAATCTTATTAATGTTTCTTTTCATGCATTTTCTTTCGGCCTTGTATTGTTATAAATGCCTCTTCATTAAATGTACAACTCTACATGTCCATATCCACACTTACTGCATCTAATTTTCCCTTTTGTCACGACGACTATCCTCCACCTCCCTCCTTCAACGCTTCCAGTCACGTCGACGTATGGCGGGAAAAACAAACACATGGAGACAAAATCATTTGTCCTCCACAACTACACCATCGCAACGCTACAGAAATCAGCAACCATTACTACTCTTCCTCACTCACCAAAGAACCACCTATAACTGATGGCTTTTTGACATAAATTCAATAGTATCCATAACGCCTTTTGTCTGGTGTGTAAGGGGTCTGGAACATTGTAAGGTGTGTTGAATTACACCTTTTGTCTAGCACGTAAAGGGTCTGAAGTACTCTAAGGTATGTAGATTTATGCCTTTTGCCTAATGTGCAAATAGTCTGGATCACTGTATGGTATATGCTTTATGCTAAGAGTCTGTATTAATCATGAAGTAGCAATCCCCAATTCAACTTGTTTTCATGAATTACATAATTTTGATAATTAAATGTAAATGGATTTTTCTAACAAAAGAAGATGGGAAGATAAATGAATTCCCTCATCTTTTATCTTGAGTCTTCCACACTCTTTGCTCATACCGGGAATCGAACCCATGTGTGACAGACGCTCTAATTCTTACATATATCCCAAGATTATTTTCTCCCGACAGCAGTCAAATTTGGTTGTGACTTTTTTAATCCCTTCACAGACAGGGCCTATCCTGAGGATATCTGGCATTCGGTTAAGCTGAACCCCGATGCCCTTCAGAGTATAGTTGAGGTAGAGCTCCTATTTTGGACAAGATACGTCCAAGAAAATGGATAAAATTGAATCTTTGTCCAAAGAAGGAACAATTACAGCTGAAGCACCTGCTTCGTCTTTCAAAAACAAATCTGGTTTGTCACTCAATAGAAACTATCATGAGATCATCTTTAGCCAGTATACCATGTTGGGGGTGATCAATCAAAAAATAGGAATAAGGGGGTGATCAATTAATAAGTTACTTTTCTCGCTTTTTGATGGGTCACTAAGAAGTTTGAATTTTCAAAAAAAGCAGGCACTAATCAATGATTAATCTAGCATGAACTTACATTGTAAATTGATCCTCCCACTAAAAACCTGTTCATGGGTGACAGAATTTTGAAAAAACAAAAAGTTTTTTCTAGACATAATGAGGAGTAAATGTTGAATATTCCAGTCTTATAGGGCCATTGATCCGGTCAGCTTGTGTTATATATACATACATAGCCAGCCAGACAGAGCAACTTGAAAACTAAAGAAATCTGTGTTGACGGTTTCTGAAACAAGGCTCAAGTTGCATGGTAGTATGCAAGGGAGGTAACTCCTATGAATTCAATTCGTTCAAATGAAAAATTAAACAAGTGTTTATAATCTATAAAGTAAGTTTTCTTGCGCATTGTTTCAAACAGTAATTATTCATTTTATATTCTTGGGGTAATAAAATCAAAACTTCCTTTGTAAAAATGGAACACTTTCCACAAAATCAGGATATATACTTCATAGAAGGTATCATCATTTTACAGTCCATATTAACTTACTGAAGTCGCCTCCCTTGCATCAACCATGACTGTTCAGTCATTCTCACAGTTTACTAAAAACAAGACTACTTACCCTTTACATACATACCTGTCAAGATTCAATGTTAAGTATGACTGAGACTCGTGTGCACACCCATCCCACACATGAATAATCCCAGGGGTAGGGAGGAAATTGGAAGGGGCTTCTTCAGGAGTCTGGGGACTTATCCACCAGAAAAAATTCAAATTATGTATCCAAGTTCGGCTAAAATAGTGTTTCAGGTCATGATACTTCAAACAAGTGTTACTTAGGCGTCAATTTGAATCATGTAAGATTTTTTTTTAATCAGAAATCTAGATCAATTTGATAAATATAGATAAATCTAACACTTTTTTGTGAAATGCGTGAGTATTATCCTTTCATACGTTTAAGCGTGACAATCTATCAAAATGCGTTTCTCACGCAAAATGTGTGAGACTTGGAAGGTCTGTATATAAAGAGTTGATTGTTAAGTTTTAAAGACTGTTGCAAATGTAATTTTTTCCCAATTTGAAATGAACCGTAACAAAAACTGTCATCAAAACTGTCAACATAGGTTTCTTCAGTTTTCAAGTTGGTCAGGCAGGATAGCTTTCTAGCTGGCTGCGCATGTATGTATTACGCGTACAAGTTACACCAATGCAGCTAGAGGGATGAAAAGGTCAACATTTACTTCATATCGTGTCTTTAAAAAAACTTTTCTTTTCGAATATTTCCTCCTCAGAGTTTCCAATGTAAATTCATGCTAAATATATCATTTGGTTTGTATCCAGTAGCATTCTGGCTTGTCTTTTCTTCAATTCAGACATTTTTTCAGACCCTCCAATAAAATCCTATTAGGGCAGGGAATTTTCAAAAAATGAAATTTTAAAAAAGATACGTGTCTTATCTGGATTTGGTGGGGATCGGTCAAAAATTATGCCCTAGGCACACACACACACACACACACACACACACACACACACACACACACACACACACACACACACACACACTCTTTTGTCACCCGGTTCCAGACTTCAGTTCTGTTACCATGCGCTTCGTGCTTGATAAAGAAACTGTCTCTATCTATTTGTCACTGTGCTCCTCCCCCTGTAGCAATAGATCAGATCGATGTGAGGGAGGTAATTTTGTTTGTTTTAGAGGGTGGACTCTTGTAAATCTGGTGAAATAAGGTTTGGCTGAGATAAGACGTTCTGCCTTGGTAACGAGTCGCCTTGTGTACGTTTTTGTGCTCTGCTAAAAAAACACGCTTTACACAAAAACATATGAGAAACCTATTCGCTTGTTGTTTCCTACCACTTGCCTAAATGGAGAATAATACGACACAGCTCCTTGAACATTGGTGCAGCTCAACCGAATTTGGTATTCATATTTAGAGGACCTAGGGGAAGAACTTTGACTACTTAGTTTAAAAGAAAATATCTAAGGTATATCGAGTAGGGTTCTATTTAAAATGTAAATATAATGCTAAACTGGATCATTACTTTCTGTTCAATATACATACTGGCTGGAAACCGTCAGATTTCTTTTTGTTTGTTTTTTTTTTTTAATCTGATTACAAACATTTCATTTTATATATTTATTCATTTGTTTATTGTAAAGCATAAATGTCTAAATAAGGAAGTTAATTAATCTGGTTAGTTGCTCAATAGAAATCAAAACGTGATCAACCTCTTTGGCAGCATGCCCCGTTGAGAGGTAATAGATTTTTAATAAATGGAAAAAGGGATGATCAATGAATGAGTCACTTCTCTCGCATTTGTTGGGTTTTGACCACTTAAAAAGTCTGAATTGAAAAACCATCAACGAATAGGCTCAAAGTGAGGTAACAATTAAGCATATTGTTACATTGCAAATTGACCCATCCATTAAAATCCCATGAAAGAGAGGGATTTTAAAGAGATGTAGACATAATAAGGAGTAAATACTGAAATTTTTTGGCCTTCTAGCTACATTGGTGCTGTCTGTACGCTTGATATAAATAACTAGCCAGACAGCAGGGCCAGCTTGAAAACCGATAAAAACCTGGGTTGACATTTTGGTGACAGTTTTGGTTGACAGTTTCTAATACTGTTATACTTTAAAGAGCACCGAAGTCCAATTTGTCTGGCGGAAAGGTACTTCACGATTTTATTGGGGGTGCTTATCTCTAATTTGCCGGCAAATTGAGCGTGCATACCTCTCATTTGCCCACAAAGTGGGTGCGCAGGCCGTATCAGAGAGGAAATCAGTGTTGCCCAGTATGTGTTATTTATTGCTGAAACTCTCTTTGAAATAACGGAACGTATACAAGTGGGGCGCCCAACGACTAAGAGGAAAAACATATTCTCTTATCTTCTTATTTGGCGCAACACAATATGCCTCTTATTTTATTTGGTCTTGTACCGTAGCGAACTGAAGCTGAGAGATCCAATGAGGTAATTTCCGTGCAATATCTACATCCGGCCAGGGCTGCCAAAAATTGTATCAAACGTGCCAATATCATGCCCTAAAACGTACCAAATCTTTCAAAAATGAACCAAATTCATAGTATTCTTTTTCAATTATACGATTTATCTTCTTCTACCTTAAATACGTAGATCATCGGTGCCTAATCAACAATGCAGCAAAAGTAGCATTTGCCACAGGCCCTGCATTTTCATTGGGCCCGCTCTAAATGTTTTCTAACTATCAATTCTGATTCAGAGATATTGACTGCACTTCCTTTTTAGCTATACCACTAAACAGCCCTCGAATTTTCTGAACGACTGGGCGTTGATGGTTAACGTTTTTAGCCAATTATCGATTTTAATTGGAGTTATTATTGCAATACCTTAATTCATAGGAGAGTGGTATCTATGTGATACATACACGATACGTTGATACAAAGATATTTGAAACTGAAGTTAAAGCCTTCGCATAAAGATCAAAATGAAAACGAAGTGATACTATAATTGAAAGGCACTTTTGTTGTATTGTATAACTGTGTAGTAAATGATAAAAGAAAAAATAAAGGTGTTACGACATTTATGAGTATTTTCCTAATTCAAGGCACATTCATAACATATGCTATAGGCCCCACACAAGCTTCTGACCTTGTTATGGGATCCATTTCGTATAGCCTGTTCTTTCTAATCAACTTTTGTGTATAGTAAAGCATTTATTGTTTCGATCTGTATAAAGGTATGATTTTCAACTACGAAAGTCGACAGTTCTCTGGGAAATTTTTTCGTTCAGTTCTTCTATAATCGTTTAATAGCATTCATAAGAAACTGGAGATGAAAAAGTGTTTGCATTTGGGGCAGATCCAGGAATTTTCCACGGTCATCTGCATTTGTACACAGTACAATATCACTAAACATTCTCACTGAATTTCAATTAAATGTTGTGCAAGATTGGGCGATGGGCTTAGGAATAAGTGTTAACATTTGGGGCAGATCAAGGAATTTTCCATGGTCAACCCCCTGCATCGTAGCTATTTCTATACAGCACAATACCTCAGAGAGTTCTCAATAAATTTCGGCGAAATTCTGTGAAAAGTCAATGGGCTTAGAAAGAAATGTTATCATTGGGGTGGATCCAGGAATATTCCTTGGTCTCTCCCTGGGTGGAGCCAATCAGTATGGTAATCTATATCAGAATTCTTTTACCTAGGGATTTGTCACCAATTTAAAGGCCATTTGTATAAAATGTGGGCAAGGTGAGTGCACCCGCCATGAAACTACTCAATGATTTTTGTCTTGGAGCTTTGGAAACTATTTTTTTCGTAAATGATGAATAGGAGTTGAATTAAGATTAAACAGAGGAGAGAGATAATGATGGATGAGAGAAGGGAAGAATGATCCAATTTCAGTAATGTTTTAAGTAAACTATGTTATCAAACGTATAATTCAATAAAATCAAACAATAGCCAACAAAAGAACAGACTCTGTTCAAAAACTGCAACTTTATCTATTCAAATTCTGGCAGCATTTGGTAACATTTGTCAACAATTGTTTCTATTATAAATCCATTTCTTTCATTTCAAGTTTTCACATCGATCCCCCCCCCGTAAAACTTCTGAAATAAAAAAAAATAATTGTCATTGCATAAAAATACGAAAAATATCGTGCAAAATGCAGTATAATTCTTTCTTGAATTTATAGTTTACTCCCTTCCTTCCTTCCTTCCTTTCTTTCTTCATTCATTTCAGGTACTTTCTATTTTTCTACTTCGAGAATAGGTATTTTAAAAAAGGAATATGACGTAACGTGTCTTGAAAGAGAAAAATACAATGACAATTCCTCCGTCTTTGCCCGCTCTGTATATCGTATATTTCATCTATCTTTACCTACGCTTTCTCTTTTTTATTAGCCCCCCCCCCCATTATCATGATAAGAGCTTTATTGCTTGGTTAAGAATGCTGTCTATCTCTCTTTAACCACTCTCTCTTCGGGTCACTTAATTCCTTTCAAACGCTGTTAACCCATTCAAATCTGGTCTTGACAAAAAATGCCATTTTTAGAACTAGGACCGACTTACGTCGCTGTAAAAAAGAAAGTAAAAGGAAAAAAGAAATAGAGAAAGAAAGAAAGAATGGAAGATGGGGGGAGTATCTATACAGTGCTTAAAATCTATGTATACACTTCATATACATATATATATATATATATATATATATATATATATATATATATATATATATATATATATATATATATATATATATATATATATATATATATATACATACATATAACATTTTCTTTTTCCAATTAATTATATTGCTTGTCGGGCGATATTTGGCGTTTTATTTTTGATGCAATAATAATTATTTCTGTTTCGAACGTTTTAATTTGAAAAATCAATGGGAAACAAGTTATTTTATTACTGACGCAAATACTGACAAATCTTGCCAAATGCAGTCAAAATTTCATAAATAACAAATGCGATGTTTTGGATAGAGACGGTTCATTTTCTTGTTTTCCTTTAAAGTTGTTTGATAACAAATCTCACTATATGTTGAAATAGGCCTTTTAAGGATCTAAGCTTCCATCCTCCCGGGTCCTCAAATCTCTTGCTCAGATTTGAAAGGTCTGTCCACGGACACCAGGTTGGGAACGGCTGTTCTGACTGTTCAAGGACAGGAGGAGCCTCGAAGAGCCAAGCCCCCGGCCCCAAATTTCCAGGTACGTCCTCCGATTACCCTATTCTTTATTTTGTTTCATTAAACTCTTTTTCTTGAACAATGTTTTTGAATTCGGTGTGGAAGGTATAACTGAGAACGATAGTAAAATATAAAATGAAAAAAGAATATTTTGTCAAAAGATATCAAAATGTACTGGTGGGGATCAAGGATGCATGGGGTCTGGACTCTTGCTCGAGCGAAGCTCTTTTTTCAATTCCTAGATTTGTATTTTCCGAAGTGTTTTCCGTGAAATCCCAGGGATCCACGAAAAAGAATTCTTTTCAATAAAAGATTTTAATCTGCTTTTGATAATTTATTCTCACGATAATTACAAATTTACAACAATTCAAAACAGAATTTTTTTCATTCTCTTGTTTCATTTATTATATTTTTATAAGAATAAATTAACTCTCTAAAATAATTTTCGTTTCATTTCATATTCTATTGAAATAAGGTTAGCAGAGGTTATCCGTAAAATATAGGAGTGGATTTCACGATTTTTGGAAAATCGTATTAAGGGTTCCACGACAAAATAAGTTTGGGAAACAACCACTCATTTAAAACTTTTCGTATGAAAAACACTATTTCCAATAGTAAATTGACTATAAAAACAAACATTTATTACATTATCTATAATATCTATTATATCCATAATCAAGTTGGACGGACAGAGTTAAAAAAAAAAAAAGGATACGCCTCCCCCCGACTCGAAAACCTGGACCCGCCCCTGAACTTACCAAATATATCGGGCGTGGCTCCAGAACGTACTAACGAAACGTAGTAATATCGAATTTGGTACAAACGTACCAACTCTGGCATCCTTTCATCCGGGTCTTTCGCATGTTCACTGCAGTTTGTAGGTGACGACATCGGCCTTAAACAAAACACAAAATACGACGGATAACATTTCCTTCTTCTTCTTCTTCGGGTAAGAATTCCATCTTTTCTACGTTGATTATTAAGACTTTTTATTCACACAAAATCTTATACTTTCCTAAATATTTCGTTTTTTTCCCGACTTTCTTTTAAAAGGCCGATTCATTCCCTACCTATGTCCAATCGGTCCACTATTTTTACTACCTCTGTCACTGTCCCAGAATAGTTGTCAAGTTTATATATACATTTATATATACGAAGTATAAATTGTTGAGCCTTACCTTTCGATATTTTCACATTTATTTATGTACACATATCAACTATTACGGGACACAGCTCTGTCCCATTGTTTATTACATTTATATATATATTTATGTATGAAAATGTAACAGGTATTATGGGACAAACGTAGTTATCTCATTTCATTCATTTTAAGCCTTTTCTTATTTTAGGAGCTTTAAAAACTATTTTCCCTTGAAATAAGTTTTAGGATTTTTTAATCTTTTTTTTTTTTTTGTAATCTGGTTATTTTTTTCTTCTTTGATTTAGTATTCCCGATCGTTTCTTCAATTTTGAAGCTTCTTTGATTTCATTCAATCTACCGGTTGTTACACGCACGCGCGCGCGCACTATATACTTGTAAAATTCGCAATTACAATTTGCAGTTAAATCTTCCCACTTAAATTAGGTTTCAAGATTCGTTCATGTTTTATTCGTGTCTAATCTTTCAATTCAATTAATTTACGGTTGTTGAGAATCTATTCTAATGTACTTGTAAAATCAATCCGTAATCATTTAAAACAGGCTGTATTGTTCCATCTCGGTTATGACATTTCACATCATTTCTTTATAGTTAAATCTAGAGAAATTCAATTGCTACGATTGTTTAGAATCTACTCTAGATACGTATTACAGTGAAAAGATTTAATTTTCGCTTTTAAAAATAATGACTTCGCCTCAAAATAATTGAAGGAAGAGAATTTTTTCCTTTTTTTTTTTCACTTGAATTTTACTTAATGTATTTTTTCAACTGCTAAGGTTGTTTAAATGTACGCTCATGTACTTGCAAAATTCGCAATTAATAACCGCCCGTCAAGACCCGGGGAATTTGCTCAAAAGAAAATGGCATTGAGTGATATTTATGACTCAGACTTTTTTCACCATCTCGGACCCCCCCCCCCCAAAAAAGCCACATTCGGACCTTGGGGTGATTTTCAGAAACTAATTTTCCAACTATCTTTCAAGTATCACTTTTCATGGTATTATATTTGTGTGTGTGTTTGGGGGGGGGGGGTACAATCTCTGAAAAATACTGCTCGGATACTATAAATTAACAGAAGTTGGCACAAAATTGTTGTTCGCTCCTCCCTTAAAAGATCATATTAGGGAGGAGGGTATTTTCAAAAACTAATTTTGCAGTGTCACATTTGTAAAATATAGAAGTCGCTTTTTTTTTTTTCCCCTTCTAACCGCTGTTCTCTCCCACCTTCTATAAAAACCATACAAAGTAAATCACTTCTTTTGCTGTTGGAAGGAGCTAAGTGCAACAATGCTCCATTTCAAAATGAATTTTTTGTTGTAAATCAATCACCTTCCCCCTTAAGACATATTTTGGAGGTTGAATCTCAAAACAAATTTGCTAAAGACTTGCTTATGATCCCAAAAATTCATGGGGATATGTTGAATGGTTTTTGCGGTAGGCTGTCGGACGTTTTCTTGGTGAATTATAAGGTAATTCCAATTATTATTATTTTTTTTTTTTAACACTAAAAATATTTATATGGGCTTTTTATGAAGACTAATTATTTCACCTTTAAATTATTAGAGAAAAAAATTCATTTTATTCTATTGAATTTCAGTCTGTCCCATAATATTTGTTACATTTGCATATACATTTCATGCATTCGGATGTAACAACAATTATGGGATAGAGTTATTGTTAATTTTTCTTTCTAACGTTGTAAGTGTTGAAACTTCAATTGATTTATTCGAGTAACGATTCATTTTTTCCGAAGTGACTGGACAATTTCTGACATCTCAACCCATTGACGAAATATTTACTTCAAATATTGAAGCTTTTTATCTTTTTTTTTTTTTTTTTTTTTTCGATGCTAGTAGGTAGGGTATCGATACTTCTGGATTTTAGCCGAGTCGGACGTTATTTTGTCTTTTATATTCTGATTGAAAAAAACTTTTAAAAATACTTAAGATATACTAGAAAAAAAAGGAAACTGAAAGCATTAGCGTACTTTTCATGATTGCACCAGTTAATTGGAGACGTTTCTAGTCCAAAATTGCAACCTTAGTACTTTTATTAGATTTAGTTGCCGTTGCCAAGACTGCTGCTGATGATCCGCATTGGAGAGTCACGTTGTCAACACGTCTGAGAGAGGGATCAGTCAGTCTGCAGCGGTATTCAGACTTGGTTCTGCGGAACCCCAGGGCTTGGCACAGTCCCTCCAAGGGTTCCGCAACATAGTGACATTTTTGCAATATATTTAATAATTTTCTATTACATTAGCGATTCTTCATTTCTTTTATATCAGCTTATTATATATCTTTAACGTGAACAGTACTTTTTACATTATAAATTGATATTATTTTGCCTTTTTCAAAGTAAAAAAATCTTAGCTATTCAAGTGGCATTGTTCAGTCTGAAGTTGATGAGTCGTTCATATTCAAAGTTTTGTTCCTACATTCCCATTCGAGTGTGCATTTTCTATTTAGGTTTCTTATACAAATTCAGATAGAGCCAAAATAGTTACATCTTTACAATATATATTGAAAGTGGGAAAGTTATTTTTCGAAGTGATCTATAAGAACTTCACTTCCTAACCTTTTCATTACCATAGATACTTTTAGTCAAATGAATTTATTTGCTCACAGATCCAAGGCTTTTAAAATGTCAATCTACTCAACAAGATCACGGACCTCCGGTTATATGTCTTATCTGTTCATACCCCCTACCCTGAATTGCTGTTCTAGAGTGTCATTCTTCTGGGAAATGGCCACCTTACGTGTGGGTGAGTGAACAATGGTAATTTCTCAGTTTACAGGTGCAGCAGATCTACCCAATAAATTAAGATTATTCATGCTGTGATCATTCTAGACTCTTTTACCGGGTACAAAAAAAATTGATTGGGTATAAGTCAAGTATTAGAAAAAATAGAAAACCACTTTTGCAACTAATCTATTGAGCCTTCATTTACCTCTCTAGTAAAATTTGTCAGTTTTGAGAAAAAATGCCTTTTAAAAGGATTCATGCTGGTGATTTTATACATAATGTAAATAATGCTAAACCTAGCATTTACTCTCCGTCGTATGCGCGGAAGTGAGGCCTCGAAGTATGCGGTTCCGTTCTTTTCGTAAAAATGGCGAAAAATAAGTGCCCGGTTTAGCATTACAGTTGCGTTTTAAATAGAACTCCACTTGCAAAACATAAAAAATACTTTTCTCTCCTTAAAATTGACAAATTTGCTGTGGTAAGGTTTCATGGATTGAAATGACAAACATTACTAGCGAAAAATTTGGTAATTGTTGGACTGAGGTTTACCAAAAATAAAAATAAAAAATTTGATTATCTTGAATATCTTTCAGTGATTATTTTGCAAACCTCTAAGAAACAGAAAAGTCTGATTTTCTCTTTGGGGGCGGGGGTCGTTTTTTAATCAACGGGCATATTTACGTGTGCATGCGTGTTTTTCAAAAGCAGAATTATCGACTAGACTGACCGTTGATTCGGGTGGGGTTCATAGCCGTTAATGTGTTTAAGGGGATTAATAAAAGAATGTGCAGTCCTTGCAAAAATACATTCACTTGCAATTTATAATTTTGAATGGCTGAAAGTAGCAACAATTCTACCGTTGTTCAAATAACGTTATCCTTGGTAACTCTAAGAAATGTCCGATCTTGCTGGAACATGCCCGACCATAGGGTTAAGAGGTAAGATTACTAGTATATAGAGTTGGTAGGTAGATTTAGTGTTCGGTTTGTTTTGGGTTAGGGTTGGTAGTTTAGACTTAGTAGTAGGGTTATTAGTCAAATTTTCGGCTTAGTGTTTCTAATTTCTTAATTATTTATTGATGTTATTTCATTACCTGGAAATTAAATGGTGTTTGATGTAAGAGCAATGATAGCCGATAAATGTTTACCCAGACACCAGTTATGTAAAGGGTGCTGACCACTGAAATGCATGTATAATTAAGATGTTTTATTTTAAATTAGATCATATTTGTCATGCAACTAAACTATTACTCGAATAATATTTCCATTTTAAAGGAAAAGTTTGTCACTCAATCAAAACCACCATGTCAGTATGCCGTGTTGGGATGATCAATTAAAAAAATTGGAGAAAGGGCTGATCAACTGACTTCTCTTGCCTTGTGTTGGACTGAGATTACTAAAAAAAAGTCTCTATTTTCCAAATAGAAAGTAGACAAACTAAGGGATCAATTTAGCATGAACTTACTTAGCAAATTGAACCCCCCCCCCCATAATATCTGTTAAGGAAGGGAATTTTATAAAAAAAAAAATTTTCGTAGATATGAGTAAATGCTTAAATTTTCAGCCTTCTAGCTTCATTGATGTGAATTGTACATGTCAAACATACAAACATAGCCAGCCAAGCTTGAAAAAATAAGAAATTTGACAATGTTGGTTAACATTTTCTCCTACAGACCTCCCCCATTACAATGCAAGTTTGGGGTCCAAGAAAACCTACTGTGTTATAACTAAGCCATGATAACCTGGGTTGCTAATTTAGCTGTTTTAGAGCTAGATCTTGATATTTTAGGGTCTACTGTCCACTGGCATTCTGACACAAATTGTTCTACAACTGGAGAAGGCCTGACGATGTAGTATCCTGATCAGTTCCATTCAAATTATCCAATAATGACTGTTAACAACTCAACATTTGCCTGTTTAACTTTGAACTTAGTATTTTTATTCTAAAATCCAAATGAACCCTAACTCTAATATGCAGCAAGGTGTCTGTTGCCAAAATGGTTTGTTAATGGTCACATGAAGATAAGATTTTTCTCTTGAATTTTTTGATTGTCCCCCCCCCAAATTATTAGAAACCATTAACCAAAAATGTCAACATATGTTTCTTCAGTTTTTAAATTGATCTGGCTGGTTATGTACCATGCATATAGGTTGTACAAATAGAGCTAAAGAGCTGAAAATTCTATCATTCACTCCTTATTATGTCAAGTAAAAATGTTTTTTTATTTTCTGAGATGGGGGGGGATGTTTCAATTTAAAATACAAGTTTATGCTAAATTGATCCCTTAGTTTGTGTCTGCTGGTTTTTTTTGGGTTTTTTTTTTTCAAATTTAGACTTTCTAGTGATAGGTACCCAAACAAAAAGCAAGAGAAGTAACTTATTCATTGATCATCCCTAAGAAGGTATGCTACCAAAACCTGTTGGTCATGTGATGGTTTCTATTGAATGACTCATCAGACCTGTTTTTGTTTTGTTTTTTCTACTAGGTATAAAAATGACATTGAACATTTCTTCACGGCACAAAATTTTCAAAAAATCAATTTTGTTGGTTTAATCTCTCTTTAATCCCTCTCCCCAACCCAAATTAATTTCTACTTCTGTGTAAAAATACAATGTTCCCACTAAAACAAACTGATTGGGGGAAGGGGAAAGTTTGCTATACATGATGGTTGCCCCTTGTTTGGTAAATATCCATATCTACATTGTTTGGTAAATGCAAAGGCTGTTTGGTTGCACCTTGTTCAATTTTTGAACTTGCAGAGACACCCAGAGCTACCATAAGGGCAAACAAGTGCAGATCTTTCTGGAAGAAAATTAAAAAAAATAAAGCAAAATTTTAGTCACCCCCAAGGTGCATATAAACCTTTGCACAAATTTCAAGTTTTGTCTAGAGTGCATGAAACCCTCGGCAGACCCTTTGACACTGTTACTTCTGTATCGCTTTAACTCAGTGCATAAAAATCAATATTTGAAAACTTTATTCAGGTTGACTTTTAAAACCTACTATAAATATGATTAACTACCATATATACACATGTAGAAGTCATATTTTGAAGCCAAATTTTCAGGCACAACTATACATGGGTAATAATTATGTAAAGTTGAAAATCAAACATAAAAGAAATGAGGACTTGGTGAAATACTTTGCTTCCAAAAAGCATTCCATAAATCAATCATTCTGTGACCATAAATCAAGGAAAACCTGTACACAAGTATATATGGTGTGTTTTTTTTTTCATTTTTTAAAAGATTTTACTTTACTGTTGAACAACCGTAGCCATCAAAGATGGTAAAGGGTTCTTTCCTTTTTTTCATATTTGCTCATTTACTCCAATGCTCCTGGTCATACTGTTTTGTGTACAGACTTGGTAATTGGCATCAGTACTACACAAGACCCCTTCTAAGAAAATTTTTTTTTTTTTTGATTTTTGGAAAAAAAACTCTGACTTTTTTTTTTTTTTAACAGGTTTATTAATAAGTAGATTCCTCAGTTTATTTATGAGTAAAAATGGCGTAACACCATTTGATACTCGAGGATCTTCTCATCTAGGATTTTTGAGCCAAAAAGATTAGAAAACCTTTTCTATTCTTTATAATTAGGCACTAGGCTTTTGCAAAAACACATCTGTTTGATTGTAATAAGAGTTGTGCACAACGTCCAACATTCCTAGAATATAGCCTGCACTATCATGTTGTTTATCCAATATGACCCTTTGACCCTTGTGCTTGATTCTTTGCTGCTAGATTTTCTATATTTGGATTGATATTTGTGAGTCTGTATTTCCTCTTATTCATACATCAGTTCTACTTCCTTCC
This sequence comes from Thysanoteuthis rhombus, assembly GCA_963457665.1. NCBI lineage: Eukaryota > Metazoa > Mollusca > Cephalopoda > Oegopsida > Thysanoteuthidae > Thysanoteuthis > Thysanoteuthis major. The sequence continues at coordinate 212,654 of OY735198.1, forward strand.
TTTGTCAATATTTTATTGACTGCACTGAAACCACATTCAACCAAATATGTAGTTGGAGAGTACTTCAGCCATTTCAGACTACATGTTTGGATAGAGCTATTTAGTTGTATTTTACAGTTACTACCCAGTCATTCCAACTCTCTAAAATTCGTATTTGGATTCATCCTGACATTTTAGTACAATAAGTTCCTTTAATATCACATCAAGAAATTTTATGTGCTAATCTATCCCCAATCTCAACCCCCTTAGCCCTTGGGGGCAATGTTGTCTCCATTTAAGAATGACTGTCCTAGATGCAGAGTGTTCTATGAATTGTGCTGTTAAAAAGCTAATGTTTCTGATGCTGACCTTTAAATTCCTTTCTCCCCAAATTATGTATTGAATAAAGAAAAATATTGTTTGGGTTTGTCTCTTTTATAACCTTTTATTCCAAGGCTTATAATTGACTCTTTTGTATTATGAAAGCTTTAATCGTTCTTCAAGTGGAAGCAATGAACCACAGCCATTTGCATTTTGAAACTTTGAACTTTCCACAATGAATGTCATTTGATGTAATACTAGAACAATGTATGAATCTCAATACATCTCAGGCAGAACCATATTAAGTTTAAAGTCAACTTGTTGATTTTATTTTGACTGTTGAGCTGTTGGCTATTGTTAAAAACTGTCAACATAGTTTTTTTCAGTTTTCAATGTGGTCCAACTGGCTGGCTATGTGTGTTGACTGAATTTTAGATGTAAACTTGAAAATATATTTGGCAATAATGTTAGTATATATGGTTAGCTATTATCAAGGGATAATCCCAAATCTTACATACAGGTACATCAATTTTTTGGCACTCCTGGTCCTAAAACCGTTATGGATCATCCATTTTGTTGGACTAACAGAGGTTATGTAATAATCTATCTATGGAAAAGCTATGTATGCAAATTAGTATGTTCAATCCTGTAATTGGTTGCATTGTTGTCCTGTTGAATATCTGTTATTACTCAAAACATTTAATGAATAGGTCCATGTGAAATAGAATAACATAGCTAATGATCCAGTTAAAGGGTTGTAAAAATATGAGGTCTGTTGTGACATAAGAATGAAGATTACATCATAAAAGTTCTCAAGACTTTGTCTGATCACACATTGAAACTGCTTGAGTTGAGACTTAAAAGATCTTGAAATTAAGATACTTGAATTATTAAAATAAATTATTCCATAAACATTAGGCGTTAGGCTCCTTAATTCCAATCCATACATAAGACTGTCATTTTTGACTTGTATATGCTAGTAATTCAATAATACACTTGTCATGCACTAATTATACACATCACATATCTTTAAAGCATTAGGACTGTTAGGAACTTAAACAAATATTAAATATGATGTGATTAGTTAAAGGAAATACATTAATATAAATGATACACTTTATTAATGTATGAATGAAACAGATGAATACTGAACAGCAATATCTTGAACAGTGTGGGTTTTAATGTAATACGGAAAAAGTATTGCTGTGCAAATTTATGTGACTAAATAGAAACTGGAAGCAAAAACACATTGAATTGAAATTTTGAACAGTTTGGAAAATTTTGAACAAAATTAACTACTCTGATCAAGATATACCTGCACATTTTTCCTGGAAAGAATGTCTTTTAACATTATTTTATACATAATTCTTTTTTTTTTTTTTTTTCTTTTTTTTCCCTACTCATCTTTCATTTTCAAAATATAATTACATATTTGTTTTCTATTCCGTTTTAAAAATTGGTAGAGGAATAAAGGTGACAGTTCTGTAGCTTGTTTTCTACTAAAGCACAGCAATCATACGAACACTTCAGAAAAAAATTTGTCCAAATTGCAACCATTTTGATATGACCAGCCAGTCTGAATCGAACTTGGTTGTAAGTTGGGGACTACCTATATTTGGAAAATTTTTTAGTTCCTCTCGCAACTTGATAAATTGTACAATTTTTCTTGCTCTATACAATTAGGTCTAGAGGGGGAGGAATTACTGATTGTAAATGTAAGCAAATTAGGCAAGAAATTTTACAGAATTCACAGAGTAGTAACAACCACCACAATAAAAACAATCAAGAGTTGGCTCCATGTACAATACCACCTGTGGGCACTCAGTGAACTAGTGTGACTGCCGTGTGAAATTCCACTCATAATTTTGTCCAGATTGTAAGAGGTACTAGATCAGCTGGAAAATCTGTTTTATACCTGTTTTTGATATTGATGGACAAACAAATTTCAACTAATTTTGTTTAGATTTTGATGTTTATTCAAATATTAACAAATCAAATCACAGCAGCCCCACAAATGGCCTGCCCTACCAACCAGCTAAGTGAGTAACAGATTTTCCTTTCTTTGCTCATCTGTGTTTCCAGATGCTCCTGGTCACATTTCAGGGGTTACAACTTTGCCACTAAGCACCATTTGAAAAAAACATTATTATTATTTTTTTCTCAAAAGGTGCTTTTTTTGAGTTGTAAATCTTATGCTGGTATTTTTTTTAGATAAAAGATCTATTTTTTGTACATAATTTTAGATAATTTTTCACATAATTAATCGTGGTATACACTTGAGGTACTGATATTTTTACTATTGTTAGTTTTTCACTAAAATATTCTTGAAGGTGAAAGATTACATTTTAGTCTTTGCAGCTAATATAGAAAACCTGCTCTATGGCGATGGGTGGAATTTTAGCAAATTCTTACAAAAGGCTTAAATGGAATTAGATTAGAGATTAAAACTTTTTTAAAAATTTATTTATTTACTTTTTTTATGGATACAAAGATTCACTACCTGAAGCTATAATGCACCATTTCAGCTACTTGGAGGTTACACACAGATAGAATTTGACTTTTAGCATCATATAGATAGAAAATCTGATCATTTTCATTTGGGTCAGCACAAATGCTGACCCCACACTATCATCCATTTGCAAATCACTTGGAATTTTTTTGCATTTTTGGGATTAGCGCAGTTTAAAGGTACCTCAGTTCAATATCTTTGGCCACAATACACCTATTCAGATCATCATTATTGAGATGAGCGCGAACGCAGATCCCACACTATTTTTGATATTTTTAAGCAGAAACATTTTACTTCAAAAACTTTGGCCCAAATAACCCCATACTAAATTGGGTGGTCAGTTCTTTTGAAAAAATTTTCTTAGGTATGTTGCACTTTATGAAATTATTCCTACTATACACCATTTTATTATTAAGTACTATAATTTTTTGATCCATATTTTGAAAAAATCAAAAGTCCAAGCAGCAAAAATACTAAAAAAAATGATATAGATTATCCCAATTGATGCTACGTTTGTGTGTACATATGTTTGTATTCTTGAAAGTCAAGAGCTATGCATCAAAGAAGAAAAACGAAGGCTTATCCCAAATCAGCAAGTCTTAAATTACCTACACATTTTTTGGTCGAATTTTGCAAAAATAAATTTGTTGACTCTTGCTAGTTAAATCTACTCCATGACTTTATTTAAAAAATCTGATTTCTAAAATCAGCAAATTTTAGAGGTTGTCCTTTATCAATGAGTTATTCACATTCAGAAATTAATCAGTCGAGATTGTGGGTTATCTTTTGTTGTCCACAAAATAATTGTGTTTTCTTTGATGCTTATGAATCATTTACTACAAGTTGATATATTTATCATTTTACAGTGTAATTATCATTTTTCAAGTCGTAATTTTTTCAATTCTTTGCTCTTTACAAGTTGGAGTTATTAATCGATGGACGAAATGACTTCTGTAGGATTTTTTTTCTTTTTTTTTTTCCTCTTTTTTTCTCGATGTCATGAAAATCGGGTGAAAACTTACCCTGAAACATGTGGCTAAGGATCAATTCCCGTTCGTATGGTTCAGAATTGGTTTCAGAGAGGAGAAGGGAGTCTAAAGATAATGGATGCCCTGGAATGAAGTGATCCTCTGATGACACAATAAGCTCTTCAAGAATTAGACTCCAGGAACTGATATTCATGGTTCAGGCATGAATGACGTTGTTACACAGTTGGCCAAAGTGCATTCATCCACATAGAAACTACTCAGGTGCTTGATTGTCCTCTGGGGTGAGAGATGAACTACATGTCATGCTTGAGATGATCAATGAAAAATCAGGATAAAGTGGTGGTCAATCAAGTTATTTCCCTCACGTTTTTTTGGATAGTAATCAATAAAAAAAAGTTTGAATTTTTAAAAAACTGAAAGGATGTTCCTTCTAGACCACTATAATTATTGTAATTTTCAGCCGTCTAGCCCCATTGATACAGCCTATACACTTGATACCTAAATTGCAAGCCAGCCAGGCTAACTTGAAAACTGAAGAAGCCTATGTTGATATTTTTTGTGACAATTATGGTTGGTAGTTTCTTATATACCTTTTTGATGAAATAATGTTTTTAAAATGAATATTTGATGCTGCAAATTACAAATACATATATCCAGTGGTGGACCAAGCTAGGGGCTGAGAGGACAGTTTAAAGTGTGGTGCACTTGCATCTATAGTAGCGATCACCATCACTGACTGACAATCTGACAAATTGACATAACAAACTCCTCACGATATCTCCATGAAGCATTCTATTCCTGGAAGAAATACTTGTACTTATGATGTTTAATTTGAAGAAGGAAAGAATGAAGTCACTGTTATTCAAAAGAAAGTTAACCAAGACGCTTTTTTTTTTTTTTGTCAGTTCATACACTATTTTTTTTTTATTTTAATTTTTATTGCTTATTTTCTGAATGCTCCATTGAACCACTTTTACTTAAAAAAAAGCCAATATTTTTAATAAATTATGATATTTTCATTTACTTTATTGTAATAAAATAATGTTATAATGAAATAATTGCTGTAGATTAAAGTCAAGTGTAATTTACTAATAATATATTTTTCCTGATTTTATATAAGATTTATTTAGAATCTAGATTTTTGCAGGTGTTTTTAAAGTCTTCTGATTGAATTTTAGACGTAAACTTGAAAAGAAAGTTGATCTTCACACTAGGAAACAAATCAATGATCTGACTTTCTGGCTTTTGTACGGAAATATACTTTTTCTAATTACTATATTTTTCAGTAAGGTGAACTTCAGACAAGATGATACCCTATTCTCAATTTAAATTTCATGGTTTTAGCTCACTTTTTAGTCATTGTTTTTGTATGTGGCCTTTAGAACATTTTTAGGGATGTTTATTGGATGCTTCAAGTGTCGACTCATCCACCAAAACATACAGTAAATATTTATTGATGTTGCAAATTACTTATAAAAATACTAAGTGTGATTAAAACTATTATAATGAATCATCTCCCAAAATATTTTTTGTGAAAAAATAAATAACAGGTCTCGATAGAAATCATCATGTGACCAATGTCTTTTGGCTGCATGCTATATTAGGTTGATCAATTTAAAATGGGGGGTGGGGAGCAGGAACCATTAAAAGAAATTACTTCTCTTGCCTTTTCTGAGGTAGTGATCTCTAAAAAAAAAAAATCTGCATTTTCAGAAAACAAGCGTGAATGCTGTAGGATACAAAATAAGGGATCAATCTAGCATAAATTTACATTTCTAATTGAACCCCTTCCCGCACTAAAAGGTAATATAGGGGTAAATATTTGATTTTTCAGCCTTTTAGCTCCATTGGTGTAGCTTGCACCCGTGATGCATACGTTGCCAACAAGCTAACCAGAACAACTTGAAAACTGAAGAAACCTGTGTTGGCAGTTTTGGTGATAGTTTTCATTGATAGTTTCTAATGGTAGAGATTTTAGAGTAAATTTTTTGGTAGTAAAAATATGCTTTTTCTGATTATCTACTGGCAGCATGCCTTGTAGTTCTCAGGCAGGAAAATAGCTTTAAATGATGCAAAATTGTTGTAGACTATTTTTGACATTTCCTTATGTTTTTTTTTTTGTTATGTTTTTTTTTTTTGTTTTTTTTTTTTTTCAATTTTTATTAGATGAAGTATTGGAACCATTATTTTCAGTTTTTTTTTTTTTCTTCACTGTGCTTTCACCTCCATCTTAATTTTATTAGTTGCTTTTTATTGCAACTTCTCTCAAACTGATAACCTTCTGGCAGTGTGTAAATTGCCTTTGATTGGAAAATAAAGATGAAAGTGATAAGTAGTTTGAAAAAATGTCAAGTATTGATGATTTTCCTTCCTGTTTCTGCATGTTTCCTCTTTGTTTGGTTCTTCAGACGTCACTTTTATCGACTGAAAGGTGAAAGCAGTTCAAAGCCTTTTGGAAGTGACTAGAATGGACTGAATGACCATTCTGTACAAATTCCTTAATACTTATGTATAACTAGCATATCATCTGTCAAAAATGGCATGATTATTTACGTATGCATTAACACTTCAGCCCCGGATCAGAGTATAATATCTGAGTGAAATTGTTACATGCACTTATATATATATATATCTCATGAAAAGACTTTTATATTTCTTCCCATGACGACCACGATTGTGTTAACCCATGCCATGTCCTCCTGGCAAACATATCAATCTTATCTCTCAGTGTAGTGTTTGGTCTACTGTGTATACTGTCACATGGGCACCAATCAGTTAGTCTTTTGCTCCATCTGTTCATTTTTACCAAATGTCCTGTCCATCTCCATTTTTGTTGATTAATCATTTGTATAATACCCTTCACTATCTTTCCCCTGATCAATGTTGATCTTTTTTCTTAGATTTATCCCCAGGATTGCTCTTAGTGTATATATATATATATATATATGTATTATTATTATTATATATATATTTTATATATACATATATATATATACACACACATATATGCTAACAGATGTACCCAGCGTTTCCCAGGTGTCAAATATATGAAAGCAATTTTTTTGTCTTGAACTAAAACGACTTGACTGGATTGATAGAAAAACCTGTGTTGATTTCATCACTTCCTGTTCTAAAATTGTCATTATAGAATATGGCTGTTTTATTTGTAAAATTGAGTAGGTGAAAAAAAAAAAAACACTTGAAAAAAATTAATTCAAGAAAAGAAACCCAACTAGCATCATCTAATATCTTGACAGGAAAATACATTCAAAACATGGCCTTATCTATATGTAAATTTGAGTTTTAAAAAATAAAAAAGTCTGAAAATAAATATCTAAGTAATCCAAACTATAGCAATATCCAATGTAAAACTGAGTCAAAGAAACCTAGATAATCAATGTGTAGACATAAAAATATAATTAAAAAGAAATAATCTAAATGCTTTATTGTGAAGGACTGTCTTTGTCTCTCAAATTTATTATTGCTCATGGCTTTTTTATATGTAAAATGTGTCAAAAAAGTAGATAACATATCTAAGGAAAAAATGAATAAAAATTCAAATACAAGGTCATAGAAAAGCTTAAAAACATACTTTTTTGGTTTCTGTATTTGAAAATATAGGATTGATTTGGATGCCATAAAGCAAATCTGCGAATAGGATGCGATTCTTTCTGAAAAGATTGGATGTGGTAGCATATGGGTATCATTCACAGCGATAATTCAATCATCTTTCAGGCTGCTTCTATTCAAAAGTCAATTTTTTTTTAAATTGCATAATTCGAAATGAAAAAAATCTAGAAACATCTATGTACAAGAATAGAATTACCTACTTTTCTTTCAGTTTGGGGAAAAACATCTAAACAGAAAAATACATAGAAGTTTCAGTAGACATTAACCCATTGAGAAGCCTGGTTTTCTTGGTTTATGCATTAGGGACTTTGTGCTAAAAATGGCGACGTTGTTTCAAGACAAACAACCAAAACAAAAACCTTCCTCCCTTATTATATAGACTTACAGATTTAACACTAAATCTACATTTTTAAAAATTCAAAAAATTTTCATTTCAGTCAATTATTTCTCATTATTTGTTGATATGATTTGTGTAGTTTTTTCAGTGGTTTTTGATTTACACAGAATTAGATATTATGGTACTATGTATGTGTGTATATATATATATATATATATGTGTGTTTGTGTGTGTATGATAATTATAGAGACAATTTATCAGGAAACGTATTTCGTTTGGCCCTGGAATAAACTGAGTAGCGTATTGAACAGCCGACGACATAAATGAATGGAGAAAAAATACACCATTTTCTTTATTACTTATGTCTCTATAATCATCATATTCTGTTGGACATACACTGTCCAATCTAATGATATATTAAAAAATCGAGATCGACAGAATGTGATTATGTGATCTATGAGTAAATTACTTATCTTGCTTTTTGGTGGGCAGTGATCACTAAAAAGTCCAAATTGAAAGACAAGATCGTGAATGCTGCTGGACATAAGCTAAGGGACCAATTTAGCGATTATTGGAATTAGTGGATGTCAAGTGTTTTAAAAAATAGGGAATCTGAGACCTGCACTATATATAACAAATAATTTCTTGTATTGCCATCATTATTTTTTGAGAAAACTAGGATGAAATGGCAAAACGTCAAAATAAACTTAGAAATCTCTTTTGTACACCTCATGGTCTTCAGTATTGTCATTTCACTCTGACATTGTAATATATGCATGATTTTTTTTTTTTTTGTTTATCTGAATGTACAACTTGTATATTGGTTAATAGGGTAGTTACAAAGGAAAAGATTTTTTACATATGCTAACATTGATTGCTGTCACTGATTGACATACTGAAATGTTAGGAATGTCCCTTGCTCAGTGTTGTCTATTTAGATGTTTCTGATTGCTTATAGGTGTCAGAAATTGCTATTTAGATGATATTAAAATATTTCTATTCCATTCATAGTGTTAAAATAAGTAATATTTTTGACAAATTATGTGATATTTTGATAAAATAAATGTTGAAGATCAAAGCCACATTCAATTTTCTGATACGTACCATTATATTTTCTCGATTTTTGATACATTGGAAAATCTAGATATATCTGGACGCGATTTTCGATGTGAACTCAAAGATAAAGTTGGCAATACTGCCCTTGCTAGATATTCACACGAGGAAAAAACTAACGCATCTATGGTCTGACTTTTTGGCCTTATTTTTTTTTTCCTCCCCCAAATCATTTTCCCTCCATTTCCTTTCTTTTTCTGCTTGTTTCCCCCTTAACAAAGGATGTTGCCACTTTACTTGAACAGAGGAAATAGTTCAAAGCTTTTCGGAAATGAATGGCAAAAATGAAGACCTGCAAATATTTGTTTAAAAGAAACTTTTCCATGATCATTTTCTCTCCAAAAGGTATTAGAAAATAAAATCGTCCTCAAGACATCAAATTTGCCTTTATAGGAATGTAAGTCACAGCAAGGAGGTATTATCAACTTTTTCTGAATGAATTCTTTGTAAAAGCAGATAGTATTTTTATTAATTTTGACTAGTTTTTAACTTCATCAAGTGAACAGTGCGATTTGAAATATTGGTTGCTGTGGAATTACTGTCCAAGTCAGTTATAAAAAGCCAGGTTTCATTTGAACAAATATTTCACCAAGAAACAAGATATCAGCTCTCGTAGGGAAAAGGTAATTATTGAATTTTTAATCACCACTACTTAAAACAAACTGGTTTAATCACTGTGGCTTGGTTCAGTTTATTTATGTGTTCTGACATTTATATATATTTATCCGTTATGACTTCACCCAGCTCTTACCATTCATAGTTGAAACTTAAAATTCAGCACACCTACTCCTCAGTAAGTAGGGAAAATGCTGTATTTTTTGTTTTGTTTTTTTTAAAAAGTTCCATTCCAATATCCTATGTAAGTTTATGCTAAATTGGTCACTAGTTTGTGTCCGCTTGTTATTCTTTTTTTTTGAAGTCCAAAAGAAGACAAGAAAAGTAACTCATTCATTGATCGCCCCTTTTTCCAACTTTCTGATTGAACAACTCTAAAACAGCATTTATAGTTGGTATAAATGACTTCTTTCCTACCCAGGAACAAAAGTTATGCCTATCCATGTGTGAGTAATTTGTTATGAAAAAAAAAATCCTTGTGAAACCATCAAAATATATAAATTCCTGGGGTAAGTAATCGAAGGTATTATGGATCCAATTCAAGTGTCTAAAACAACGGTCGGTGATGTAGAATATACAACAACTTGGCATTTCATTTCATTGTAAAGACCATAAAATCAAATTGTATTTTTATTATTAATCTTGACTAATTTTTAACTTCATCTGAATTGAACAGAACAATCGAAAATAAATAGAATTTTGGTCCAAATATAGTTGTGATGAAGATCAACTAAAAATTGAGATGAAGGTGAAAAAGAATAATAAAAGAATTGAAAACAAGAATAGAATTCTAATGATGTGTCCACTGAAAGAGAAACTGCAGATAGGGATGGGGCACTGAAAGGGGGTTGCAGATAGAGGCTAGGACCTCTGGAAGGTGAACCGTGGATGAGGGGAACCATTGAAAGAAAAATCACGGATAAGGGGCACCGTTAGAAGGGAAACTATGATTCATTTCTAAAAAAAAGCCAAATGATTTTAATCTATAATCCCATGCTTGTGAATGCTGATGATTGATTGAATTGATTTTTTAAAAATAAATAAATAAATGATTTTAGTTGACAGGCGACAGACAAAGTGACTTATTGAGATGTTAGACCCTTGTAAAAATATTGTTACAATATTTCATCCTATAAATTAAAAATAAATGAAACAAATTGTATTTGTTTATTAGTGATGTACATTGTGACTTCATTCTGTGAAGACTCATATTGCATTCTCTCCCGGAATCTGAGAACTCCTCTTTTATCCTCCCTAGGGAAATCATTTTGTTTGCAATAATTTACAGATAGTCTATTGGCTGAGTGGATCTCTGTGTGCATAAGGTAGGCTCCAATTTTCTCTTTATATTCATGAACTAGACCATGTGGCATTACAAAAGAGCCTTGTTAACCTGTCAGTAACCTCAGTAATGACGTCATAAGCCACACTCCCCACCGTCAATAGAGTTGGTGGGGGCTGATTTGTAATCCTGCTCAAAATTCTTAGTGGGGAGTGTTGGAATTTTTTGGAATGCTTGGACCATAAGGAAACAGGAAAATATGTTTACAATTTTTCAAATGATTTTTTGCGTATTTTACTGGCCAGACCAAACAAAGAGCTTACTAATATTCATACTCATCACTCCTTTTTCTTTTCATATGTAACTAAAAAGATTGAAATCTCACAAGAAAAGAAGTAATTCAGTTTTTGGATGGATCCATTTACAATTACCTCCCCTCTGTTTTTGTTATATCCACACCATATAATATCGCAGTATTTCATGTCTGTCCATATAATATTTCCAAAAGTTCTCAATAAATTTCTATGAAATTTTGTGGAAGGTGTGATTATATTTTGAGTGGATCCATGCACAATTACTTCCCCTGAAAATAGCATTGGCTGAGGTATGTGCACTGTAATCATTTTTTTTTTTTCTTTTGTTCACACCAATTCAATCCGCCTGTTAAAGCTGATATTCAGTCTAGTATAATAAATGTAACCAATACATTTTGGTTAGACTTTTATCTTGGGATTGATTTTTAAGGTCTATGTTTGTACAGATTTGTTGTTGACTCAGCTGTGACACTTGACGCCTGAATTCTCTCTCTCCTGCCCTCCCTCAGCTAACACTAACCTGCTGAACATCAACCTAACGACAGTAGAGTGGCTGTCTGGCGTGGTTAGCTATGGCGAAAATGAAAGGCAATTCAACCATTTTTTTTTTTTTCCATTTTTAGGCTTCTATACTTTAAAATTATGGATTGTAGCTTTTGGTGGGGGATGAGCCAAGCTCTGGCAGCATGCCATATTGGGGTTGATCTATTGAAGAAATTGGAAAAAGGGGTAATCAATAAATAAGTTACTTACCTTGATTTTTGTTCAGAAGTCATCACTAAAAAGTCTGAATCTAAAAAAAAGAATTAAAAAGCAGGCACAAACTAAGGATCTGTTAAGCATAAACTTACAATGCTAATTGACCCCCACCCATTAAAAACCTATTTAGGGCGGGAATTTTTCGAAAAGCGAAATATTTTTTGTAGATATAATGGAGCAAATGTTGAAATTTTCAGCATTCTAGCTTGATTGGTGCGACTTTCACATTTTTTTTTGATAAGGCCTTTTGAATCCCTTTGATAATCAGAGAAATTTAACCATGGTCTCCCTCTGCCCCCGGTCTGTTATAGCATGGTTCACGATATATGGTGGTTGGTTAGTTTTGGGCTGAACTATTTCACTACACCATGGGCCTATCTGATGACAGATGACCCCCCCCCCTTAATATATTCGACTTATGCTGGCAGACCAACTAAAGCAATGGTTTCTGTACAGGTGGGGGGTGGGGTGGATTTTGGTAGTCCGAGGAGGGTATAAA
>OY735198.1:230000-317500 GCA_963457665.1 Thysanoteuthis rhombus
CTTGATACATCATGGTTCATTATAATGTGGTTTGTGATATAAGGCGGTCCGTTATTGTTTGTTAGGTGATATAAGGCAGGTGGGTGGTAGACACCAACATTTCTACCTATATTATCACCCACTCATGTAAAGTACTTGTTTGTTTTTTGTTTTTCGTTTTTTTTCTAACTGTTGTCCTCAACTTGGTTCATTTCTTGAACATAATGTTTCGACCATTGTACCCTATGATCGTCTTCAGGTGATAAATAGGTATTCTTCTAGCTGAGGAGACTGGTGGGGGTCATCTTGGCGATCAACTGGAATGTACACATTCCAGTGTCTAATTTTGGGTGGGGCTAATTTCGAGGTCCCAAACTATGTTGTTGATCGTAATTGATGACAAAATCTGTAGTTGTCTGGAGCAGTTGCCTTTGGGAGGGGCCTTTTTTTAATGGAAAAACACAATCCGTAAACACTGTCATTTTGGCTGGAAAGAAGGACAGATAACTCAGTTATTTCCGTTTGATCCTGTAAACCAGATATTTCAGGCTGAGCGCTATTGTACTACACCCTGAGCCCATTTGTTGATAGTGGTGAAACAACTACCACCCCACTCCCCACTAAGCAATATATTTGACTTATGCAGCACGCTAACTTTAAAAGTGAAATTTGACAAAAACATTTCAGTACTCAATGAAGGAAACTTTGAAGAAAATCAATTTGAGCTTTTCCCCTTAGGAGCTCAAGTACAATGTAACTTAAGGCCCCAAGATTGAATATTTGTTGGTCTGCAAAAAGTTTTCATTTTATATTGCACTTGGGCGTAATGCTCGATGCTGACCTCCCCCTTATCTTTTGGATCTGATTTTCTTAATATCAAATTTACTGCATTGTGCCTGGGTAAATACATTAAATGCAATTAGTCTTAAAAGCTGGTCATCTTTGTTATATTTGAAACTATCAACCAAAACTGCCAATGTGGGTTTCCTCAGTTTCCAAGTTTGTCACAATGGCTGAGTATGTATCACACGTATAGGCCACATCAATGAAGCTACAGGGCTGAAAATTTCAAGTTACTCCCTTCTCTGGGTAATTCTAATCCCCCCCACCACCGTTTGTTTCCAGCAGCTTTCATGCTTGTTTTTTGAAAATTCTGATTTCTTTGGTGATCACTGCCTAAGAAAAGGCAAGAGAAGTAATTTATTTATTAGTCCCTGCTTTTTTCCAATTTTTTAATTGATCACCCTCAACACAGCATGCTGCCAAAAGATTATTGGTCATGTGATGGTTTTTAAACATTTTGACCTTCAGTTTAAACAGTCATGTCTGAAATAAAAGCTGAGCTATGAACTATTTTCATAGGAATAAAAAGTACAATAATATAAAATTGATTATTTCATATATCTGTTACAGTGTTTCTTGGAGAGTTTTTTCTCTTTGCCCCCCCCCCTCAATTATTATTGGAGTCCTATGAAGATATAGATATTCTCTATAATAGATTTAGTTAGTATATGCCTCTAGCGATGAAGAAATGAGATTGTCATATATCTTGATACCACATGGTTATTTGGGGGTTGCCATACTGATAATGCATGACTGTGGGGATAGTAATAAAGATGGAAACACAACCTGAATCCGAATTTTAAAGAAAACAAATTTATTTAATCATTAGAACAAGGAAAATCCACCTATGGTTAAAATCATATTTATATGTAGGAAACCAGAAGCATTGTTGGGAGACTACTTTCTGGGTTCATAGAAAGTGATGTCACTGGAACTTCTTATGTGCTTGCATATTGATTTTAACTGAAGGAGACACAATTGATAATTCACTGTGATTTCAACATAGAAAATCCTGATATAAGTAAAACTCTTTAATTTCCGCCTTTCATTTCTAACGTTAACATAAATCTTGTTTCTATTCAGTCAAATTCTTCATCTTTGGTCCTAAATACTTTCCCTTTTCTGAATTGTTTCTTGATTTCCTCATTACACAACAGATTGATCCGAAATGCAAGTCCTGAATTGTTTGAAGCGTTCCAATTCATTCTCATCTTGATATACCTCAGCCAACCAAGTTGGGTAGGTACATGTATAACACTGTGACTTTCTTCCTTTTATCTTTCTGACCGCACAATATCTCCAAAAGTTCACAATTAGTTTTAATTTTTGTGGAAGGGTGGGTCATAGGAAAAAGGAAATCAGTTAAATTTGGGGTGGATCCAGAAATATTTTTTCAATTGATGTATAGTTCCCCATTATTTTTTTATTTTTTTTCTAATATGTACCTCAAAAGATTTAGACATATTCTGTATCATTCCTGGAGCCATAATTTTCTTTTCACTTTTCATATGAGATAAATTGAATGGAAGTTTTATATCCACTGTACTTAGCACTACATGTACCTCAAAACAGGCATTGAGAGACTGGAAGTTATGATCCATGAACTGATGAGAAACATTGGATTCCTATTAATTACTTGGGTTTGTGCAGATTTTGTGCTCCAAGTTCCAAACATGAGATATTCACTTCTTATAAAATTCAAAACTTGCAAACTTGAATCCCTGTTCACAAATTTTAGCTCTTGTGTTAAAATTTTATCGCCCACCAAGAATCCTCCACCCCGTTGCAATTGTTAGCAGATTTCCAGAAAGAGGTGAACCTTGTGAATGAGAAACAAGTCAGTTTTGTATTTGAATATCATTTTCAAAAAATTATTGAGCAACGTGTGTCTTTGTATCTTTTGAGGTACCATGTTTTTTTTTGGGGGGGGGGGGTACATATACTTGTCCCCCGAGTAGACTGTTGAAATGTGAGTGACAAATGAACCAATTAGATAATTGAAGGATAGATAGAAATGCTTCTATTCACAGCTACCCAGTTTTTTGTTCAGACACTTAAGACTTAAATCTGTTCTAGCCAGAGAATTATGGTCACTTGAGAAGAACTCTGGTGACTCTCAGTAATTGTCAGCAATAAAAAGCTAATTGTCAAACTCCCACTGTGTTGACTTTATTTTACTCACCAAATATCAATGACAAGTTCAGACTTCCGGTTAAGACTGAAAAGCAAAAAGTTCAAAATGATGGATAGAGAAAGAAGGGAAAAGAGATACAGATTCTATTCCTACATCGTTGATCAATGAAAGGAAAGAGATACAAAGCGGAAAAGGGAAAGCTATGGATGCTAGATTGAATGATCATGAGTTGCAAAACAGATTCTTCCAATAAGAATTTTTTTTTTTTCCTACTCTTTTCAGCCTTAACCGTCCAGAGTAGAAAGTTGAAATTTTGCACTCACACTCCCCTCAATAAGCTGGGAAAATCTTCTTTTTTTTTTTTTCTTTTTAAATTTGGCTTTGTGGCCCAAATAGATGTATTCAGAGTGTAGTTTGATCCTAGTGCAGCCTTTCATTGTTTATTATTGGCATTGTAATCTGGTTCTCACAATCTACCATACAACAAAAAAGGTGATTCCATAAGATTTGTTATCTGACAATTTTTTTTCCTTTTTATTAGTTTAGCAGTTAGAGACCATGTACCAAAACTCTCATTATGGGTTTCTTCCGTTTTTTAATGATTCTACCTGGCTGTGCAGGTATGTGTTTCACATGCATCGCATACCTATGGAGCTACAGGGCTGAAAATTCCTTATGCCTAGAAAAAATGTTTTTGTTTTTGTTTTCTAAATTGCCCAAAAAAGCTGATGAGGAAGGATTCGATTCATGATCTAAGTTTATGCTAAATTGCTCCCTTGGTTTGTATCTGGCACCATTCAAGCTTGATTTTTGATAATTCTGGCTTTTTAATGATTACTGCTCAACAAAAGGTGGGAGGTTACTTATCCACTGATGTCATCTTTATCCAATCCTTTGATTGATCTCTCCCAACATGGCATGCTGCCAAAAGATGGTAATGTGACGGTTTCTATGGAGTAATTAAACAGACCTGTTATTTGCATAATCAATATTTATGCAACAGATTTATCAGTCCTTTGACTTTCATCTTTTTTTTAACCCAACATTTCAGCCAAAAAGTTCTTCAGTCTTTATAATGAGTATGTTATGTCCAGTAGTCATTAGAAGTTGGTACATTAATCTTTTCTTTTTTGTCACCTCAACTCCAGTTGTACAGTCGAATTGAATCTTAGCACTAAGTGATAAGGACTGGAATTAGTGATGTTGTGAATAGGTGAAATTAAGAGTTTATTTTTATATATGAAACTTTTTTTTTTTTTTTTTTTTTCTTAGATACTTCAGTTTTGAACAAATGGTGTTATGATTCAATGTTATTTGAATAGCCTTACATTGGCCCCTGGTATGTTAAACATTAGTTATTACCTGGGGAAAAAATTTACAGATATGTTTCAATCTTTGAGATTTTTTTTTTTTTTTTTTTTTTTCTTAAGAAAAAAAGCCAAAATACTTGTGTGTATATGTATATATTAATGTGTGTGTATATGTATGTATATGTGTGTGCGTGTGTGTAATAATTGTAGTGACATTCTATTAGGAAACATATTTCCAGTGTTAACCCGTATCAAATCAAACAGCTTGCCATGTAAATGAATAAAGAAAATGAGTTTTGTGCTGGACTTACCTCACATCTACCAAGAAGCAGTCTTAATTTTCTTTATTCATTCAAGTGGTCAGCTACTGGTTAACATCATTGCTAGACAAAATATATTTCCTAATAAAATATCTCTAAAATTATCACTTTCTGTCAGACATTAACAGTTTAATCTATTTCTTTCCTGACTGTAAAAACTAACCAGGGTTGACTAGTATTTACATACATCTAAAAATTTTTTTATTTTTTATTTTTAATCACAACTCAACTCAAGCTGCAGTACAACAAATTGTTAGCCTGTGTTGAATTTTGATTCAAAGCAACTAAAAAAATTGAGGTGAAGGTAAATAGAAGTAAAAAAAATCTAATGTATTATTTTACAATGTTCTATTTTTAGTTGAACCACTTCTTTTTTTCAAAACTTTTGACTTTACTCAGTGTCTAAAACTGTTCCAATAGGCCCAAAATGGGTTATATATATATATATATATATACATACAAAATTCACCTATGGTTTCCCTTATTTTTAGGGGTTCAAGAAATGGTATTGTTAGATTTGTTGATAAAAGTGACAGTTAGAAGGTGAAGAGAAAAAACGTATGAGAAAGCAAGTCTCCTCTCAACTACTCTCCTCTTGTTCGTATTTAAACAACCAACATCACAGAAATATCCCCATTTCTTTCCTCATCTTCAAAAATGTAAATAACAAAAAAATTTCTCTGCATTACTGCAAGTTTTCTCTGAAAAAATGTTTGGTACCCGTCAAAATGCATTAAAACCTGCCCATGAGATAATGGAAATTCTCAAGGTATAACACCTGCTTTCTCTCAATTTTTTTTCTTTTCACGTTCTAATTGTCTCTTTCATCAACATTCTGTCGGATCACTTCACACCCACAAAACAAACATAGCCAAATGATATATGTGGTATATTTTTAGATTATTTTTCAGATTATTTTCTGGAAAATTGAGATTTTTTTTTTTAAATTGCCACAATTTTGGATGAAAAAATTGAAATAAGTCAGAAATTGTGGTCCTGTTGCACAGTACCAGAGAAGAGACGATTTGTATTTGTTATTAATTTCATTTCATTTATCGTTTTAATGAGATGGATCTGCTTGAATCTTCCCAATTGGTCACTTAATTCTTGACACAGTTTCAGAGACACATCCACATATCATCACAGTTGACAGTAATGCATGTGATTTTGCTTACACCATAAAGAAAACAAACAACATTCACTCTCATACCAGCTCACACTTAATAGTCAATTGTGGCATGCAGATCATTTTCTTTTGTCTTTTTTTTTTTAATCTTGGAGTAATACAATTTAAACCAATTTATTTTCAGATTTCCTCTCACCCACCCACTTACTCACCCACCCAACCACCCACTCAATCATTCTCTTACCCACCAACTCTCTTCTTCCCTCACTCACCCTCTCAGTCACCTACTCACTCACCCATTCTTTTACCCACCCACTCACTCTGACTGTCACCCACCCACTCACTCTGACTGTCACCCACCCACTCACTCTGACTGTCACTCACTCACTCATTCTCTCATCCATTTTTCTCACTCACTTACTCTGTCATTTACCCATTCTTTTACCCACCAACTCACTCACCTATTCTCTCATTCACCCATTCTCTAACCCCTTCTGTCACTCAACCATTCAATCGCCCACCCTCTCACTCTCTCACCCACCCACTTACTCATCCATTCTCTTAACCAAAGACTCACTCACCCACTCTCTCGCTCACCCATTCTGTCATCCTCTCTTTCGCTCACCCATTCTCTCACCAACTCTGTCAGTCACCCACCCACTCACTCACCCATTTTCTCACCCACCCACTCTCACATTCACCCGTTCTCTAACCAACCCTTTCGCTCACCCATTCTCTCACTAACTCTGTCAGTCAGGCATTCTCTGACCCACCGACCCACTCGCCCATTCTCTTACCCACTCACTGACTCGTTCAGTCACCCACTGTCCCACTGACTCGTTCAGTCACCCACTGTCCCACTGACTCGTTCAGTCACCCACTGTCCCACTGACTCGTTCAGTCACCCACTATCCCACTGACTCGTTCAGTCACCCACTATCCCACTGACTCGTTCAGTCACCCACTGTCTCACTCACTCGTTCAGTCACCAACTCTCCACTAATTTGAAAGAATAGTCTTCCACTCAAACAAGTTTAGTCACTTTTTGATAAATCTTCAGATGAAATGGATCAGATGCAAACATTTACACTCTTAACTGCTTTGAAATAATAAATTAAGGAAACGTGAAGAAACTACTCAAATGCCAACCTCTGTGTGTGTGTATGCATGTATATATATATATATGTGTGTGTATATATATATATATATGTGTGTGTGTGTGTGTATATGTATATATCTTGAGCTGGTTACACTGTCTGTGTATGAATCACATGTACAGGCCCTACTAATGGTGCAAGAGGGCTGAAAATTTAAACATTTACTCATGTTTAGAACAAACATCTTTATTTTTTATTTTTTTTTTTTTGTTCTTTAAAATCCCCCCCTGGATAGATGGGGGGGGCTATTTGCAATGTAATTATGTGCTGAATTGATCCACTGGTTTGTGTCACACTTGCTTTCAGACTTTTTTGTGATCCTTGGCCAACAGAAGGTGAGAGGAGTGACTTATCCCCTCCCAACACAGCATGCTACCAAGTGACATTGGTCATGTGACAGTTTTTATTGAGTAACCAGACCGGTATACTATATAACCTTTTCCGTGGGTAATAATTGATGTTTGATATTTTACAGTTATTGAATTTATTGCACAAGAGACATTTAAATAAAATTGAAAAAAACAAACCTGAAGACTGCCAGACACAAACTAAAGGTCTGATTCGGCATAAACTTACATTGTAAATTGACTCACCCCCCACCAAAGACTCGTTTCTGGGGAAATTAAAAATTAATTGCTCCTTTGTAGACATAATAAGGAGTAAGAATATAAATTTCCAGCCCTTTATTTCCGTTGATGCAGCAGCTTTACACAACACATACATAGCCAGACAGGCAGAATCACTTGCAAACTGAAGAAAACTATGTTGACAGTTTCTTTAATTGTTGGTATCAAAGTTTCCTGTGTGGTTAAGAAAATTTCTCTAGATGTCATTGTCTACGGCTTCAGTCATCTCTGCTTACCCTCCATGTATCACTTTACTACTAAGCCTGTTTGCAATTTGTGAATTAGACTTGAAGGTAACGAGCGCACAAGGTGGCATCACTTAGTTCACCCTGCACTATTCTACCCATAACAGGAGGGACATGGATTCATGCCTTTCCCAAGGTCATTAGTGTGGAGTTTGTACTTGGCTCGTCAAGTCAATTATCCTTGCTTTTACCTTCTCAGCCACCCACACAGCCCCCCCCCCCCTCCGCACCTCCAAGTCCCAGATTAATGACTGACTGCTGTTGCTCTCTGTCGGTGTTGATTATACGCATTCCATATCCGTGGCTGTCTGCATCAAGGTTGACATTTTGGACATTTTTTTTTTTTTTTTTCTTTGTTGGCCAAATCTGGCATTTTTTAAGAGCATTTGGCCATGAACTTTTTGGTTTGGGCATTTATAAATTTTCGGCCATTCTTGACATATTCTTTTCATTTGCTTTAAATGTTTCAATTTTAACACCTCCCCCCCAAAAAACCTAGGTCTAATTAGTCATTCTCTAGAAACTGTCATGTGACCAACGTTGTTTGGCAGCATGCTGTTTTAAGAATGATCAAGGAACATTGGAAGAAGGGGTGATTAACAGATAAATTACTTTTCTTGCCTTTTGTTTGGCAGTAATCTCTCAAAAGTATGAATTTTCAGAAAACAAGGAGTTCACAAACTAAGGACTGATTTAGAATAAACTTACATTGCAAATGGTGACTGCCACAAAAGATTTTCTTCTAGACATAATGAGGAGTGAATTTTAACATTTCTAGCCCTTTGACTCCATTGGTACGGCCTGTGTGCATAGTTCATTCATACATAGCTAGCTGGACCAGCTTAAGAACTGAAGAAACACGTTTTGACAGTTTCTAAGATTTTTGCAATTCAATCTACAAGACTTTCGTTTCCTCAGGAATTGTGTCATTTTGAAAAAAGTTAATTTTTCAAGGTTATGTGCAATGTAATTGTAATGCTAAAATGGACTCTCAGTTCCTGCCATTTGTAAAGAACAAAAAAAAATTGAATTTCTAGTATTTTTGATAATTTATTGCTGTATTGCAATGATTTTTAAACAATTTTGTCATTTGGCCATTTTTTTGGCCATTTTTACATGATCTTGGTCAGAAATATCTCCAACTATCTGACAACACTGGACTCAGCATTTAACCTGTGCTCCGATTAACTGAGTAAATGTCTCGCTTGTTATTTTTGAACGCGTGTTCTTTCATCGTATACTATTTACCTACATTTCCTTACTCATTTGATAATAATTATGTGAACTGCCTTTCGTAATCTGTCTACAGCAAGGTCTTTTTCAACTTTGTTCACATATGAGACCCATTTGGAAATATCACAAGTCGACATTAAATGGTCGCACGAGATTGACTAACCGGTTTTCAAAATGTCACAAATCTTCAATGTAGACCGTCAGAACTGCCACAAGGTATTAGCAAACTAAACAGCTGCTTGGGGACCAGGGGCCACCAGAGGCCACTCAAAAGCATGGTAAGAAGAGCCCATCAAGTGGCAGTGAGGGGTGGGCTCAATATCAAACTCTGTTTACTCATAGGTGCCTAATTGACTCTCCCCTCTTAGTTGGACCCCCA
This sequence comes from Thysanoteuthis rhombus, assembly GCA_963457665.1. Classification (NCBI taxonomy): domain Eukaryota; kingdom Metazoa; phylum Mollusca; class Cephalopoda; order Oegopsida; family Thysanoteuthidae; genus Thysanoteuthis; species Thysanoteuthis major. The sequence goes on from OY735198.1 coordinate 239,353, forward strand.
CTACCCGTTAGATAATTTTTGAGAGTTCTCTCCTCCTAACTAATAGATGGTGGGAGGAGGAGGAGTGAATACAACCACAGATTTACAAATTTACCCTTCAAATGACAACTATCATGAACGATGTGGGTGGGAGAACTTGGTTAAACTAGTTAATAGAACCAAGTTTAATTGTATCTGCTAATTTCGGTGATTCTAAAATTTGTATCACTAAAAGACTTTTCAATTCAATCTTTCTTCTAAAACAGAACTTTGTTTCTCACAATACTCTAGGTTTTTTCTCCCCATGTGCCTAGTCCATCCTTACTATATCCTCCTTTGGTTTATTATATTGTGATAAATTTTCAACCACCCCCTATCAATTAAGCACCTAAGAGTGGGGCTCAATAAAAGCTTGGGCCAGCTGTATAGACAGAATTGCGTGTCACAATCTAGGTACAATGTAAAATGTGACTTTAGTATTTTTGAATTCGATTGATACTTTGAAAATTCATTAATATTTAATTAGAATAGTTTAAAGCAGGGTTTTTCAAAATTTCTTGCATCCTCAGGACCCCTGAGACTGGGCATAAAAATAGGATACAAGGTGTTAATTAATTGTGATGACCTGATGCATTTCCTTTACTGACTAAATATATTTTTTTTGAATGTGATAAAGTATAATTTTTAAAGGAAAAATTTATCAAAAAAAATAGATGATTGGTTATTTATATTTATAAAGTTAGTCTTAATTCTATATAAAGCCTAGCTTCTTTTTTTTTTCTTTTATGGAAAGCAACATCTGAAGTTTAGTACAATGGACACAATTGGACTTTTTTTTTCTTTTTTTTTTTTTTGCATCAATAACACCTAATATTTCTTTATTTCTCAAAATTAGCCTTGGAACTAAAAATATATGATGTTGATTGTCAGAAACTGTCAACCCTAACATTCAACGTAGGTTTCTTCAGTTTTCAAGTAGAACTGCCCAGTCATTCATATATGTATGATTCACATGAGCCCTGTGCATGTTGCGCCTTGAAAATTCTCCCCCCAAATAGGTTTTAGTGAGGGATTCACTTTGCAATGTAAGTTTATGCCAAATTTGTCTTTACATCGTGTCTGACAGCATTCGGGCTTGCTTTTGGAAAATTTGGTCTTTTTTAATGATCAAAAGGCTAAAGGAGTAATTTATTCATGGATCACCCATTTTTCTGATTTTTTGATTGAATACCCCCAATATGGCATCCTTTCAAAAGATGTTTCTATTAAGTGACAACCAGACCAGTTATTGCCCTTGAGTCAGTCATCAAATGTTCCTTTAGAAGTCTATTCTTTTCAAAACTCCCTTCTTTGTAGGCCCTTTTCTATGAAAGCTCCTTTATTTAAAAGCCCCCTTTCTATAAAATGTCATTTCAGTGATGCCAATTGGTATCTAAAAATTAAGAAGGTTAATATTAGTCAAAATTAATCCATATATATGATAATCTTTGTAGATGTGTTCTGTCAAGCTTATATTGTAGTAAATTAGAATTTCATCCATGCAACTGACACGTGTGTTTCTTGTCTATGTTCTGATGATGTAATAATAAAATGCCATTTAAGCAACATCAAATAAAAGCATTTTTCTTTAATAGGAGTGGGAGGGTATGCTTTGTGGAGATGGTGTGTGATTTGTCAGATTGTCAGTCAGTGACGGTGATCACTACTGATGTTGGAGCGTCTAAAAATCATTTTTATTTTGGAAGTTGATTTTCCATTAATTTCAAAACCACTAGAAACTAGAAAGCATTCGAAGCATTTGAAACTCACACAAAAAAAAAATTCTGGATCCGCCCTAACATCTAATCACTTTATCCCTAGCCCGTCTTCCTTATAAATTTCATTGAGAGCTTTTGGAGATATCATGTGGACAGACCTGAGCGAATACATAAACTTATGGGGAAAAAAAAGGAAAAATATATTACTATTGGAAACAAATTCCTGTATCCATCTATAAATCTAAGCATTTCTTCTTCAGCCTTTGACCCAACCTACCACAAAATTTCATCGAGATTCACTGGAAACATTTGGAGATATAATGTGAACAGATATGAGCAAATATATGTATGAAAAATATATCCTGATCATTAATAAATTCTTGGATGTCCCCCAAAATTTATTTATATCTTCCTTAGTCGCTGACCCATCATTTACACAAAATTGCATTGAAATTCATTGAAAACTTTTGAAGATATTGTGTAGACAGACAAATGGAAAGACGCTGGATAATACAAATGGCTCCCCAGCTACATTGGCCAAGGCAATGTGAAGAAATTCTATTTTTGCTCTGAGAGATGAATAATTAACCCATTTTCTCATATTAATTGGATAATCTACACATCTGAATTACTTGAAAACTGAAAAAAACTTAAGTTGAGATTTTTGGTTGGCAGTTGCTAAAAACTCTATTTCTGCTTCAAGAGATGAATTCATAATAATTATAAATAAAATGTTTATAAATGATTCGGTCATTTTTCCCCATACTGAGTGAGTAATTCAGATTTGATACAAACAGGAACAAGATTGATGGGGATGACAGGGATCAGGGAGGAAACTTATCCTCTGGTTTGAAAAACAAGTTTCTTTCTTAACATGTTTTTATAACACAACTGACAATTTGTATCTGCAAATTTCTCCCCGGGGTTGCCAAATTAGCTATTTTTTTTTTGCTTATGTACTTTAAATTTTTTTTTCCAATTCAACCAATTGAATCTAGCAAGTTTAAAGTGAATGTTCAATTTTTATGAAAAATTTGTTCTGGAGTCTTTGTATATAGTTATTCTATTTGATAGATGGACTTTGAATGAGTATTTCTACTATAAAATTAAGCTTACAACATAAGGATCCAAATTTTAAAAAGTTGTAATATCAAATTTTGTATAAAACACGGATTACTCTGAACATAGTACATTAAGAGCTATCAGAAAATAACTGACTTACACTATATAAGAATGATTTGGGCCAGTATGAAATTTGTAAAAGAAAAATTGTTAATCCAGAGATAAGTGAAGTTCATTAGGCTCTTCATAACATTTAGAATATATCAAATTTAGCTGATTTTAAAGATAGTTTTGACTATAAATGACTAACCATATTTAGTAACATTGATTCCTTCCTTTTTTTCAGTCTATACGCCCACTTTGTCAGCAAATTAGAGCTCTACACTTAAAAATCATTGATTTTCAATGTGTTCCACACGAGTCTGTTGTCAATTTTAAGTGTTTTTAGACATGTTTTGAAGTTACTTCAATTATTATTTAAATGAAATATTCTGAATTGAATTTGTCAAGTTATTGCTCAATCCTTATTCTATCATTTTGTGTCATTACGATTCTATGTCTTCCTTTAATTCAATGATACTGAAAGTAAGTGCACTCCACCTTTTACTTTTAGAATACTTTTGTACAATTATATTTTGATTATAGAATGAATGCTCAAATTTTAAATGAGAAATATTAAAATTCAATTTTCAAAATATCATTTTGACTGACTTTAAAGGGGGTGGGTTGATGAAATATATATTCTGAAAAGGGATGGGATGCTTATAAAACATATGCTCTAAGGGGAGGGGTTTGAAAAGTTTTAGAAACACTGCTTGGGAAAGGAGAGTGGGGTGGTTTCCTGTTGCCTTTCCATTGTGTTTTTATAGACACACCATCTCTTGTTAGCTTGCGGTTGACTTTAATTCATCAGCCCTTTGATAGGACTTGTTTTTATTCTTTCTAGGTTACCAACCCCCCTCCTCATCCATACCAACGTGGGATGGGGTGGTTTAGCCACTGACCATCCAATCCTGGAACAGGTCATACTGGTTTACATGGTACCAGTGGCAAACAAACCCTGATCAGACCAATCCTAGGAATCTAAGACTTGCTAAATCAGCTGTCAAGCATATGTTTTCAAAGAAAAATAGTCATAATAAAAAATTTTATGTGGGGGGAAAAAAAACAAGCCTGAAATTCAGAAGATAGATGCAGTAGTTCTTTCCTTGTGTTGAGATCTAGCAAAGGCAGTGTTGCCAACTTTATTTTCAAGTTTACATCTCGAAACATTTTTGATGAATTAAATGTGACTTCAGTCTTTAAGATGAAGCAAGGAGTAAATTATCAATTGTTTTCGCCTGCTCTCAACTGCATCTGGTTACAATTTACCATCCTGTTGAAGTAATGCCCCTGGGAGGAAAATATTTTTCTCCTTAAATATCTTAAGGAAGTGTAGATTGATTGAACAGCTCTGAGAATGGACTCAGCAGACCCAGTCCAAACTCCAGTTGGTCAAGTTTGTGTTCTCTTCACATTAATGCTCTTGGTAGAGGCATAAATCCATCCCACTCCCACTAATGGTAAAATAGTAGTTGGTGAAGTGAGTGATGCCACTGAAGATGTTTGCACCCTCAAGTCTAATTCATACATGAATTCATACAGACTGAATGAATGGTAGTATGATGTGAAGACCAAGCAGGGACGGCTGGAACCATAACTAAATATTACAAATGGGTCATTTTCTGTGGGAGGAGAGTTGTGACTATTATTTGCAAAGGAGCCAGGCCCCCAAGGTCAGAAAAAAAACTGTAAATTAGTGTCAGTCCCAAGATGATTATAGAGACCCTGAATGCACTTTTTGAAAACAAAAAATAAAAAAACGTTTTTAGATGGTGCATAGAGGTGTACTCATGCAAATTTTCAAAGTTATCGCCCCCAAAACATGACCGGGTGTGCCTGGAGACAGACACTCACCCTCACCTCCATGCATGCACAGACAAGCAAAGAGGGAAGAATCTGTAGCCTACTTGGCTGGTTGGTCAGGCTATTTGTGGGGCTACTGTGATTCAATACAATTGTTAGATTTAAATTCTTATTCAACTGTACCTTGTATCTGTCCAACCCACTGTATGTATGAAATATCGCTGTATACACACACAGGGCCAGAATAAAGCTGCTTCATGCCCTTGGCATGGCCTATAAATCGTACCCCCGACACACATATTGTTTAACAAATAAGATTTTCAAAAATTGAACATTCCTGAAAAAATTGAGGTTACATTAATCCAAAACTTATCAAAATATGCTAGAAAAGATACATTTTTCAACAAAAATACTGTACTTTACTAAACCAAATCTTTACCAAAGAAACTTGTGCTTGCATGAAGACAACTCTTCTGTAATCGCATTTGTGGATGATAAAATCATTTGAATGTTTGAATCAACTCTATATATAAAATAAAAAATCAAATTCTAAATTTAAACATTTATGTTGAACAATTTAAACAACTTTTAATAATTTAATGTGGGGAAACAGTAAGAAACCTGAAGCGCTCCTTCTGCCCCTTAATGGTTTATATGCACATACGACTCAAAAAATTCAAAGTGTATTTAAGGCATCAATTTATTTCTGATAAAGTGAAGTTTTTTTTTTTTTAATTTTTTTTTTTTTTTTCATTAAGAAATTGGGCATTAATGGGTTCATAGATGAAATTTATTCTCCCTAAATCTTCTAACCTTGAACACTCTGCATTTTTTTTTTTTTTTTTTTTTTCCCCCCAGGAGTGCCAAGATTTTGAGTATTTAGTATCTTCGAATGCCTGTAACTTGTGTTTCTGTTTATGTATGACTGAAATTGACATGACAACACGACTATAAAATTTAAACCCTCCATCATTTGTCGATTGGAGTCACCTGCAGTGGGAAGACAAACTTTTTGGCTGACAAACTGTTGCCTACAAAATGTTAAAGTGCCTGAAGTTGTCTCAAATGCAGCCAGTATTTTATTTTTTATGTCTCTATGTATAATAAGAGCCATGTCTGTCACTCGTGTAGTATTTATAGTAGCCATCAGACCCTCTTCCCTTCTACCCTCTTATAAAACTCCCTAATTTTTTTCTCCCCACTGTGTCTGTCACACTTATGGTATCAGTAATATTGTTATTTTTCTGCATTAAGAGGAAAAAATATGTTGAATTGAGGAAAAGAATTTTCAAATGTGATTGACCTATTCATCTGAAATCTTTTTAAATATCTTCTCTTATTACATGAAGCTTAAATGAAAATTTGTCTGTTCCGTCACGGGGAAAGAAGAAAATGATTTTATAAATCCATGAAGGATTTTTAGAAAATCTAAAAGTAAGATGAATAACAAGACTACCCTCTGATATTCCCCACTATCTGTCATCTTGGATTTTACTTCCCACCCGCCACTGCCACTACACAACCTATTAAGCACACATCTTTTAAAAATTTGATGAAAAGCACAAATCCATTTCTCTCAACAACTTGACTTAGTTCCACTGATTTCCTCTCTTCAATTGAAATAGATTTTTTTATTCTAATACAAATTGAAACTAAAATATATATTTATATGATTTTTCCATACGCAAATCATCTAGTCATTTTTGACTGGTACTCTGCTAGTATTTTTATAAAAACTATAAAAAATTACCTTCTTCCTTAGGATTAAACGTTTTGGTTTGTTCACATGATATGTTTTGATTGAAAATGCAATGAATTTTCTCTGCTTTTACGAGTGTATTCTTTGTATCTGATATGAACATTTTTTTTTTCTTTTTTCTTTGTACAGACTTCTTCCAAAAGGGATTAGATTCATTCCACCGTCACATCCGGAGATCCACAATCCACAAAAATGGATTCAATGAGAATTTCTGACAACAAAATCAAATACATCAACACAAATTACCAGAAGTTGCCGCACAAAATTTACGATTCAAAATGTGATGTGAAACTTTCTGTCGGAGGCACGAGTTTCCGCGTGCATAAAGAAGTCTTGTCCGAAGCGAGCGATTATTTTTCTGCCATGTTTACGCACGACATGAAAGAAAAAGAACAAGATGCCATTGAAATTAAAGAGATCAGCCCTAAAGGATTCTCGGCAATTCTGGATTACTTCTATCACGGGAACATAACAATCAGTCCAGAAAACATTGAGGATGTCCTAGAAGTCGCTCGATTTTTCCAGGCAGATTGGATCGTGGAAGTGTGCTGCAACTACCTGGTAAACTACATGAGTCTGGAAAACTACAGCTGCGTCCAGAGCTTGGCCGATAAATATGCTCTCGGCAACATGCAGGATAAGATTTTTCACTTTCTTGCAGACAACATAACGCAATTGGTTCAGCAGCCAAAATTTCTGCTTAATCTTCCAGACAACTTACTATTTCCATTCCTGAGAGAAAACATCTACATTGAAGCAAATGAATACTTCCTTTTGTCACTCGTTCTCGAATGGGTGGACCAAGATCCTTGTGCAAGGAAACCCTTTCTTTTACCGCTTCTTCGGGAAATACGATTCTGTCTAATGGAACCGGAGGAACTTGATCTGATTCCAAAACAGGTTTACGAGTTTGAAGAAATCCGTAATGAAATTGAAGACGCCAAGAACTATATTCTCTGCATTCCGATGCAGTGTTTGCGAAACGAGGAGAAATTGTTGCAAAGGGGATCCAGAAAGGTCCTGGCAATGATTTTTTTCTCTGATGACCGTTTTGTAACAAACATAGCATATCGTACGATCAACCATGAAGGAATCTGTTTAGAAGAGTTGAATTCTAGTCTAGATACTCGTTATGAATATACAGGGCAGACTGTGTTGGGAAACTTCTTGTTTGTTGCCGGAGGTTATACCAACAACTATTGTAGTAGCAGTCGTGTGTTCATGTTTGATCCCCGTTATAGAATGTGGATTGAGGTAGCAGCTATGCAACAACCCCGAGTCTCTTTCGCAATGTGTAGTTCCGACAGCAGATTGTTTGCGTTAGGCGGAATAAACCACACAGTTACAGAAGACGGGGAATCAGAGACAATTCTGAATACTTGCGAAATGTATTACCCTGAAGAAAATACATGGGTCGACCTTCCAAACTTACCCCTGGGGATATTCGATTTGGCCAGCTGTTTTTCAGACAACGTTCTTTATGCTAGTGGAGGAATCAGTGATGACGCTCAGTCCCCAGTCCCCCTGCCTTATCTTTATACTTACCGCTTGGGGACCGAAACCTGGGAACCTAAAGCTCCTATGATTTATTCTCGTCAAGGGCATAGCATGACAACCATAAATGGTAAGTTGTTTGTTCTTGGAGGCTACACGTCGCTTGAAGACGTTTCTTTCTCGGAGTGTTATAATAATGAGTGTTACGATATCGAAACAAACCAGTGGACAGAAATTCTTCGAACCCCAGTCGATATTGGTCAATTGCAACGTCATGTTGCTCAGGTCGATAACAAAATTTACGTTATTGGTGGCGCTAATACTTGTCTTTATGTGATCGATACAGAAGAGAACACTATAAAGAGAGTGGAACAGCTCGGACCTCAGATTCTCCGAGTTGTATCTCTCAATGTTGCGTATCCTGACAATGTCTGATCCTTTGTCTTTTGCTTTTAAATTCATAAACTGCTTGAAACTGCTGCTAAACACAGTGGAACACTTCAATGAAAAGAATTTTTAAAAAATGGAACTCTTCTGTGAATTGAATCATGAAAAAAAATTTTTTAATTTACCTTAAAGTCTAAGGGAAGTAACTTTGATCAGAAGTTATTCCCTCTGATTCAAGATTTGAATTTTTTATATGGATTTAAGAATTATTTGTAAAATACTCTGAAAATTATGCTTTTCTCAACAAAATATTTGACCATGGGTGCATATATATTTCAAGAATGCTTCCGCGACATTGTTACAGAACTATCACATTCCCACAAACACTTTTATTTGAAGTTCATTTATGTGGCTTTTATATATATATATATATATATATATATATATATATATATGTTAGATTGCGAAACTAATGATTCAGTGAAAACCTTAGGGATTTCATAAATACCTTTTAACGATTTAGTAATTCTATGAATCTCTCATTTCACAATCAATGTAGCAATGGTTAACAAGCTTGTTGTGAACAAGCTAGTATAAGTTTGATCACCACTAGGCGCCCCTCTAGTGCGGCTGTGTGTCAAACTAAGCTAAACTTAGTTAATATCAAGTATTTACTCTTCCAGTATTTACAATATATATACAGCTTAGTTTGCCGCAATGGTGGGGCACTTTGCTGAGATTGAACTCATTACAGTTGGAACGATCGGCATCCATAAAACTGTTAACCATTGCTATACTTATTGTGAAACTGGGGATTTCATGAAGTTTGTGAAATATATATATATATATATATATATATAATATATATAATATATATATATATATATATATATATATATATATATATATATATATATATATTATGATAATATAGATATTTTGCTTTCATAGGTTGAAAAAAAAATTGATTGCTTTGCTCGTCATCATTCAATGCTGACTTTTAAGTGACTGCATGATTTTTGTGCAACTGAAAAATTTTTATTTTGGATTCTTTAATTTGAAAACTGATTTTTCAAACGAATTCAGCTTGAGATTTTATCGAATGCAGATAAATCCACTATTTATGGAGATGGTCGAATACTTTTTACTTTTTTTTCACTATATCAAACTTTGTTTTATATTCAATTCTTGAATTCATGAACCACTTGATATTGCTAATAATGACGGTGGATATCTTCTGTGAATAGAATTTTTAAAAAATAAAGGGATTCTTCCATGAATAGAATTTTTAAAAAAAAGAAACTCTAGGTCAAAAGGGTGTAACTTTAAATCATTCGTTATTTCCCTTGATATTAAATTGTATTGTAGGAATTTATGAGTTGATTTGCGTACAGAGTATGACTGCCTTGTGAGTTGAGGTACTCAAATTCACTTACTTTTTTTCTCTCTGATGCCATTTTAAGCGCAAAGTACAATATTTACCACCCATATAAGGTGCATTGGTGGCGTAAAACACGCATTATTTGGTGAGAAATATTTGAAAAAAAAAAAAAAAAAAATTGCTAATACCATCATGGAAACAAAATTATAAATTTTGATAGAATTTAAAGAAAAAACTTCAGAATAATAGAAATTCGCTATAAAGAGTTTTGCCAATTTAGATTTTTTTTTTTTTTTCAATTGTTCAAAATCACCCAAGTTCCAAAAATTTAAAACTACACTAAAATTGACACCAATGAACTCACAAATTTTAAAAAAAAAAAAAAAAAAAAAAAAGTATTAATTATAAACAATTTAAAAAATATCTTAATACAGATAAGACCAAGGAAGAAGTGGAAGTTAGAATCCTCAAACACCATTGGGGTATAAGACGCTGGGTAATTTTCGAAGTTTTTTTTTTTTCTAAATGCGTCATATATTGCAAGAAATGCAGTTATATTTTCTTTTGGGAAAAGTCAACGAAAAAAAAATCCCAACTACCGCACTTCCCTTAATTGTGATTTGCTAAATGAAAATTTGTGATCCAATCACAAGACTTCCATGTATCTTGAGATTTTTAAACATTTATCAAGTGTTTGCCAAAGTTCCCTGCAAAAAATGTTTTCAATTGTCTATTCAGGCTCTAGAGTTTTCAAAATAGAGCACTGAGAACTTTGACACACACCCAATATTTAATAATGAATATTTATTTTATAATGCTCAAGATGAAGAATCTGTTTTATAGTTATGGAAGTAAATTTGTCCTTTGATGCTTATAAGATTTAATTGGTATTAAGAATCTAACATTTCACTTGAGCTGAGTTCCCAACCTTTTTTTACTGTGGACCAGTTTAATATTGACAACAACCTAGCAGACCAACCAACAGGGTTGGAGTGGGGGATGTTGATCACGACCAAAATACAGGTGATAAGTCAACAATAAGTCACTTATTAGTGGCTAATACATTCAATTTCGTGTCTTAAAGATTTTATCAAACAAATTTAATATCAAGACCCATGGGAAGAAATTTTTCATTTTACAAAGAAAATGAAAGAATATTGATATGATTTGTATGTGTAAGAACGATCACGGGTTTTGTTTTGAGATACTGGCCAAGCTGTGAATGTCCGTATTTCTGTTTCCTCACGACTCTGTAGCACATGCATTGCAGTCAGGCACCGATCAGTGGCCAATGCACTCTTCAGTAAAGTAGCTTGATGAAGCCCATCCCTGGTCAGGTCTGCCGCAGTCCCAATCTTTTATTCTAAGTGCTTAGCACAAAGGCATAGAGTACAGTTTTTAAACTTATGACTTTGCCATGGATTGGAACCATGCCCTACTGAATCGGAGGCCATGGTGATCGGTTTATAAGATTTAATTGGCATAAAAAAAACCCTTCATTAATTTAAAGCTGAAAACTCTGAGATTCGAATGCACGTATATCTGTTGATTAAGTAACTTCTAGTGACAGAATTTGTATTTGAAAAGTTTCCCTGTGAAGAAGTAATTTTATTCAAGGGGGAAAAAGAGAAAATGACACTTTTGACATAAGAATATTTTGTCAAGAGTTGACTTTGTTTTCCTTCCATAACAAGATTCTCTTATCGAAAAATGACAAGTCATACACTCAAATGATAAGTACACCATATCTCATGACGGATTTACTTAGTTACTAAATGTCAAACAACAAAGATGGCAGTGTCAGATTTCTTCGATACGATGCTTTCGCATATCTATACCTAATAAGAAAATTGATAGATTTAAGAAAAAGATGATTAATCAAAACTGTGTTCTTTGTCATATTTTGTCATCTTTGTTTCGAACGAAGATCAGACGTGAAAGTGAATTATTTCTAGAATAGTTACAATTTATGTCATTCAATTTGGGATTATATCAGAACTCGCTCACTCCCCATGACAAATAAAGTCACATTTTTGCTTCTACTATTCACCCTTAACTGAATGATATATCATTTAACAGATCCTTATGTCTGGTATCAACGAATAGAGGTCCTTATTCTATAAACATGTAATCTTTTGAAATGCACACACTACCAAAGTTGCAATAATCGTCTTGTGTAGAAATAGAAGTAAGAGTGGAGTTTGACCCTGCTGTAGTCAGGCCTGTCTTACTGTTTTGCACACTATTCACAAAGTTCTGTTGCTTATGTGGGTTACTTGTATATATGAAAATAACAAGACTGGCTGCTTCAGAGTCAAACTCCACACTGAATGCAACTTTTCAGCCACTAAGCTGAATTTTCAAAAAAGAAAATAATAATTCTCTACCAATTGAGGGGAGAGTGTGTGTGTGTGTGTGTGTGTGTGTGTAGAAAATTTCAAGTGTCTTCTATAGATAGTTAGGACTGAGAAGGTGGAGAAAAAACGAAAAGGAATTATAGTAAAGATTTTTTAAAATGAAAGAAAAAGTAATAAGTTCTAACTAATAGAATCTGTTTAGCGACACCAGATGATTCAATGTAGCGTCCATAGCTTTCCATTTTCTCTCTCTCTATTTCTCTCTTCTTTTCGTTGGTTGATGACATAGGAAAAAAAAAATCTATCTCTTTTCCCTTCTCTCTCAATCCATCATATTAAACTTTTCATTTTTTAGTCTTAACCGGAAGTCTTGTTGTCATATGGTTTGGAAAATAAAATCAACTCGGTAGGAGTTTGACAACAAGAAGCCTAAGTGTAGATTCGAGATATCGGTTAGGGTGTAGGAAACAGATCAAGTTGATTTCTCTTCTGGGTCGTCTTCTCCGTTTTAGTCACTGCAATTGTCACCTTCATTAAATAGGTGTTTGGTGCTCCATTACGAAGGATGATAGCCTCTAAGTGCATCTATTTATAGAAACCAAAATAGCTTAACTGGTAACTTCAAAGGGGAATGAAAACCCATTTTGTCTAAATTATTGCGTAGTCACTTTAATCATTAATGATTATCTCGTAATTTCATGAACCGCTTGATACCACTCCTAATTGGCAGTGGAATTCTTCTGTGAATAGAATTAGAAAAAAACATGGTACCTTGCTTAAATGAATCACTGTAGCCCGCGCGTGTACCAGAACTAATTATCTAAAATTATCTTTTTAAAAAATATATACTTGCACAAGATTTAGGCATAGTTGTTCCAAAATGACCATAGACTCAAAAGAGCACTTTTTGGAAGAAAAAAAATAAAACATTTTCAGATGGTGCCTGGTGGTACACTTGTGCAAATTTTCAAGGTTGTAGTCCAAAAATTGTGACCAGGAGTGCCCAAAGACACACACAGACAAGCAAAGAGAGAAGAATCTGTAGCCCATCTGGCTGGTTTCTCAGGGCTACCGTGATTTGGAAAAAAGAAGGAAAAAAAATTATTTTTTCAATGATGGAAGGGGGGTAACTTCAATCAGTAGTCATTCCCCTTATAATTACATTAAAAAAATTGTATGAATTTAAGAGTTAAGAAAAAAGTTGATGACTTTCTCAAAGCCCCAAATTGAAAATTGTATCTGCCTTTAGTTCATTTGTGTATTTCTAGATTAGAAGGTGTTATTTAATAACAATTCTACTTGTTCTTCTTTCTCGAAGCATTTAGACCTAAAGCAAATAGGTTTGACTAATGTTCTATACTTCATTAATGCCATTTTTGTAATCAACAAGTTTATATTAAGAAGAACCAACTGAATACCGTATACGCCAGCCTATAGGTACACATCTGAGGCTTCAGAAAAATCCCTGCAAAACTAGGGGTTGCCTCATTTCTATTCTATTATTAGCTCAGGTCTAGACTAGCCCCTTGCTCTCTTTATGATCCGTTCATCATTGAGGAATAGGAAAAATAAGTAGATATGCACTCTGGCACTTTGTCAAAGACATCCTAAGCACAGTACTCAGCTAATCAGAGTATGTGTCTCCCTTAAAGGTAGACAGTGATCATTGTTGGTACTTCAATCTATTGAAGCTATCGTCAAACAATTTTGTCATGTTGCCAACAAAGATTGAGCCATCATCTTCATCGTTATATTTTTTGGCCTATGGATCCAGTGAGTCCGATGCTGTTTTACACATAGCTGATCGGGAGGATTCATGCCTCTCCCTGAGGGCATTAATTTAAAAGTGAACACAAGTTGACTCAGCCGGGTTTGAATTCGGCACACAGTCAATTGCAAGAGCCATTATGAACTAGGCAACCACACCTCCCCATCAACTTATATGTGGAGTATAAAATGTGAACTTCTATCACACAGTGATATATAAGTGGAAGAGCATGTCAGTAACAAGATTTCAGTGTTTATAGTACTTCTGGTCCTGGGCCGGTATGGAAATATGCAAACAGTCGACAACACAACACTTCTGACCTTGAGCCAGTATGAAAATACGCAAACAATAGACTATTTCTACCACTTCTTTAGTACGAGAATGATTATAGTTGTGGTTGTGGTCCTTTTTGCTTCTAATAATACCTCAAATTTGGGGGTCATACCCCAATGACTTATGGGCCGGCATATACGGTAATTTGGAATACAGAAAGGAGGATTTTTCTAAAGGCCTGAAATGCACTTGCGTATCAGTTTACTCACCCAGCCACAAAAAAACTATATAATGTCCAGTCCTGGGGATTCCAATTCTGTTGCAGTACATCCCCATTGCACTGCACAAAGGGTCAGAAGGTCATTTTCTGACATGTACATGCCACTGGTCATAAAGCTTGGAGGATTTTTCTGTGGCCTTCGATTGAAACTCAACCTTGTCACATTCTACCCTTGTAGAGAGGCAAATAAAGATGCTTACATGAAAGTTTGTTCCTTGAAGGCTTGACAGGCAAGAACTCAGTGGCCTTTTAAGGGTTCAACTTTTGGAAACTTTCACATAATGGTCTAAAGTAGAAGGGGATTCCCTCCTGGGGAAAGGCTTTCAGGGGGGAGGGGGGTTGAGACCCCAGATTCAAACTGAGAATATTGATCTTTTAGCCCTGCTAGTGTAATTGAATTTCTTTTCTTTTTTTTTTTTTTTTTTTTTTTTTTTTTTTCAAAATAATCCAAGTAAATGTAGATGAAGCAATATTGAAAAAAAATAGATCATCAATAACATATGCGCATAATTTGAACGTACCTTTTTTTTTTTTTTTTTTTTTTTTTTTTTTTCTTTTTCAGTAAATCTTGGGAGGGAGGGGAAATCACATTTTGGAAAATGGCAAAAAGGATGTATGGCCAAAAAAAGGTTAACCACTGGTCTACAGACTGGTTTTGCAAAAGAAAACTTCTTGCCTCATTCTTTATTGATATTCATTATATATATATATATATATATATATATATATATATATATATATATATATATAAAATATTTATTCTTCCTTGTTGAAGGATTTATCTAACTTTCAGGTAAGAACCAGAACAGCTGTTTACAAACAAACTGTATGTAATTTTTCTGAAGCAGGAAATAGTGTTTACATTATTTTGAAGCACCTTGTATATTGGCAACAAATTTCACAATGTATATTGGCCAAGACAAATCATGTATTGAAAAATATCATTTTAACCTCAGCCCAGGTCCAGATTAAATGGGGAGGGGGGCGGGGCTCTGTAACATATGTTATGAAGAGGCCCCAAATTAAGAAATTACACAAATATTAAAACACTTGCAAAGTAATTAAATTTTTTCATTCACTTTGAAACCAGATAATATGACTAATACTTATGACTTTTAAGTGATAATTTTACTTGTTTTCGTTTTGATCTTTGTTCAGCGGCTACGACTTCAGTTTCAAATATCCTATTTATATGTCGTATATATGTATATGAGATACCACTCTCATTAATTACTGTGTTGAAATGATAATTCCTACTAAAGGTAATAATTGGCTGAAATTGCTAACCTTAAACACCCAGTCATTCATAAAATTTTTAAGGTAGTATATTACTATAGTAATTGAGCAAGTGCAGAATTACTGAATTGGAATTGATAATTTGCAAGCATTTAGTATTGGACCCTTGAAAATTCAGGGCCCTTATAATATGCTACTTCTGTTACATTGTTAATCAGGCACTGCCTTAGCACTCCCCACAAAAGAAACAAAAAAAAAACAAAACAAATGAGTAAGGTATTTAATCTCTGCAAGCCAGAGGTTTTAATTTTCATTTCACAACTTTCACTGTCACAATCATAACTATGTAGTTCTGTTCAAAAAGCCATTGGGCTTAGAGTAAAATGTAATATCTGTTTTTATCAACTTAATACCTGATATATCCCCAAAATAGGGACTTTGATATTGAACTGATTGGCTCTACATGGTACAGTAGATTGGTCCTGAAACC
Source organism: Thysanoteuthis rhombus (assembly GCA_963457665.1). Taxonomy (NCBI): domain Eukaryota; kingdom Metazoa; phylum Mollusca; class Cephalopoda; order Oegopsida; family Thysanoteuthidae; genus Thysanoteuthis; species Thysanoteuthis major. Next base: position 255,481 of record OY735198.1, read on the forward strand.
CTAATTCTAACCCTTCACATGTTATTTCTTAAATAATGTATTGATGATTTAGTATCCACTTGAGTAGAGATTAAGGTTTTTAACTTTAAAAAATTGTTTTTTCTTTACATGACAACTGTGGTTCCAGTTATTGAACATTTGGGCTCATCAGATACTAAGCTGATATGAACAGATACTACACTTTTCTTAGAGTTAAGACTGAAAAGCTACATTTCAAATGGTACAACAGAATTATGATTGTGCCATTTCACTCTTGATCAAATGACCAGACGTGGATCCAAAGGTGGGGTATCCAGGGGATCCAGACCCCCACCCACACACACCTGCTTGGTTTAACTCAATGTATATCTTGAAGAAATTCTATAAAAAAAACAATCCCAAGTAATTGACCTTAGAATCTAAAAAGGATTGTATCCATTGTCTAATTAGAGAGGGGGTGGGGAAATGGCCCCACCCAACTCCAGCTCAAAATCCTGGATCCACCCCTGATGGTTTACATAAGAAATTGCCTTTGTCTGTTTCTGACTTATTTGAAAAATGTTAACATCTTGATTTTCTTGTACGAATTTAAGTCAAAAACTGTTGATCAGTTTCGAAAATTTTGAAACTCATTTTGAGGTTGAAATCTTGTTTATTCAAAATTGTTAAAATAAAAATTGTAAAATTTGAACAAAAATCCTTTTTTTTTTTTTTTTCTTTTCGTTTTTCTGCTAGAATCAACGAATGAAAAGATATCCATGGCTGTTTATTGTTTAAGAAATCTACTTATTCAAGTGAAACTTTTGCAATTCAACTATAATTAACATATATTATTTTTTTTTTTAATTTTAAAAAAAAAGTTTTCTAGACTATAAGAATAAAATGACAATTCGGAAGACTATGCTGTTGACAAATGAGATTTCTTATTTTATTTTGCCAGTTCACCTTGGCTACTTTAGAAGTGGGTTTAAGTGTTTTAAATAGTATTCTTTCAGTATGATTATTAATCACTAAACCCACCCACAACCTGACATGGACTGTATATAACAGGAAAGGTCTTGTATCTCCATCTTTTTCCTGAAGAAACCAGGATGAAGTGACGAAACATCAAAATTAACAAATGTCATTTTTACACAAGGTCTTCTGAATTATCATTTCAGTCTGATATCATCTGATAAATTACAATTCACATCAATACTTTGATTGCACACACACACACACATATATATATGTGTCAGGAGATGGCAACCTTTTTGCTTTGTCAGGCCAGATCACAAATTAATAAGTAGAGTCCCTCCAGACAAAAGCCATCAAAAATCTTGAAATATTGGAATTATTCATTTAAATATATCTAGTGACATTTTTCCCTAAATCAATGAATAACACATGCTAGGGAATCATTTTTACTGAACCAAAGATGCTAATTAGTGATCAAAGAACTCAATTTAGTTGTGATTTAGTTGCCTACCTCTGAATCTAAGCCTTTTATTCAATACTCCTTAAAGCACACACCATGTTGTTACTAACTTCTAGTTTTATTGAGGTGCATCAAAAACATTTTCATTTTCAAATCTTTTCTTAATGTGATGTTCTGCATATATTATCTTTCGATTCAAGCTGTTCTGAAAATTTTTGAGTGCTACAGATCAGGTTCTCCTCTACCTTGCATCTTTGACCATCATAATTGACAACTGATAGTCGTCCACTTCTGGGATTTATTTCAAGGGACAAGTGACCATCTTTAAAATGCTTGAATAAGTTTTAGGCTGTATGGTCAAATACTGTTTCATTTCCTTCCACTTCTTGAATTCTGTGAGCAGCTTCAGTGATTTTGAAGTCCAGTTAAAATAATGCCTCAAAATTACCAGAATCTCAATACTTATATCCGCCATTCTTACATCTGAAACAAAAGGTACTGCAGATTAAGAATAATGATTTGATAAATATATATTAAAAACATTAATAATATAGTAGATATGTATATGAAATAAGCTTCAGAGAAAAGATCTGTAAAAAATGAAAATACTTTTGATACATCCTGATGAATTTATACAAAAAGTAAAAAAAAAATGTTGCTCTTTATTGTCAAAATGTCTTCTTCAATGTTGCCGTGTGATGTTCTGACATCATGAATGGGAGGTTTTAACAATTTTCTTTGAAATGCAAAACACCCATTGTCTGCCTTCCATGCTGTGCATGCTTTATTGGACACTTTTCTTCCTTTCTCTATTGTCAAGTTTATTCTAACAAGAAGAAACTTGAAAAGAGGTTTCAAAATGATGCTTAATAAACTTTAACAAAGTCAGTTATTCACTTTGTTCATTTCCTTTTTCTTTCTTTCACTGTATAAAATGCTTTCCATTAAGATTTGGTTTGATATGCAACACCATACTCCTGGAAGAAAATTGTTTGTTTTTGTTTTGTTTTTTTCTCTCGATTTCAGGTGCTATCAAACAGCTCTGTGGCAATACAGGTTGAGTACCACTTATCTGAAATGCCTCTAACCAGAAGTGTTTGGGATTTTCTATGATTTGGGAATATTTACATGAACATAAAACGAACAAAGTGTAGAACCAGTTCATCTTTCATTAATGATTCCCGAAAGAGAATATTATTGTCAGTGCTTTAAGGAAAGTAAAAGCAAAGTTTAAAAAATTCCAACTCAATCTTTCATTTCTGTATTTAAGATTGTCCAAGGACAAACCAGCTTCAGTCTATAGATTTATAAGGTTGAGTACCTCCAACCAAAATGCCTAAGAACAAAAATGTTTTGAATTTTGGATTATTTGCATATTACATGATTTGATACTAAACCTTTGCTCTGTTCTTCCTATAGACTTTCTGTCTCTTAGAAAAACAAACGTTTTCTCTTTTCCTTATCACTGTTACCCAAAGGGGTATCTGCAGTGCTTTTTGACATTTTCAACAATATTTTTGTACAGATGAGAAAATAAGCAAAAATACACCGATTAATGCGTGTAGGTCTTGCATTGATGATAATTTGATGGAGACTTGCTTCATCCTTTAGAGTCTGTGATTTAAAGGAAGTTTTACATTTCTAACTTAAATAAAGATAACCAAGCTTCTATTGTAGTCACATGAGTTAAATGCCTTGAAAATTGGCCTCGTCTTTAAATCACACTGCAGTGGAGTCAGGTGTGGAATTTTCCCATTTGTGACATCATGATGTCTTCTTAAAAGTTTTGATTCTGGAAAATTTCAGTTTTTGTAGTTTTGGATAAAAGCTATACAACCTGTATCAGCTTCTCAGACATATGGTTTCTTGTGTTGTGGGTATCAGTTGGTTTTCTTTATGCCTTGTCCCCTCACCACCTCTTGTCTACCAGTGCTTCCCTACTGCCCCCTTTAGTAGCATCCATTTGGGGAATCACTGCATTAGACCTTCAAACCATCCTGAAATTAGTTGAACCTTTTTCCTTTCCCATCTTTTAACATGGAGCCTTAAGTTATCACACTCCCACGCAGATCTGCCTTGACCCCATGTTGAAAATAGCACACACCCAATAATGTTTGAAAAAAAAAATTAAAGAATTCATGGAAGAAATAAGATTGGAACTAAGGGTAGATAATTCATGTAAGCTGTAAAAAATGAGAGCCCTATTTAACATTATGCTTGCATTGTAAATAGACCTCCCCCCCAGACACACCTTCTAAAAAGCTTTAAAAATTTTCTTTTTAAATAAATAGTGTGAAGGTCTAATGCAAGGCACCTAAAATTGAAAGAAAGAAAACCTTACCCGAAACAGCGTTGTGTTTGAAACCCAATTTCTATCATGTTTTCTTTCAATTTATAGTTTGCTATTTGTTTGTGGTGGTGGGGGGTTGAATATGTCTGTCAAAATTTGGTTAACCCAATGGAAGTAAAGTAAATTATGAAAAAAATATTTTTTCCGTGACCGAATATTCACCCACTGCTAAAATATCAAGCTATATTTACTTGGCTCTAATGTGGTAGGTGGGTCAATTTACCATGTTAATACATTGCTAGAATAGATAGACATGAAGTAAGGGTCCAGTTTAGCAGATATTTATATTGTTATTTGAACATCAAGTGTTGCAGAGATGGGTGCAAAGTAATGGTCCAGTTTTATATGTACATTGTGAATAGATCATCAACGTTGGGGCCTATTCACTCATTTCCCTAATATAAATTACTTTTCCTCAAAAATGAAATTGTTTTTCTAAGAAATGAAGGTTAGATTCAGTCAAAGCAGTTTATACTTCATAGGGAAAATATTTTTGTCCCGAGCAGGAAAAAAATGCTGGGGACTCATTGCCACGGGTGTCTGTCATCATTTTTCTCAATTGGATAACTAGGTTATTCCTTAATATATTTCCATTAAATGTAGGCTTATGAAGAGATTCTAACCAGGGAATGGTGAGTTATGGCCAATCTGATTGATTGTTTACATTTTTTAAGTGAAAATATTTTTGTTTACAACTGGGAAAATTTCTCATATCTTGACCAATTTTGCTGAAATTTGGCTATAATGATGACAAACCCCTAGAAATCAGAAAATGGTGAGTTGTTCCTTTACATTTTATATGTCAACATACAAAAAGTATTGAACTTTCAAACTGCTGAACCAATTAAAATGAAAAATTTTTATACAAGTTTTACACCTAATAACTGACTTTGTTATACAGGTATACACCTAATAACTGAAAATATGTTTTCAAGAATTTTAGGGTTTGAGAAAAAAGTCTGGTATCTTGGAGTTAATGGCCATGAAAAGAAAATTGCCACTCTATTTCAACTATTTCCTGCTGGGACCGTTATACTTTGAAGATTTTAAAACTTCCCATTTAGCATCAGGAGCACACATTTTTTTGATGCCTTGAAAGATAGTATGAATTGGGGGTGGGTAGAAGATTTTGAACAGAAAAATTATGTAATTTGTGTGCCTCGAGGTCACGTGTATTGTTGGGCTTTTGTCTTGGTAATTTGCACTCAGTCAACTGAGACTTTCTGTTCAAGGACGAAAGAGTGTAACAGTTGGAGAGAGAGAGAGAAAGAAATACCCATAAATAAACGGTTTTAGATTTTGTGGTAGATCCAGAAATTTGTTTCCAATTGAGAGATATTTTCATTATTCTGCTAGAAAAGAAGTTGAAAATGAACAGTTGATAAAAAGGCTAGATTTAAATTTCAAGACAAGTTACCCAATATTTGTGCATTTACAGTTTGCTCCCTTGTTTGTTTTTAGAAAAAATCTATTTACATTTAGATTTAAGTTGATGTACGGCGTTAGCAGAGGCGTGCACACTCTAAAGGCTTTCTGATTGAATATGTAAGTCTTGTGGTTACGTGTGTTGTTTTGCCTTTTGTCTAGAGAATTTACAGTTAACCAAGTGTGACTTTCCGTACAGAGAGTGTAACAGTTGGCGATAGAGAAAGAAAGACCTTCATATAAACCTGTTTTTCTGTGTCACCATTAAATGTTGTCCGTCTATCACTCAACACAATTTGTGTCGGCTGGAGGAGGAGGAGAGGAATCTTGCCAAACCAGTACTCTTTCTTTTGAAGCAATGTCTCCTATGATTCAACTAAAAAGAAAAAAATCTAAATCTTTTTCCATAAATTATATTTAGTGACAGGTTTTTTTTCATCTAAAAACCTGTTAATTCGGTTTAATTCTTTGAGACTATACTAACATCCATTTGACGATGAAGGTTTTTTTTTTTTTACATAACATTTACACATAGAGTATAGAATTGATAGTAATATTAGTAACTTGAATGGATAGTAATATTTGTAACTGTCAACATAGGTTTCATCTGTTATTAAGTTGGTCTGACTGGCTACATATGTATGGAGCATATAGGCCACATCACCAGAGCAACAGCACTGAAATTTTCAATATTTATTCCTTATGGCTAGAAAAAAAACATTTTGTTTTTTTTAATTATCCTCAATTAGGTTTTTAGACGGGTGTTCAATTTGCAAAGTAAATTCATACTAAATTCATCTAGTTTCTGTCCAGCAGCATTCACGTTTGTTTTCTTGAAAATTCAGATTTTTTTTATGATCAATACCTAACAATAGGCTGAAGAAGTAACTTCTCTCCCCTTTTTCCAATTGATCACCCCCAACACAACATGCTGCCAAAAGACTTTAGTCTTGTGATGGTTTCTATTGACTGGCTAGCCAGAACTGTCCTCTTTTTGAATTAAAAATTAGTTAAGTAGTGCCCTTACGCTGGCCACGGCATCAGCTGTCCTTTAAGAGGCTTCACCTAGCAAACAAGTTTCTGTGTCTTGGTGGGTTTTTCAAAGTTCGCGATGTGTGAAATAGATGTAAAGGTAATGAGCACTCCCAGTGGCATGACTCACTTCAACATTCTACTATTTGAAGCATAGCTGGAGGCAGAGGAGACCTTTCTCATGCCTTTCCCAAGGGTATCAGTGCCAGTCTCTGTCTCAGTCTCAATTGGTTCAAACTCTGAGACCATTTTCTGCTCTGCTTACCTATTGACCACCAGCATATTCATTTTTTAAGAATTGAATTATTTTAAATTAAGATTTCTTTTTTAGACAAATGGATTTTTTAAATTTATGACTAAATCACAGATATAATGTTTGAGATGATTTCCCAAAGGAAAAGAAACTACTGAACTTGGTTAAGTGGAAGAGTCCATTGTTTCAAATGGTGGATAGGAATTTTATTAGCAAACTTGTTACCTTTAACTTGAATGGATTTTATAATTCAATTTTAACTCACTTCACCTAAACAGTTCTACTGTTGATATTTGCCAATCTAGCATAAAACTAAATGAGGGTAAATGCCATGATTCAACCTCAAAAGAAAAAAATCTTAAACCTTTTTGCAAATGTTTTTTATTGACAGCTCTTTCATGTGAAAACCTGTTCATTCATGGCCGAACTTTCATAAAAAATGTGAAATACAAACACGCTTGCCATAAACATACTAGCTGCACACGTGTCTGTGGTATGTGGCATCTCGTGTTGGTATTTTAAAAGATGATTTTAGATAAAAAGAAATCTGGGTTTTTTTTTTTTTTTGATAATTAGTTAAAGCAGTTATAGCAATTCACTTATGCAAGGTACAGATATTATCATATATATCTTTGTTCCATTAAAATGTCTTTTTAAAAGATTTTGAATGAAATGACATTAACAGGGGGAGTTGAAGTATTTGAATTTCTATGGGATGATCTTTATAAAAAATAAACTACTGAACTCCATTCAGAGGAAATATCCATTGTTTCAAATCATTCAAACATTGAGCAAGTTCTGTGAAAGTGCCCATCCTCAACTGATTAAACTAACACTGGCATGACAAGTTATGAATGAATGAGAAACTCCCATCAAGGGCAAGACCTCAAAGGAAAGGTCAGGAGATGTGAGTGGTGCACTCTCCAAAAGAGAGAATGGGAATTTGTAGTACAGAGGACATTATGGCTAAGCAGGGTTCAAAGTGAATCCTGTGAATAGGCTGAAAGGATGTAAGATTCTGAACATGTTCTTCAAAACCTGATTTAGCTAAACATTAACCTGCTTAGCATCAATCAAACAACTGGTCAGGTTAGTCACTCGATAGAAACCGTCATGTGACCAACATCTGTTGTAGTGCTGGGAGTGATCAATTAAAAAAAGGAGTGAACAATGAAAAATATACCTCTCTCACCTCTTGCTGGGCTCTAATCACAAGAAGACAAGCACGAATGCTACTGGACACTTAACTAAGTGATCAACTTAGCATAAACTTACATTGTAAATTGAATTCTCCCCCACCCACCCACCCAAAAAACCTTGGTAGGGAGGGATTTAAAAAAAACACCAAAAAAACTGGTTTTTCTAAACATAAGGTGTGAACGTCCAAATTTTCAACCCCCTACTCCATTGGTGTGACCTGTGTGCATGATACTTAAAATGATAGTCAGCCAGCTAAACCAACTTGAAAACTGAAGAAATCCATGTAGACAGTTTTCGTGATGGTTTTTAGCTCTAAAGCTGTCTGCCCTGACAAATCATGAATGAAAGAAACCCACAATAAATGAAGAAAAATAACTTATATGATAAAGTACAAAGAAGTGTGAAAAATAGCTTCAGTTCAAGGTTGATGAGGTAAAAAAAAAAAACGTGGGATGCTGTATATTTGAGAAAAAATTTTGAAAACTGTCATCCGAAACTGTCTGCATAGGTTTTTCCCATTTTGAAGTGATTCTGCCCAGACATCTATCTTCCACACATACAGGCTGCACAAATAGAGCTAGAGGGCTAATATTTAAACATTTGTTCCTTATTATATCTAGAATGAAGAGTTTTTTCTTGTTTTTTGAAAATTCTCCCCTCTTAATAGGTTTTTTAGTGGGAAGTTCAATTCACAATGAAAGTTTATGCTAAATTGGTCCCTGAATTGGTGTTCAGCAGTGTTGGAAAAAAGGTGAGAGAGGTGACTTATTCATTGATCATACTTTTATTTAATTGTTCACCCAACACGCTGCAAAAAGACGTTGATGATGGTTTCTATTCAAGGAATAAGCTGACATGTTTTTTTAACAATGAGAAATTGTGTGCATTTAAAAATTCTGATGCAAGGAAAATGTTTGAATTGCACCTGATTGCATTGTTTTCATGTGAAGATCTAGTTTCAATTCACTTCAGAAAATTTTACATTTTTCAAGGATTAAAAATAGGCAAATTGTTTAACTTGTCAAACTGGAGAGAATTCACTTTGCAATTATAATAAATGTGTAAATAATCGTGAGTGAAAAACAATTTGCATTCTGTGGAGGAAGGAAAGATTAAAATGTGATTTTGCAGTTTTTTGTCCTTATAGAGAGAAAAAGCTTTCTTTATGAACAATTTGAATTTCTACATATATCATGCTGAATCAGCGAAATCGTCCAATTGCCAAAATTTTAGCTCTTTACAAAAAGTAGATAAATAAATATGTAGTTTTAATTTGATCAAAAGCTTATTCAATCAAAAATGATGAAAACTATTTTTTTTTTTTACATCAAAAGTTTATGTAATCAGAGTGGAATAACTTTTTCTCAAAAAATGAGTGAATTTCACCAATTTGGCAATTTTTCCAATTCAGTGTAACATGTATTCAATTCATTATAAGGAAGGCAACTGACTAGTTCGTTTTTACTGCTCTGAAATTGACAATTTTGATAAGACAAAGATTGTCTCAGTATATGAAAGAATTTGTTAAAAAGTTCAGGTTTTATTTGAGTTTTTTTATAGAAAAACATAAATCAATAAATTCATTTTTTAAACAAGATCATCATGATTGAGGATTGATTATAATTTAATTATATATATATATATATATATATATATATATATATATATATATATATATATACATATACACATATATATATATATATATATATATACATATATATACATATATATATATATATATATATATATATATATATATATATATATATATAATTATACCAAAGAGCTGTGTCTGTCACACTTTATATCAGTAGCAGCCATCAGCTCCTCTCCATTCTTACCCTCTGATTAAACTTCCTTTCTTTTCTCCCTGAAATTTGACAAATAATTTACCTTTATTTTGTAAAAAAAACAACAACGAAAAGATCAAGATGAAGGTAGGTACTAGTCAAATTAATACAATTGGTTACAATACGTCATCTGATGATTAAAATGAGGTAAAAGCCATGAATTTTCTTTTCTCTATTATATCCCTGAATTTTTGCCACTCCAAGAAAAATATATTTCAAGAAAACGAATTTCTACGCATTTTATGCAAAAGTAAAATTTACTGTCTGTAGTTTTGAGAAGTGTCATTAACATTTAAGGCCAAACAAGGAGAGGAAAACATCTGAATCCTACATTATAAGTGATGTTATCATTTGAGAAAAATTCTATTTACCACCATTACATTCTGATAGTACTCCTGAAGAAGGCCATAGAATGGATTATCCAAAACGATGACTCAGCAGCACAAACACATGAGTCCAATTGTCAGGAAGTTTTTAAAAGTAAAAAAAATATTGCACACAATTTTCGTCTTTATTGGAAAACTATAAAAAAGACTTGGTCATTTTTTTTAAATGGACAGAGTTTTCAAAAATGAATATTTGATTATTAGGAAATGGAGAAAAACTATTGAAACTGAATAATATCAACAGTAAAGTAAAATTATGAAAAAAGATGTGTGGCTTTTCATTCACTTGTCATAAAAGGAGAGGTTATAGCTGTTAAGGGAGATAAGCACGGCTATTTTGTTTTGTTTTTTGGTCATTAATTTACCTGATGTCTGCGTGTGTAGAGAGTTTAATCCATGTGTATAAGATTTGCTTCGTTTCGATGGTCTTCCTGTAGACAACATTATGAAACAGATACTACACACTGATCCAATTCAAAGCTGATAATAGGCCCTGACCAGATGGGAAATGTAGGTCAGATTTCAAACTGCTCATCAAGTATTTTTGTAATCAGTGCTAAATACATAAAATTTATGTATTGGCCTTCATCTTAATCTTCATTTTTTTTTCTATAGAAAAAGCACAAACTTTGAGGGAAGACGAGCATGGCTGAAACACTTGTAAGCATTCAGTGCAAACCTCTGCCAACTTTATTGTCACTAAAAACTGACGAAAATCATTTTACAAATACTTTCGATTATGGGGAGGTTACTGTGAAGTAATTTCAAAAATTTAATCAATTCTTCCCTAAACCATGGCTTTATTCCTTGACAAAAATGTCTCTGAAAATCATTGAGAGATTTTCGGAATATTGACTGGACTGACATATGAACAGACACAACTTACATTCTATATTGGACCCCACCCCCACCCATGGGGGGGGTGTTCTAAAATCAAAGAAAAAATTTTTCCTTCTATACAAGGAGTATATGTTAAAATTTTCAGCCCTCTGGCCTAGTTGGTATGGCCTATATACATGATACATACATAGCAAGCCAGCTGGACCAACTTGAAGACTGAAGAAACCTATGCAGACAGTTTGGTTGATGGTTTCTAACAATGATAATTAACTCTGGAAAATGAGGAAAACCTTGAAAAGAACAATGTTTTCTGCTGGTTTGAATTTACAGCTGTGCAAATATCTTTTTAACAATTCAATGATTTATTTTCTGAGTGAAAAAGAGTAGACAAATTGTATGAACATAACAATCATATTTACACAATAACCAGGGCTTTAAACATTTGCAGTTGTGTAATAAACATCATAATTCTTCTTAATATCTTTTACATCTGTTGATAGCACTATATATTCCAGTAATCTCCTCTTTAGTCCCACTACTCTATTGCTAAAAAAAGAATTTACTGCAATTCAGTCGACTTCTATTAATTAGTTTTTTTAACATCAAAATTTTAGAATTGATAAAATTTGTCCTTTTACGAAGGTGAATGCAGAAGGAAACATTACAAGATTAAAGTTCCATCAAATTAGCAATGCTAAAAGATGTTGGGTTGATGATAATTAACAACAAAAAGAGCAACAAAAAAATCCCACCCTATCATTAAGACATATCAGTCAATATTTTTGTGTAGCAATAGTGACAAGAGAAATTGCTAGTGTGGTAACTTTAAAATTCTGAAAGTCTAACCATAGATATGCTAATTCAATAATAGTCCTTTTGCAGCGGCTATTATGTCAGTTTCAAATGTCTCCTCATTTAGGCATCTTGAAACATGGAACCTAACCAAGAGACAGATCCAAAAATTGAGAACCATGCAACGTGCTCATGAAAGAATAATGCTGGGCTTCACATGGAGAGACCACAAGACAGCACAGTACATCCGAGAAAAAACAAGACTTAGGGACATCATAGAATCCATTAAAAATCTCAAATGGTGGTGGGCTGGCTATGTTGCAAGAATGGCAGACAATCGATGGACATCGCGACTCACAACATGGATCCCCCGAGACCACATGTGCAACCGAGGCTGACAAAGTGTTAGATGGAGAGACGAACTAGACAAGTTCAAGAAATACTGGCTCCGTGACGCCCATGACAGGGAAGTGTGGCAAATCCTGGGGAAGGTCTATGTCCAACGACGGACGCTAAAAGACTGATGATGATGGATAATTGAGTTGAAATAACAACTTCAATTTCAACCAGAAAATAATATTTTCATTTTATTGATCAAAAATCATTCAAAGAAAATTGTGGAAGAGTTTAATATCTTTCTATGTGTGGATGTATACGTGTTTCTCTTTGCGTATATGTGTGTGCATGGCAAAATGTAAAAAAATACAAAAATAAAATCAACATTCCATCAGCAATTAAATTCTATCGTATTCCAGTCTCTATTTTTTGTCTTTTTTTCTGATGCGAGACTTTCGAAATCCAAAGGGGGTAAGTCAATCATTCATTATTCATTTTTCTTTCACAGATTCCGAGTTTTATTAGCAGAGGCATAGCTGAGAGAGAGGAGGAGAAGGTTCTATTAGAAGATGCCCCCCCCCCCTCCATGGCCTTCAGTTAAGGTGGGGGTACTAAAAGCTTTTTAAGTAGGAGTTCACCTGCTACATTTCTTCTGACCTTATACAATAACAAGGATATATTGGTCCGTGCATGAATTGCAGAAATGATAAGTCAGCTTTCAGGATTTTCTTTCATCAATCAAATGATAGTACACATTTATTTTTGAAATAAATGATGAATTATATCATTTTTTATTCATAGAAAAAATGTACAATCCAAATATAAAATGAAGTAATGAAACCTAAAGGAGGGAATACAGTATTTGTATTGCAAAATTTGGGATAGTTAACTGTAAGATCACTGAAAATATCACAATTATGCCAGACTACATCAAGTTTGAGTGAATGCATACATAGAGCACTCAGTAAAGGACGAACTCACAATCAATGGCTTACGAGATTGATGTTCGTCCTATTGTCACTGTGTAGCAGGTGTTTTGCTCTTCCAGTTGTCACTTCTGATAATATACCTTAAATGCTATCCTAATGATTCAACAACAAAATAAAACTTATAGAAAACCCCCACATATTTATTAGAATGATATAACCTCGTGCGTATCTTGAGATGAATTTTCATACATGTTAGTTTGACTCAGTCCGTAAGAGCCATGATTACCGATCAATCGGTTGTTATTTCAATGTAATATAATTTTGATAATTCTTAAACGTACAGATGTTAAATTGGCTGCCGTGAACACCAACAAGAGTTGCTTCCCTTACACATGGCTGAACATGGTTGAGAGTTGCTTAATTTTCCCCATTTTTCATTTCCAGCCACTTTTAGCTAATTTCATAGCTAAAAATATCGAGTACGCCCGAAAATGTTGAATGCTGAAATCTTTGGATGTTGGAAATTCATGTTCATAGATATGTTACTTGAGAAATATTAAATACACTCGAAAACCTACGATGGCTCCGGACATCTTGAAAATATCAAACATTGATTATTAGAGCCTTCATATGATTTTTCGTGTGTACTTGATATTAATTTGCACGCTCTCATAAATGAAGAAAATAAAAGTATTATTTTCATGATCTTTGAATAATGTAACTTTCTATTAAAAATTTAAACGTAAGTAAAGTGAAGCACATTCAAGTATTGAGCTCTTCTATTCAGTAAAATAGAGATTTAAAAGAAAATTGCCCAAACCTACCAAATTTTCTGAATTTAGTACCAAATGTACCAAAAGGTATCAAAAGTATCAATTTAGCACAAAGCTACCAAAAGTGGTTAACCATTTGTGTTGGTGTAAAGACGCCTTAGCTGCGTAATGTGACTGTGAAAAATAAAAATCGCATTTATGCTGGGAAGAGAATAGAGAACTAACTGATTAATTAAAGTAAATTAATTTACTATTTCTGGGTGGATCATGTGTTTTAAAAAAATCTCATTCAGTTGTCTATTTATTGATTTGATTTTGAAGACAGGGTTGCCAAATTCGACATTAGATTTGGCTGATTTTCCCCCAATTTAGCGGAAAATCTGGCCATTTGAAAAAAAAATTAACGAGTTTAATAAAATGTAAATTATCAATTTTCATTGATAATTTGTTCTAAAGTTTTAGTATATGATTATTTTATTCGATAAGTAGGCTTTAAATGATCGTACATAACATTTTATTAGTAAAAAATATTATGAATGTGAAAGGTTTAGCCGGTATTAGCCATTTTAGAGACTATTTTGTTTGAGATGGCCATTTTATGGCCAAATTTGACAAGTCTTGATTTTTTTTAAAGCATATGGCCATGAATTTTTGTTTTGTCCGTTTTTTAAATTTTTGACCTTTTTATCTTTCTTGCTGTAGTATTTTTAATAAACTATTTTTGTTGTGTACTTCAGTTTTGCAATGTTTCACAAACAATAATCAATTTTTTCAATCCAGCAAGTCACTTTCTCCATTTTTTCACTGCTTTTTAAATCGGAACTTGAATTAACTTACGTCGTCACCATAAAAGTAGCAGTTATAATAAAACAACTGAAAAATCAAGATGATGGCAAATAATAGTAGTTTTTTGCAATTTAAAATATTTCATCCAATAAAATAAATCATAGAATAATTCTTTTTTTTTTCATAAGAAATTTTGATATTTGACTTTTTTAGATAATTTTGGTGAGTGTTTTTGTCCAAAAACGTCTCTAACTATCGATGCGTTTGGGGACCTAGAACGTCAACAAGATTTCGGCATTTGGCCATTTTTCAGCGTGTTTTTTAGCCATAAAAGTTTCCGACAATATCTGGCAATCCTAGCTATAAATAAGAAGCACCACTGTGACAGTTCCGCAGCGAATTACGCGGGAAATTTACTTTTTGAGGGTTCATTAACTTATCTTGTTATTTATAAAAACATTAATATTTGATTTTGATTTTTCCGATAAACAAAAATGTTGGAATCTTTGGAGGATTTGAAATCTAAATTTCAACTGACTGAAACAAATGTGGATGTCATCGAAAAATGTAAGTTTAATTCAATTTTTCGTAATGTAGTTGTGTTTTTCTCAGATTTGTTTTTGTTTTAGACTTAACAAAGAATCCAAATTTATTTTGATTTTGAGTAAAACTAAAAATATCAGAAACATCTTTTAGGATATTCGTTATATAGTTGGGAAAATAATAAATTATTTGGTTTCGCTTGTGTGATTTTAGTTTTTTGGGGTTTTCAAATTTTAATTACTTTTTCGTTGGTCCCACATGAAATGTATCTCTACTCTGGGTACTTACTGGGTGGAAGGAAAGAAAGTCGGAATCTTTCTTAATTCACTCGGCAAAGATGACCACCACGTGAAAAATATTGAAGTGTATTTCCTTAAAAGTGTACCACTTATGAATTATTGTAACAATAAATGTTTATATGTCTATAACACGTTTCATTACTTTTCGAACATGTAAACATGTATTAGCACTGTTGAGATCCAGGTCCACTCTAGCGTTTTGCGGACTTTAGTTTGAGATATAAGTGTAGTATCTGTTCTTTTCACGTTATCGAAGCATGGCATTAACTCATTTTATTTGTCACTTTCAAGATTCAATACTAGCATTAATGATATGTAATCTCCACAGTTACCTTGAAGTTGAATCTAAATCTAATGTAGACAAAACGAAATTGTTGGAATCTGCCATTACGAGGCGACTCTAAAAGGTACCTGATCGATCACATCAGATCGATATGCTATCACACCTGATCTTGTCAAGATTGACAAGAGGTGTGTTTAAACCTTCCGGGTTGGTGGTACGCAGTCCTCTTCGGACTCTAAGAATAGCCTATAGCCTTTGTGCTGATAACCAAAAGGTGTCTGAATGTAACCAATCAGGCCAGATCATATCTGATCGATAACAGATCTCACCTGACTTTCTTCGAGCGGACAAGCGATTTGTGCGAAAACATCCTAGGGGTTACGCAGTTCTATCCGGACCCTAGAAAACCCATTGGACATCTTTTTCATCCTTGCATCTAAGTATCTTCTGCTTCGAGCTCCTTTTCCAAATCCTTGACGATTTTTTTCCTTTATTCCACTCAGTGCTTTCTATATAATTTCATGTGATACAAAGTCTGTGCTTTTGAAAATTTGGTGTTTATTTGTAAATATAAATCTGAGTTGCTTTTTTTTTCTCAGAGGTATGAAAAAAACTCACAGATTATAAACAATGTTCGAAATATAAACCCAGAAACACATGGTTTGGGGAAAACCCCCACATTTGGAGAGGAAAAACCAAATGTCTGGCAAAACCCTTTAGTTTGTCAGGTAGAAACAAATATTGGTTACTTTTGGACACCTTTTAGCTATCATTGCATTCAGACACTTCTTAGTAATCACTGCAGTAGGGTTTTTGAATTCTGACTGGAACCATGTAACCCCGTGGACAGGGTTGCACCCATTCCTAGTTCATGAGGAGCGGATCATGTGTGATCTGATATCAATCAGATGTAATATGGCGCCTTTTCAGTTGTCAGCACGAACATTCAGACATTTTTGATAATTTGCACTATAGGGGTTTTTAGGGTCCGGAGAGGACTGTGTAACATCCTAGGAGGTTCAAACGCACTTTTTGTCAATCTGGAAAAGATCATGTGTAATTGGACATTGATTATATTCAGACATTGTCAGGCATCTTTTAGAGTCACCCCATTCCATAATTTCTCTCAGAGAGGCTGAAAGGAGATTTTAAAAACAAATAAAATAAGAATATACACATTGAGGTATTCTTTAAAGCAAGATCATTTGAAATACATGCAATTCAATTTATGTACCAAAGAAAGACTTGGGATGGATAGTTTAAAATAATTCAAGTGGCCAAATGTTATAACTGGCAACTATTATGTAAGAAAGTATTCAAGTACTGAGAAAGATTGTAAAGTATCCAATAAATATGATCAACAAAGCTGGACCATGTAGGGATTAGACACCCTGGAATTGATTGAATTGAAAAAGAATGCAAGACTATTTTTATTCTGTAAATTGTGATCCAAACTTCTAAAGAATATTAGAAAAGTAATGCACTCAAATCAGAAAAAGGTTACAAGTCATTGAAAACGGATTTTCAACCTCAAACATTGTTCACGGAATTTTTAGTAACAAGGTCCAAATTTCACATCGTCTTTGAGTTTTATTTTTACTTGTGTGATTTAATTCCAGCTTCAACTTGATGTTAACGTATCTCTCTATTTGGTCTTGGAAATTGTTGTTATAATGCATCAAGCCTGGCCGTTTTAAAATTGTTCATCAGTGGATGGCTAAAAGCAGCTTTTTTTTTTTTCCTTTAAAAAAAAAAAGCTAGGTAGGTTTCACTTCCTCATGGATATGTTATTCTATAGAAGTGCCATGTTTAAGCTTGCCAACTTACTGTGATTCTTCACTTAATTTCTTCTTTTGAGGATTACATGGAGATTTGTTGTCCTAGGTTGATGTGGTCCACTTTTTCCAGCTCCTGATAGTCACCTATGGAGCTGAAACACGGGATCTAACCAAAAGGCTGACCTCTAAACTGAGAACTATGTAACATGTACATGAGAGAATCATACTTAAACTCAAATGGAGAGATCACAAGACAGCACAGTATATCAGAAGAGACAAGAGTTGAAGATATAGAAAAAATCAGAAAAATCATATGGCAATGGACTAGACATCATGACTCACAATGTGGATCCCCAGAGATAGTATGCGAAATTGTGACTGACAGAGTGTAAGATGGCATAGAGGTAGATAAATTCAGAGATAACAGGCATCACAGTGCCAGTACTATGATAGAGGGGCCTGGCAAATCTTGAGGAAGGTCTATGTTCAATTCAAAGTGGCTAATTAAAAAATGGCCTGCTCTGTGTCAAGGATTGCCTTTTTGAACCGTTTAGTCATTCTTATTTTCTTACTTCATTTAATTATTCATATTTTTCTAATATCTGTAAATAGGAACCTTTTTATTGTGATCTTTTGTTTAATATTTACAGTGCGAGAATTGGCAATGAAATACGATCTTGCAGCCAGTGATCTCCATGACCATTGGCTTGCTTTCCTTATGACAAAGAATCATGATCCAACTACAGAACCAACCATTGAAATGCTGCTCAATATGCAAAGGGAGGTAATTCGCTTTTCTTTACTTATGGTGTCTTGTATTTATAGAACATTGAAAGTCTAATTCTCTTTATCTTTATGTAACCTCCCAATAGCCAAACCAGGCATTGTAATCATAGGTATTAAAGTAGAGTACTCCTAAAATGTGTTAACTTGAACGCAAAAAATTCTAGTTGATTTGCAACTGAATTGGGCTTTGTATTGTGCTCACCCTCCTAGCTATGATCTGATCTTCATCTATCCAGCTATCTAAGAGTTTTATTCTGTTTATCTGTGTGTGACCTCTAGGTAGCTGAAACAATGCATTGTAGTCGGAGGTATTCAATGTGATCTCAATTATTAGTAACTTTTGGAAATATTGTTTTATTTTCGTGACTTCTTCCAGTTATGGTGGAAGATGGAGGAGGTATACCATATGAGACCACAATCTCTGGAGGAATGCATTCAACATGTTCGTACTGATAAACCGCTGGACTTCATGCAAAGGTCTATTGAGGTCATACCAAATCGCTTTCAGAAATCAGACAACATTGAATATATGTATATAGTTTTCTTTTTTTTTCTTCACACTCAAGTATATGGTACCCTCCAGTTTTGACCCTGGGTTTTTGTATTCAATTTCTCACAGTATACACAAGTAAATATAGTATGGTAGCCCTAAACTGCACAAACGTAAAGAACAAAAAAAATTCCAGTGGATCTGCAACATTATTTGGTTGCAAATCTCCTTTAATTTCCTTTAAATTCAGATAAGTTCACTAAAACATTGTTGATATTTTGCCAGGCAGATAATCAGGATAGGTACTGTACTCGTTAAAACTGAGGTAAACATTATTAATCTTTTGATTGGAAGAAATTGTTGTCTGATTTGAGTAGTCACCTTAAGGTCTTGGTTCATTTGGGTCACATTAAATTGCACTATCACTCAAAGGGTGACCCTATGAGTCACAGGGTTATTTAGTCACTTATAAAAGTCCTGTTTTGATACATTACTATTTCCAGTCTGTTACTTATTGCAGATTTTTTACATGAATCTATAATCAGAGCTCTGGTTGTGGCTGGTTATTTTCATTTTTCACTAATGCCCTTGTATCAATCCCCCCCCCCTTGACTATGGCTAATATAGCAGAACAGATTGAGCTTTTTTGCTTTTGGAAAGTGACCAGTCTAAGAGACAGACAACTCTGAATCCAAACCAAGGGGTGGAGCCCCCTTAAGGCACTTCAATTCTCAATTTGGCAGCTCTGGCTGCCAAGCTGATGCCAGACATTTCACTGCAACTTTGTGTCGTGTTATTGTGAAAACACGACTTTGTTGAACTGTTAACACTCTCTTATGTTGGACTTGTTAGCACCTAACCAATATTAAACCCCATTATACTGCAGTGGCAATATGAAAAAATTTATCAATTATTTTGAAATGATGTTACCTGTTTAAAAGATTAGTTTTCTTCTTGGCACAAATGAAATTTCAATGTAATTCCAGTTTCAGTTCATAAAATAAAGATAATTCCTGTTAGCTTTAAAATAAAATGAGTCTTACAGGACTATCTTCTCCAGACTTACCAAATTTGGCTTCTTTTTTTTGGCCAATCGTCTCGAGTATTGACTTATGATCAAATGAGTTAGAAAAAATTTTCTTTTTGACTAGCACAAACGAACAAAATCTGGAAATTTTAGGGTTGGATAGAATTATGGTGAACTTATTCTGTATTGAAATTTGAATTTTTTTTGATAATCTTATTATTGGAGCTTTACTCACATGTATACCATATACACTTGTGTATAAGTCGATCTCATATATAGGTCAGCCTTTGATTAATGGCCACAAAATCATTAATTCAATGTATGCTCAACATTAATGACTAATATAAGACAAAATTTCAGTGAAATTTTGTTTGTAAAGTAATGCATTTTATTGCTATTGATGTGTTAAATGAAATGAACTCTGAGTAAAGTCTTTGGATATTCAGAAGAAAATAAATTGTCCAAGAATTGAATTCTTCTGCCAGATATTTTAAGTGCAAGTTTTTGTATATCACTCAAAAACACGTGGCATCTTATAGCTTCATTATCGCTAAGTTAGGGTTTTGAAAAATTCCTTCACCACAACTCGCTGTTGGCCAAAAAAAAAGAAAGAAAAGCTAAATTTGGTAAGTCAAGGGTAGATAATCCAGTAAGCCTCAACTCCTGTTAACCTCATAATGAAATGTCCCCATTTTGCTCCCATAGTAGGATTCTACTGAAATTTACTCATTGAACAGTATTTATTGATTGAATATAAAATGGAAATTTGAAAAGATATTTTGATATGAAACTTTATTTATCTATTTATTTTTTATCTTTTATTCGTTTTATTTATTTATTTTATTCATTTTTTCAAGGTTTTGGCAAAGAAATCATCTGCTCCAGCCAAAATCCAGATTCAGAAAGATCCTGATCCAGTGTTCATGGCTGACCCTTCAGGGTTGTATCCTTTTCTGACCAAATTTTATTGATTTTTTTTGTAAAAAGTAATGTTGTTTTACATTCTCTTAGGTGAACATAATACTATATTTGATATTCTATTAGCGATAGTTCGGCTTTGTTGGTCAACACCGTTTCAAACTGAATTAGAGCCAAGATAATGTTGTTACCAATTTCATGTTATCTTGATCTGTGAGTGTTTTCTTTTTATTGTTTGCTAATTGTATTTCAAGTGCTTCTCTTATCTTATGTACTTATCATTACTTATTATTAAGCAATGTTGAACCTGATCAGTACCTGGATAGGAAACTCTGCGAATACCAGATGCTTCAGCCATGCTGATCTCCAAATATTTTGAATACTTCTTCCCTTTGAAAACTTTTAGCATGGCTGAGAGGTGGTGGGAATGTAATTTTGGCACAGAACTCCCTCCATACTATTCTATGTAGTTAAAGGATCTGAATTCTACATTCCATCTTTGTTTTAATTAAATTATATCAAATTTTTATGGTGGGATCTTTATTTTATTAATTTTTTGATTAAATTAGATTACATTTTTGGTAATAGTGGCTTAAATTTGTAATTTCTGTTTGAATGGCATTGATTAATTTTGATATATCTTGACCTCTAAGAATTTTATTTTACTTCTTGACTTTGAAATTAAATAGACTTAATGACTTTCCATTTTCTACCTGGATTTTTATTTTTCATCCTGAAATATTCGTTCAGAAGTTTATCACAACGATTACTTCTATTGTAAACTTTTATTTTTCCACAATTTTGAAAGTAAAGATAAAAAGCCTGAAATATTTCTCAGAAAAGGGACTGATCATATTTCATTCAATTCAAGGAGTTCAATTTGGTAAATTAAGTAAATCGGTCCCCATTGCAGACATCTAAACGAGATATTTTGGGAGAATGAAAGTTTGTGATTGAATTAGTAATAAACTTATAAAGGTATGCATTTTGATTGAACCAATATCTGTAATGTTTCTAACCTCCAGCGAGGTTTTCTATGGCATGATCATGTGATTGGTTTGTTTGTTGTTTTTTGCCAGGATTTTGAATCCAGTTATTTTTTCCTTATTCTAACTGCAGAGAAGACATCATGAGCATGTACAATGTGAAAACACCAAATCATGTAAGTCCAAGTGTACTTTCATTATATACTAGTAACTTTATTTTTATGCTGTTTGGATAGTTTGCTTTGCCATCACCAGCAATAATGGTGATCCCATGGCTCTACCTTCTTGTTTGTAGCTATCAGAACCTCTTCGAAACTATGAATATTAATTTAATTTTTTCCATTTTTCATATCTGTAATTATAATCTGTACCAAATCAAGATCAGGAAGTATGATCGTCTTTTTTAGTGATTCAGAATAAATTATTTATTTATTTATTTACTTGTTTTTTTTTTAAATCTTTAATTTTATTTTCAGGTTCCAAGCAAGAAAAAACCACAAACACCTGAAAGTGGTGTTGGTAAACGAGCCTTGAATGTTAGCATGTCGACTATTCGAGCTGAAATGTATTCACCCAAAAGGTAAGAATCAAGAGTTTTCATTTTTCTATGATCTGCTAATATAATGAACTGTGATTTTTCTCTGTTCTGTCTGCAATCATGGACTCTTCTATTTAAAGTTAATGTTGCTGATAATATATCTCATCCCCACCATTTGAAACAATGGATTCATATCCTAGAGAGACTTCAGTGTTTTTTTTCCTCTTGAATACTTATTTCATCAGACTTCCTTCAGCAAAAACAGATATAAGTTTGTTCCAGCAAGAGCATAATCTTTATTTCAAATCTACACTCTTTACTCACTGCTGTAGATTGATACCTTAATTAAGTTGCTTTTAAAAAAAAGATTTTTCAAAAGTAGTCAAAAATTAATAATGAAAGTTCAGTAGCAATAGAAATTCCTTTTGTTTTATGTATGTAAGATAGGAAATTATCTGTTGAAATTGTATGGGATCAAACATCCATATCTTGTCTGAAGAAACTTCATTCCTAATTCCTACAATTCAATAGAAGGTCAAAGACTCAATCTGCTAAAAAGGTGATTTTTTTTTTTTTTTTTTTTTTTTTTTTTCAACGAATATGCAATGATATCGTTAATTCTTATGACTAGTTTTTGCGTTCATCATAGATTTCAGTTATTATTTTCTACCTTTTTTTTTCCTTTTCCTCCTTGATTATGCTGTTCAATCATTGCTGTAGAATTACGATCGAATTCAAAGTTATAAAAACTGAAATTTAAAATGAAGGTAATAAACTTGTCAAAATCAATAATAAATATATAAACGTTAAAAAGAATAAAAAGCATGTGAAATAATGAAAATTTGCTGAAACCGTGGAAATTCCATGGGTGTTGACAACCAAGATTATCTATTATCTTTTGCCTCTGTTTTCCTCTTTGTCTTTATCTTTTTATTCTCTCCTTTATCTTTTCCAATCTTCGTTGCCCATCCATATTTTTATTCAAATGTTATATAAACATGAACAAGTTCCTTGTAAAAAATCTTTTTTTTCTTCCCTGTCTCTTCATACCTTCTTATTAAACTGCTGCTTAACATTTCCCATTTGCTATTACTGAAACCATAACATTTGAATAAGCAGAATAATATTATAGACAATTTCAGAATCTCAAACAAAACTTCTCGATGTTTCAGGCACTCCCCCATGATAGCATGTTTTGCGATATAACCTAGGTGGATTGTGGATGCCAAAATATCAATCTAGCTCTAAAGTTGCTGAATTGGCAACTCTGGTTATCATGGCTGGGTTATGACTTGGTTAGCTCTCTTGGACCCCAACACACTTTTTATTAGAATAGTTGACACTTGAATTCATTAACTGCTCCATATTGCTCATAGATAAGTGGAACTCTTCACTGACTAGGGTAAAAAATGATGGAAATCTTTTGTGGATTGAATCGATGAATGAATAAAATTTACCTGAAGCTCAATGGGAGATAACCTCAATCAGTTGTCATTTTCCTTGATATTGCCATTCAAATTTTTTCAATATGAACTTAAAAGTTGAACCTTGTCGTTTCCAGTGCCACTCCCCCTCGGATATTCAAAGACCGTAAAAATGCTGGAGAATCGGTTCTTAGTTTTGGAGACGTATCATCTGCCTCTTGGTCTGACTCGACCCATGAATGTTTTGTGGAACCTTTGGATCCTTCAATGACGCTCGATGGCTCCTTCAAGTTTATGTTCCAAAAAAAATTTAATCAGGCTGAAAGTGAGTTTTATTTTCTTGGAAGAGTCGTCAGTCTGTTTGTTTTCTGCCTGACTGTCTGCCAGTAAGCCATCTATTTTTTGTTAAACATATTAAGTAGACATCTGGAAATCAATATTTAAGACTGTTCATTTTATTTGACATTTTATTTTCACTTTCATGTCAGATTTTCATTCATAAAATCAGAGTTAAAAGTGAGTTTCATTTTCTTTCATCTTCTGCAAGTCAGATTGGATCGGGTAGTTTTTGCAAAGTGGTCAAAATTCTTATTGTTTAAAGGGGTGTTATCGACCGCTCAAGTTGGCAGCTGTGTTTGTGAGATGTTTGAAGTCTATTTATAGCCTGACAGTCTGCCAGCACATCAATCTATTTTTTGTTTAACCAAGTTTACTACTGAAAATCAAGGCCATTAATTTCAATTGATATTTAACTTCCCATTTTTGATATTTAAAGTAAACAAAATATTTCATTAAATTTCTATTTTATGAAATAAATTGTATATCTATTTGTTTCTTTTTTTTTCTCTTTTCTTTTTCCATTTCCCTTGTAAATTGCTGATTAATTGGATGAGAAACAAGTGAAATGGAAAAAGAAAAGAGATTGTTAAAGGACTCTGTAACTTATGATATTTTAGACTGGTGTACTTTTGTACTGGTTGTATTCATGATGATATTGTCTGGTGTATCTTACCGTTATGGGGGTAGTTCTTTTTATACCTGCCTCATGTCAACACGTGGCAGGGATAGATTTTGCATTGAAATATTTCACTGATGCATGGCCGGAATGAAAAGTACTGCTGGCATTTATGGTGTATTTATAGCAATAGCATTGGATTGTAATTCTAGTATTTTAGACCAGTGACCTTTAGTACTGACTTTCTTGTGCCGATGTTCAATTTTCTCGGCGCATTTTAGACTGAATTTGGTCTAAAGGTTATAACTTGCAATTTAAAAAAAAAATTTTTTTCCATTGAAAAGGAATTCCTCGGTCAAGAACTGTGCAATCTGGGTGAAAGAAAGGTGGATGGGTGGAAATATTCAAAATGTCTGCCTCTGTTTTAATTTGGGATTATTTTTTCCTTGTAGCTCTTAACTATCAAATCCAAGAGATGTCTGAAAAACTTCAGGAACTGCATGGATTTGAATCTCTAGGACATGTTTCAAACCCAACACAGGTGAATTTTTTTTTTTTTTTTTTTTTTTTTGCTAATTTTGTCATCTGCAAAGTGAATTTCAAATTCAATAGAAATTAAAAATCAGGTTTTATTCTATATTTCTAATTTATATGAAAGACACTGTAAAGTAGCCATTTAATGAATCTCCATAGGATTGCCATTAGTGCTGACAATTATACAAAAATCCAAAATGACCCAACCAAGTTTTTTTTTTTTTTTTTTTTTTTTTTTTTTTGTGAGACCAGCATTAAAATGGTTGAGACACACCATGAATTTTTAAGGATAAATTTGATTGTTTGGAAGAAAATGAATTAATGTGTTCATAACTTAAACAAACTAATAATTTATCAATTTTATTGCCAAAAGTGTATTTATCATGGCTTTTTAAAAAGACTTTTGAAGTTTTGTGCATATTTGTTATTACTGCACATTTGAAAAAGATGCCATTGATTAAAAGAATTGAGATCAGCAGTTCTACACTATAGAATTCAGAAGGGAATATAAAACTGCCATTTTGGCTTTTTAGTGAACAACACATTTATTGTATTATTTGAAAAAAAGTTAAGTGTGCTTGATTAGTACCAGTAATATCAAAGAGTATTCAAATGTTATTTTTGTATCCCTACTGGGAACACTGTCCAACGGCACTTGTTTGAGGGTAAAATTGACCCTACTCAAAACACTTGCGGCACACTGGTTGAAAACTGCTGTTTTAGACCAAATGGTGTAATACAAGAAAATAACTGAGTGAAAATAGAAGGCTACATCGCCACTTGACTGGTTGTTTTGTCAGATTGGTGATCATGGCTCATAATGTGTGTCAATCTTTGATATGTCAGTCAAGTTGTTAACTGAAAATTGCTTGTTTTAATGTTTGAAAGATATTCATTTTTTTTACGTGAAAAATTACCTTTCCTAATATCTCCAATTTGATCAGGAGGTTGTTAGCATTGCCGGACGGATTTGCTGTGATAATGAGAGCCGAGCAAATGCACAATCGGTTCTTCTGGAAGGATCCAGAGAAACATCCGCTGGGAAATGCATCCCACTTGACCTTAGTGAACTCAAAGATTATTCCTTATTCTCAGGACAGGTGAGTCATTTAAAAAAAGACTTTTTTTTTTCTTTTTTTTCTCTTAAATTTTATCTGAGGACCACCTCTTAATCCTACGAAGTCTTTGTAAATAGTAGGGCAAACTGGGCTCTTGTCATGGCCAAAAACCAGTCCAGGAGATAGACAACTCTGATTCCAAACATGCCTAAAGAGGAAAAGGCTTTGTCAGGCTAAAAAAAATTTTCATGTAAGATTCTGCATTTTGACATTTTTCAGTTGGTAGCATCAGAAGTTTTTGCAATGTAGAAAACAAGAAAGTGCAAGCCATTACACAAACTGAAAATATTGCTAGAAAACCAGTGTTAATTGTTGAGGAAAATACTAGTATACTTTTGCATCTATTTGATATAAGATCTCTGTAACATCCATTATAATTTTGAGCTTGGTTTACATTTGTTTCAAGTTCGTAGCTTCTCATGAATGCATAATAGAAAAATTACTCAGAGGCAGTTATTGAGAAAGATCAAATTTAATGTTAAAAAAATTGATTTAATTTGAAAAAAATGCTTATGAAAAAGTTAATTCCTGTAAACTCCTTGTGGAAGATAAGGCCACAACTGTACCATGCCAGCAGATCTGTGTGAATGTCTGGTTTGCTGTTTGGAATTTGTTTGTCCTCGAAAGCAAACTTTATGACCAAAGTAATTTTAATCTGTAGAAGGTGAGGTTGGTATAGTGGTAATGGCATGGACAATGGAAGCGGTGAACTGAATTCAAACTCAGGTCAGGGCTGTTTATCGTCATTTCACACTTCACCCTACCTACGGGTGAAATGGTAGGGCAGTTTGGGCTCTTTAGCTTTGGGAAACCACCAGGCTAGGAGGAAGACCACTCTGATTCCAAACGAGGGGTTGGAGTCCTCTTAAGATGATTCCCCTTTGGAGGATGCCCTTACTACCTCTGCCTCTCTCTCAACTGGCCTCCCACCTCTTCTCTTTGCCTTTATATGATTTCTCTCAAATAGGGTTCTGATGTTCCATGTTTTGCCTTTGTCATTAGGAGGGTTGATCGCCAAACTGGGTTTTCTTTGGCTTTCATTTGCATGTGTTATGAGCTGATCTCAAAAGCATTCTTCCCATCTGGAATGTCCTTTTTAAATGTTTAACTTGTCTGTTTGAATGTAAGTAAAGGGAAGCAACTGCAGACTGTAATGAGATTTTATTTTTATTTTTCATTCAGATTGTGGCTATGGATGGGGTCAATCTTACTGGTAAAAAGTTTTTGGTAAAAAAACTTCATGAGGTAAGCTATCACTTGAATCCTTTGTGTGTGTGTTCTTTCCAGGGTATAATTTACTTGCAAACTGAATAAACTTGAATGATGGTATTACTTTTTCATTTTGATTTTTGTGCCATGGATATGACTTCAGTTTCAAATACCTTATTCATACGTAGTATATGTATCATATAGATAGCACTCCCCAATGAATTATTGTGTTAAAATAATAACCCTAATTAAGCTTTAAACACCCGGTCATTCAAGAGAGTTGAAGGCAGTATTGTAGAACAGTTATCCCTTGCCATTTGCGGGGGGTATAGGGAACCAGGGGATATGAATGCACTAAACTTGTAAATAATTTTCAGTGTTGCCCCCACCAATTTTCCAGTCACCAAAAACTTTAAATTGTGAGTGTAAACAATTTTCCAGCCCCCTGATTATCTCTGGTTTATATCGTCTACAAAAATAATTTTTAGTTGATTTTCTACAATCTTTTTATTCATTAATAACACAAAGGTTATTATGTTAAAATTAGTGTATTAATAATAGTTTCAGACATTCTTATTGATACATATCACTTTTTGTCAAAAGTCTGTGCTATTTATACTTCACAGTGTATCTTCTATGGTGTATTTTTTTTTTTGTAGTACACTGCTAAACTCCCCAAAATATTTCCATTAAATCATTTATGACTGAACTGCAAATTGTCGAACCTACAAATAACAAGGGCTAACTTTATAGTAACAGAGCAAATGCAGAATCACTGAATCAGAATTGATAGCATTTAGTGTGGGCCCATTGCCCATATCTTTCTTTTGCTACATAGTTAATCCAGTACTACAAAGATCTTCCAATTGTAGACCACTTCAATTAGATTCACAATTACTGTATATGTCAATATTTATAGCTGATATTTGCTGTTAGAAGAAAAAACAATACAAATATTACACGACATCTAATGCACTGGTACTATGACTAGGGGACTGGCTATCAGATCTCAATATGGCTAGTTTGGGGGCTTAGATGATTTCCAGTGAGCAGTACTCCACCAAATACCCTTGTAGACTATTTGCATCTAGTCCTACATCTAGTGTAAGATCCATTTAGTAATCTTATTTTGTCGGAATCTCTTTAAACAGTGAATCGAGAGCACTTGACTTGAAATTCCGGCTCAAGTTTTGGGCGTAGTTGGTCACAAATGACCCTAGAGACTTCAAAAAGCTCTTTTTTAAAAAAAAAAAAAAATGTTTTTTGATGATACTTAATTATGCACTCATGCAAATTTTCTAGGTTGTAGCCTCCAAAATATGACCAGAAGTGCCCGGAGACGCACATGCAAACAGAGAGAAGAATGTTACCCAGTTGGCTGGCTGGTGGATCATCTTTGGTGACTCAATATCTATGATTCAGGGCTTCTTTAATATGGCAAGCTTGGGACCTGGCCATTGCCAGACTACAGAAATTGACCTTGAAGACCCATTTCTTCTGGCAAAATCTTTAAAATTTGTCTCTTTATATCATACACATTAGACAATCTGACCCCAAAGTACGCTCACAAACTCTCAACTGGAGCGTTTTTGTTTAATTTCTTCAACAACTCCACCTTTTCAAGCATAGATTGTTTCATGTTTGTGTCTTTTTAACATTAGCACCATTTTGTTTATCTCTTGGTCAAATCCTAGCATTGCCCTAGTGGCAAAATTCGAAACTAATGGCCGCAGTCTCAAAATATGCAAGATTACAGGAGTTACTGAACCTAAGAGGTTCAACCAGTAAAACTAATAGTGTTTGTAGGATTTATGAATGAGTTGATGGCCACCATGATTAATATTTGCTGGAATATACTGTTAGTTAGGATGACTCCATTGTAGAGGTCATATTTATAAAGGATCATAATTACAAAAAGGTAACACAACCTTTGGAAAACAAATTCATTTATTCATTCAACAAATAGGAAAATATTTGTATTGTTTTTGTCATTATGAGTCCTTTCATTGTTTTAGTGTCATTGAATGGTAACAGTGGTATGTGTAAGGTAAAATCTATATTGTTATGAATGCAAAGTGCAATTGAATGAGATTCCTTATTTTCTGGTTGAAGAAGACTCTGGCCCTTCGAAGCACACCTTTTCTGAAGGGCTAGCTGAAGAGGAGGCCAATCTTACCAGATTGCTTTCTGGTGGGGGAAAAAGTGAGGTTCAAAGATGTTGCTTGCTGCTGCTGATTAGGATCTTGGGTCAATTGACTGCTTTCAGGGGTTTTGAATGGATAGGTCTTATTCAATTTTAACCAATGAACTATGAATATATCCATCACTCGTGAGCTATTTTGCAAGGCGAGTTAGATATTAAAAATAGAGAGATGGTTATAACTTTTGATTATTTATTATTGTTAGTTTATTTTATTTTGAACAGTTTGTATCGCCACCAATGTGAGGCCAAGTACCAAAACAGTGGATAGTAAAGTATTACCGTACATCCAGTATATGAGACTGATTTATTTATCTATTTATTTTTTTCAAAACTATGCAAATATTATACTGTGTCAAATGTGCTGGTATTATGACTAGGGTTGGGCTGTCTACTTAAGCTCAATATGGTCAGTTATGGGGCTTGGATGAGTTGCAGTGAGTAATAGTCCTCCAATTCTACTTTTATAATGAACATTGTGACTTTTTTGTTTCTCTGTCTGTAACAATGGACTCTCCATCCTAAAGATAGCTATTTTGCAGATAGAAATATCCCCTACCCCCAGTTTGAAACAATGGAATCTTCTACCGTAAGGGATTCAATTACTTTTTGATTAAACCATTGATTGATCAGTTGTAAAAATTTCACAAGTAGCTCTATTTACTTGATGCATTATGTCCTTCAGTGTGTGTGTGTGCATGTGTGTGTGTGCATGTGTGTGTAATATATATATAATCCTGATTCTCTTTCAAAGAGATGGTAGAACTCTATAGCCAGTTCATTATCTGCTAGGGATAGGACACTCCTATCAAACCTACAACCTATCCTTAGTTTAAATGGTGGGGACGGCCCTTGGCAAGTTGCACCACCTTAAAACTCCATTGTTCAGTCTGGAGGGTTATTCCATGCACAGGTCCCAATGCTGAGATAAACACATCCAACAAATCTTTGTTCATGGAGCCAAGTCATTGTGTGTGTGTGTTTTGTTTTTTGTTTTGTTTTTTTCTAATAAAAATCATTTGATAGAAATTCAAATACATCCGTGAATATTTTTACAGGGAACAACTAGTACCCTTATGAACCATTCATCTCATAGTCCTGCATATACAGTAGAGTTATTGAAAGTAATCAAGTATGAACTCAAAGATATTCAATAATTTATATTTGTAGACAAATTGTTGGAGAGAGAAAAAATGACGTCAACAATATTTTCTTTGTTTTTCAGGGAGTAAGCTTGTCCCTTCCTTCTTTGATTCCCAAAAGTTCTGATCAAGGTAAGAAACATTTGCTTAAAATTCACTTAGAATATTTTACTTCGCATTCACTCTTGATCTTCATTTTGTATGTTTTATTTAGCATTCACTCAGAATGTTTTACATAGCATTCTATTTTCCTTTTTTTTAATTTCTGCATTTTCAATTTGCCTCTGGCAACAAATAATTTGATTCAATTTATTATCAGTTTATTTGAAAGGGTTTTAACCTGAACAAATTTGGGTAGAAAATTCAGCTATAGAAATAAGAAAAATGACCATGAATGGAAATTGAAAGTTTCTTCTGAATTCAAATTCTATGCAATAAAACATGTTTTGAAATCAAACTATTATGTTGGGCCCCACTGACTACACAGTGGCTTCGTTTTAGTACAATGATGAGGATCAAACACACTACACAGTCGTAATGTTTCACTAGACAAGCTCATTAACCATCACTCCTCATTGATGATCCTTGTATGTGTTCATATTATTATTATTGTTATTAGCAGAAAGCTGTCTATTTATCTCTGCTAATTGAGTTGGAAGAGGTATATGTATGACTGTCTACACAATATCCACCAAAGTTCTCGATAAATTTCAATGAAATTTAGTGGAAGGGTTACTGAAGATGTGATTAAATTTTGGTGTGGATCCAGGAATTCATTATCAATTGAGAAATTTTTATTCTGCAAGAAGAGAGGTTAAAAACAATGTTAATAAAAAGGGTTAATTCAAATTTCAAGGAGGAAACTCAATATTTCTTCAATTTAATTTCTCTCCTTTGTTTTTAATTTGAAAAAAATTTCATTCTGCTTTTGGTTAAAGTTCAGTGTTTGCAGATGCATGCACTCTCCAAATGCTTTCTAGTTGTATTCATGTGTTTTTTGAAAAATTGTCTTTTTTATTTAAATTTTTTTTCTCCCAAGGTTCATCTCTGAATGTGATGATGGCTGCTGGTCCATTCCTTACGACTGATAGTCTCATGTTTGAGCCTCTCACAGAACTTCTTAGTGTTTGCCAGAAGGAAAAACCACATGTCTGCATTCTGGTAAGACTCAGGTTTTGTTTTTTTTAGTTTTAACTTTTAGAAAATTTGAATGTCATTATGAAGAGGAGTAACTTCTGATTAATTACTTCCCTTCCATCTTGAGGTAAATCTGGAGCCGTCAACTGCCACCAAAACTGTCAAAATAGGTTTCTTCTGTTTCCAATTATTTCCATCTGGCTGGCTATGTATGTATGTTTCACATTTATAGTCCGCACCAATGAAGCTAGAAGGCTGAAATTTCCAACAATTTTACTCTTTATCAAGCCTAGAAGAAACTTTTTGGCTTGATATTGCTGATTGTATAATAATCGCCGTATTCAACATAATTGGTCTGTAACGGCTTAACATTATGGTGAATGGAATAAGTGAACAGAACTCAAACTTCAGCTAAGACTGTTTGCATTCACTTTGCACTTAACCCCTTTAGAATAAGGATGAATCCACTTCTCCCACCTGCAAGGGTTAAATAGCAGGACAGTTTGAGTCCTTCAGCCCACCAAGGCAGTCTATCTTGGGCATCAGGCTATAGCATGGAGACAAAAACCATTGCTCCATCTGTTGTGCGACACAGGAAGCAACTTTGATTTGAGGTGAGGAAGGGTCCTGAAAAGCAGTCATTCTCAATGGGGGTACTATCACCCTCCACCCCCACCTAGGAGGGCAAAAATTGAGCTGAAGGATAGGGGGCTGTAGATTATCACATACAAATCGAATTTTCTTTTAAAAAAAAGTCGAGAAATATGTGGAAGCCACTCCCACTTGGTGAATTATAAAATATGTTTTTAAAAAAATATACATGTACATATCTATATATATATATATGTATATATAATTCCTGTTTCCATCTAATTTCATTATATAATTGCACGTAGGTCATCCTGAAGCTCCAAATATCTGCTGTAAACAATTCATTTTAAAATTTACTTGACTAAACTTTTAATGGAGAACAATGTTCCTTTTGGAAGATGTTCTCTCAAGCTTCTTGGTGCCAGTATTTATTTGGCTAAAGGCATTAGATTATGTAGAGTAGTCTTTCCCAAGAGGGGGTAATGTTGCCTCAAAGGGAGCAAGAGTTGAGCTGGTAGGGGGGGTAAATAACCCCAAGGGGGCAATAGGGAAAAAAAGGCTGAAAAACTCTGGTGTAAAGCATCTCTTGAATTTCACTGAACAAAAGTTTAATATTTATAAATCTTCAATTTTTATCAATTTATTAAAACAAGGATCAAAAATTGAAAATTTATTCAATTTGATACATGATTGTACTAAAAAAAAACAAAAAAACATATATTTTCAGAGTCAGATAAACAAACAAAAAATACAGTAAATGTCACACATTCCAGAAAAGTTACCCCATAAAAATAGATTTGTCTTTGGAGTGACTCTGTCTTCAACTGCATTCTAAAAATCATCCAATTAGATCTCAATAGCTGGCTGCTCATTCTGTCTCTCCTTAGTTTGTATTATTTTGTTTTTATATTGTTAATATTATTAAAATATTAATATTTTATTATTATATTAATATTATTTAAAAAAAACTAATTGAATTAAAAGATCTAATATAGAGTAATTCATCAAACAATGATCGAAAGACATATAGGTAGATATTAAGTACTTTCAACTTATAAAATAAGTATTTGGTTTCGATTATTTACAAGAAACAGATATATGTATGCAACATGCTGACATTCTCTGTACGCAGACTGCAAACAAAATTTTGCATTCAGGTAGTGGTGACCTCAAGAGCAGAAAAAAAAACTTTTTTTTCTGGACATGTATAAATGTTTGAATTTTTAGCCTTCTAGCTCTTTAGTGCAGCCTATATATGTAATACATATGTACATACATACCTAGCCAGACCAACTTGAAAACTGAAGACACCTATGCCAACAATTCAGGTGGACAGTTTCTTATTGACAAGAAATTGTCTTGTGGACAGTTTCTTATTGACAAGAAATTGTCTTGTTTGCTTTGTGACCAACAACAAATTTTTCCTTTCTATCATATGACATTTATAAATCTAAGTCTATCAGAATCCTTTTCCATTTCCAGCTTGGTCCATTCATTGATGAAGAACATGAAGGAATTGCTGTAAGTAAATCACTTTATCTACCCCTACTTTCCCTTTAATACAGGGTGGCATAGAAGTCACAATGGAGTTTAATACGTTGGCTGCCAACCATGAGTATACTTGGGATGTGTGGCTTACCGGTTTTTGCCAGTCATAAGTATACTCGTTATTTCTTATTTCACTCAGCACAAGGCCCTTGGCAGTGGGAAGGGAATGTGTCAAAATAGGCTGGCAGTCCACATGTTGAGACATTTATATCTATTTAGTTTTAATGATTTTAAAAAATATCATTTCTAATAAGTGAGCAAAATAAATTAACAAGGAGAATTTATTTAACCTATGTGTGGAAAATAATTTCTTTCTAATGCCCACCATTGTCAATATCATAAATTGTTGCTTTTTCAATAACTTTCTGCATAACATTTCAAAGGATATCTGGTCGTCTGCACACGTATGATTTACAGCATTTTGGACTGAACCTGGTCTCCCTGTTTTGTGGGTGATTATCAATAGTCCAATTCTTGAAAACTCGCAAACAAATGACAAATCATGGACTCAGATGGTGGTATCTGCATATTCAAATAATGAAAATATATTCCTTGGTTTAATGTCAAAGGTATTCAAAGTAAAAATAATCTATCATTTTAGTTTGTTGCTCAATTGTCTGCTCTTCTATGATGAATTCCCAATGAGAAAAGGAGAAACAAAAGATATTAGAATGGGAAAACTTATGATTGTTTTAAATCCCTTCATGACTTTTGCGCTACCTGTATTTTTACACGTTAGTGAATAAATAAACTCAGTAGAGACCATTATATGACAATCTCTTTAGGCAGCATACTATGTTTGGATGATCAGTGAATAAGTTGCTTCTTGCCTGAAAGGAGTGAACTCGAACACTGACCCCATACTACTACTACTATTATTATTAAGTTACAAATCATCTAGATATTTTTAATTCTTCAAGTTGGCGCATTTTAGGGGTACCTTAATTCTTTACATCTGTCAAAATATAAACAAAATCAGACTCTTAGTATTATATAGACTAGCTCGATCTATGGAAATTCCATGGTGTTCACAAGTAAGATTATTCATTATCTCCTGCCTTTTCTCTTACCCTTTGCCTGTGTCTTCTCATTCTCTCCCTCATCCTTTCCAATTTTTGTCGCCCATCCAAGATTTTATCCAAATGTTATACAAACATGGATTAATTTCTTGTGAAATTTTTCCATCCTCTCAGTAAATTACCTAACCTTCTTTTTTTTCCCTTCCGACCCTGTTTTTCACTTTTATGATATCAGTAGCAGCCATCAGCTTAGCCTGTTGTGCATGTATACTTATAAGCATCAGCAAAGCAACTGGCCATGGACAGAATGAAAATATTCCTTCTTTTATGAAAAAGATTTGCCATGTTTGTTCTTGAGTGACTGATCAGTGGATTCCATTTTTTTTAACACAACCCCTAAAAATATTGTTTATTTTTTGTTTAATTCAATGCAATAAAAATGGATGAATAAGACGGATACTATGATTCCCCCCTCTCTCTCTCTCTCTCTCTCTCCTTACCCCCCTCAGTAAACCACCTGACTCCTTTTCCTTCCCTCTTTCTTTCTAAATAAAGGAATATTTCACATGAAACAAGTATCATTCTAATTTGTAGTAATGAAAAAACATTTTTATTCATTTGATTTATCATAAAATAAGTAATACATTTTCATTTAAAAAATTACTCTGGTTAGCAAATCTTCTTGACCAATGGAAGTATCACAATGTAATTGTGACAATAATAGAGTATTATATATTTTTTCTTACAAAGATATCTGTTCACCTGGTTTAGAATTTTTTTTTTTTCTCCTTCTTACTTCTAGAGTTTAAGTGGTGAAACTTACAAGAAAATGTTTGAACGATTGGTACAAGGAATCCAAAATGTTGCTGAACAGTGAGTCTGATTTTTTCTTCCTTTTTTTTTTTTTTCATTCATTTTTCATCTTTTTATTGAAATTAAACATAGATTTCTTTTCAATTTTTACTATTTTATAAATTCATAACTATTATTCTGACTTTTAATGCAGAAATATTCTATTGTTGATATTGTGTTGACCAAAAAGTTTTTTTTGTTTCAGTAGATAAGGCATATATTTTATGTTCAGCCTGAACCTTATTGACCAACATATTTATCATTTTGTTATGATATATTTTTCCATTATTCAGGCAATTTTATAATTCCATCTTCCCAGAGACTTATATCTTTCTTGACAGAACTACTCAAGGTGCCTTTTGCTGTCTTCCTAGATGTTGAAATGGCAATTTTTACCAATCTTGTTTTAAAATGACCACCAAAGTGTCAGTATTTTTAGGGTTTAGTTAATCATCAGCATTTGTTAATAACTGCTTTATTACTGCTTCACAAACTGAAGTATCAAAGGGAAGTAATAAATAATACTGACTTAGATGGTTGCTGCTACTTGCATATTAAGGAATAAATGAAAGCAGAAAACTTCATTTGAAACTGTATTTTATTAAATTAAATTGAAAGGGATATAAGTGAATGCGAGGGTTAGTGTTAGTCAGAACAAGTGAACATTTTTTATTTTTTTCATAATCATAAAATTAAAAAGAATATATACTAGCAAAAAATAAAAATCTATCGAACAATCCTAAAACTAACCCTAACTTTAAAACTAAATTATATCCTTTTATGATTAAATTTGTAAAACACAGTTTTAAATTGTCAAATTTTCTGCTTTCATTTGTTTCTTAATATGATAGGTGACTGCTGCTTCTACTAAGTCAACATTAAGTTTTGTTACCACTTGTTTTTGCGCTTGAAGATTTTGGCCCACCCCAAAGAGAAGTTGTTGCTTTGAAGGGAAAACAAAACAGTTGAAACTGATAAAAACATGTTAACCAACTTTTCCTCTCTTCCAGGCTTCACTGTCACATGATTCTGGTTCCATCTCATCGAGACATTCACAATATTGCAACATATCCCCAACCACCATTTGAGACTGAAAATCGAAGCAAGGTGAACTTATTTATTTTTACTTTTATGAAAGCAAGGATTAATGTTCCAAAAGCAGAAATGATCAGAAAAATAGAAATTTTAATTATGTAAATTCCTTTTTGTAAGTTTTTTTCTTCTGAAATCAAAAAGTATTTGAAACTTAGGAATTTTTTCTCTTTAATCAAAACATTTTGAAAATTCTCGTTTCAAAATTTCTTGAGTATTTTTTACCTTCAACTTGATTTTATTTGTTACTTTTTATTGCAACTTTTTGCTGAGACCAATTATCCTCCGACATTTGATCAGAGATAAAAGAATAATCCTTGGGTGGGATTTGAACCCTCATCCCCATAACCATGTATTGTTTGAATGTCTGTACCCAGTTGAAGTCTTGGTTGCTCAATATGCAAAACAGGCTATGGGGATGTGGGTGAAAATTGTGGTCAAAAATTAAAAAGTATTGATCTATAACTCTTCATGTAATAAACGTAGAACAAGCAATCAGAAACCAGTTTCTTCTCTAAACATAGACTTATTCAAATCAGATCTCAGAAAAGATCTCGGACTCAGAATGTTCAACTAAATGATGAACCACAGTTGGACTTTATTGGTTGACCTTATTAACCTAATATTGTCATAATGGAGATATATTTTTTATTTTTTTGTATCTTGAAAATCATTTTGCTGATTGTGTACCATATTTTAAATGCTATAATCCTTTTTTGAATAATGCAATGTTTTTATTGGATTAATTTGTTAGTACTAATTGAAGCTTGTTTAAACTTTTTTGAAATCCTTTAAATGGGTCAAGAATGAGTTCAATGGTTGTAAGTCATTAAATTCTTATTTGACTAAAATACCTGTTGCTTTTAATCTAAAGCACTGTAGTATCTGAGTTGCTTGAAGCAACAATCCACAGCATTTTTCTTTTCTTTACAGCTAAGTTCAACTGTTCTCCTTTGTTTCAACCCTTATCCTATTGCGTACCTCAGCCCTGCTTCTTTCTCTCCACACTCTCTTTGCCCTCTCTGTTGCAATTCCATTCTCAAAATCTCTCTTCTAGCCAAATCACTTTCTATGTGGATTTTGAAAGTGTTTCATACAGACGAGTACGCTGCTCATAATAATATAGTTTACCTTTTTCTGTCGAAAAATGATAACAATAATAGAGAAATTTTACAATTCCATTGAACTTTTGAAATATCAAAAATATGTTGCACAACATTTTCTTGTTTACATTCAATATTTCCTGATATACCATAAAATGCTATTTCTACTAAGTTATATTAACAATCTCTAACATAATGTGACCCCACTCTTTGTAACTAAAAATTTAATTGATTGTTATATAACTATTTTTTTTATCTTTGTTTTGATCAAATTTAAGTGTTTATTTATTTATAAAAAGTTCAAATTTTGCCAATTAGTCAATTTCACCAACTTGACATAACATTTTACCATTATTTTTATTTTTTTTTTTCTTATACTTCGGTATAATGTTACACCTTCACCCCCAATTTTGACCCTGATTTATGAAGAAAAAAAAGAAAATTTCATATTACATTTGTTGCATAAAACCCAAGTAAATACAGAATTTCTCAGTGTTTATTTAGAATTTCAAATCTTTCTTTTTCAGTTTTTGCATTTTGTCTCTAATCCAAGTTTATTGAAAATCAATGGAATTGTGTTTGGAATCACTTCTACTGACATTGTTTTCCATTTAAGTAATTCAGAAGTTCATGCTAGGTGAGTGAAGCAGTTTTTATCTTATTAGGTTGATTTATTATTTGTCTGGAGCCCTAAATAATTCTTTCTTTCTTTCTTCTTTTTTTTTTCTTTCTTTCTTCTTTTTTTTTCTTTCTTTCTTCTTTTTTTTTCTTTCTTTCTTCTTTTTTTTCTTTCTTTTTTTTTTTTTCTTTCTTTCTTTTTTTTCTTTTTTTTTCTTTTTTTTTCTTTCTTTTTTTTCTTTCTTTCTTTCTTCTTTCTTTTCTTTCTTTCTTCTTTCTTTTCTTTTTTTCTTCTTTCTTTTCTTTTTTTCTTCTTTCTTTTCTTTCTTTCTTCTTTCTTTTCTTTCTTTCTTCTTTCTTTCTTCTTTCTTTTCTTTCTTTCTTCTTTCTTTCTTTCTTTCTTTTCTTTCTTCTTTCTTTCTTCTTTCTTCTTTCTTTCTTCTTTCTTCTTTCTTTCTTCTTTCTTTTTTTTCTTTTTTTCTTTCTTTTTTTTCTTTTCTTTTTTTCTTTCTTTTTTTTCTTTTCTTTTTTTCTTTCCTTTTTCTTTCTTTCTTTTTTCTTTCTTTCTTTCTTTTCTTTTTTCTTTCTTTCTTTCTTTTCTTTTTTCTTTCTTTCTTTCTTTTCTCTTTCTTTCTTTTCTCTTTCTTTCTTTTCTCTTTCTTTCTTTTCTCTTTCTTTCTTTTCTTTTTCTTTCTTTTCTCTTTCTTTCTTTTTTCTCTTTTCTTTCTTTCTTCTTTTCTTTCTTTCTTCTTTCTTTCTTCTTTCTTTCTTCTTTCTTTCTTTTTTTCTTTCTTTTTTTCTTTCTTTCTTTTTTTCTTTCTTTCTTTTTTTCTTTCTTTCTTTTTTTCTTTCTTTCTTTTTTTCTTTCTTTCTTTTTTTCTTTCTTTCTTTTTTTCTTTCTTTCTTTTTTTCTTTCTTTCTTTTTTTCTTTCTTTCTTTTTTTCTTTCTTTCTTTGTGGGGGTGAAATTCAATCTTTGAAAAAAAAATAAAAATGAGTCCTCTTAATCATATTTCTTCATTCAGACACTGCGCCTTTGGAATGTTTTTGCATGTACTGATAACACTGACATATCAAAAACATGAAATCTTTTTGATTTCTCACTTTTTTCTGTGTCTAAATGGTAGATAAACCTAACATTGTCTGAATCTTCAACCATGAATTTCTAGAGAATCATTTTTCTTTCATTGGCAAATAGCAATTGTTTCTGAATGGAAAAGATACCTCATTTAACAAGACAACCTATGTACTTTGAGTATTGTACAAGAATCAGATATTGATGAGTGATTTTCTTTTCAGCACAATTCATACGAATCGCTTCAAACGGATCATTCATCATTTGTTTTCTCAACAAAGGTAAGACACAATTTTTTGGAATTGGCTATTTTCTCTTAAAGAAAAATGTTTTTTTTTGTTCTTCTGTCCGTAACACTGGACTCTTCTACTTGAATGTAATGTCCATATTTAATTACCCACGAGGCAAAAGAGGTGAAACAACTGCGCTTCTTCATTACTGTAATGGGATTGATAATGGAAGTTACTTCTTC
Source organism: Thysanoteuthis rhombus (assembly GCA_963457665.1). Lineage (NCBI taxonomy): Eukaryota > Metazoa > Mollusca > Cephalopoda > Oegopsida > Thysanoteuthidae > Thysanoteuthis > Thysanoteuthis major. The sequence continues at coordinate 295,568 of OY735198.1, forward strand.
GTCACTGGGCAACTAACCGATCACATGCATGTCTCTGTCGTCTCTTATTCAATTATTAATCTATGGTCAAGTCAATGGATCTAACCATCAACATACCCATAATCAAGTAACAAGAAAAAGTTTCATTATAGGTAACAATTTTCCTGATAAAAGATATCTCCTATCTACCTTTTGAAAATGAACCCTTCTACTTGATTCAGTAGTTTATTCTTTAAAAATAATCTCATGGAAATTCAAATATATCTGTTGGAAAAGGAGGTCTTGCTCTCAATGTCCAATTTCTCTTCTGACCAACCAGAAAAAAGCCTAATTGAAGATTCCTTTATTTAAATGTTAGTTGAAGACTTTCTCTTGCATACTTTGAAAATTGTTTATCCATATCAGTGACTTAGTATTCCTTCAGTTGTTAAAGGGAAATTTACTTCTTTTAAATATTCTCCAGCACAGCGTTATCAAACAATTATGACTTATGAAGCTTTCTTAAGAAATTTGATTGGTCGAAACTTGTTCAGCCAGGACCCATCAAAAATAAATTTATCCTAATTTGCTCTGGCCTAAAAACTCTTGCTGGATGTCGATGGTTCAACAATCAGATTGTTGAAAATAGCCTCAGCAGCCGTAACATGTACATCAAAGGCATGCATCAATCCAATGCGCAAGGTGGCCCTACATTTGTCACAATTTTGAATTTTTAGAATTTCAAGAATATCTTCAAAATGAACGCCTAGAACCCTGAAACTAAGAGGGTTTATTGTACTTCTTTCAATGGATTTTGGAAATGCCAGACGAAATCTGTTCTGCCAAAGATTCATTCATTCATTCTAATGAACGTATGTGGAAAAATATCTTCTTGTAATGTATCAACCTTTCTATCTCTTTACTTAGTGACAAAATGAAAATTGATAGTTAAATGATAAACCTGAATTGTAGTTTTCTGAAGAATGGTTTGTATTCAAAGCTGTTTTAGTTTGAGGCTCAACATAAATTGAGCCAGAATTCAGCCAATTTTGGATGTCCGATTTGATTTGAATTTTTATTGGATATACTGGGCTAAAAATGGATACACTATCCAAAATCAGACAAGGCTAATTTTATTTACTAACATATTATTTCCTCTCAGTGTTATTTATAATTCTGTACTGTCATGTATGTTTTTTGGGCTATTCCCCCCCCCACACACACATAATTCAGTAATAGCAGACAATCGGCTTTTACGGACATCAGCTCCCTCTTATTGTCTGTTAAAGAGTTTACAGTATTTCCATTTTCATTGTTTGAATATTTTTTCTTCTTTTTTATCTTCAAGTTTTTATCCACTCTACCCTCCGCCTGAAGACATCTTGATCAGTTTTGATCACTTCGCTTACTTCCAACTTCCTCTTAAGCCGCATGTCCTCATTGTGCCATCACAATTCCGGTATTTTATTATGGTAAGTCTATTAAAGATTCTTGTCTTCAAGCCATTTAGTTTCCCAACCTTTCACCCCACAAAGACCCCCTTCGATGTTTTTAGTCATCAATGTGCAAGTCAGATCAAATGTACAAGCCACACCCTGAAATTGATTTTGTCACTTTTCAAGATGACACTGCATATGATGTCATATTTCACAACTGGTTGATAATATTGATGGATTGTACGGACTGTGTATTTCATTTTGTTCTGGGAGAGGGGGTAAAAAATTAGATTTAATTTAATCAAAATCAGGATCTCTTACATTCAAGCATGGATTTAAAACTTTTCTTACAATTCCAATGACTTTTGATTGTGTATACTTCTATTAAAACAAAGCAAATGATTGTCTTGTGAGAAATATTCAATGCTTTGCTCACAGCTTCATGGGTACAATAAAAAATAAATAGAATTTTCTCGTTCAGTGCTTCTGTCAAAATCTTAAAAATAAATGTTGAAAATATATATTAAAAAAAATAAAAGTAGCCTGGCTGTAGAAGGGTCAAATCCCACTCGTACTTCTATTCTGACAGAAAATAATAACAACTTTTACATTGTGTATATATATAATTATGAAGGATTTTTGGGTATAAATGTATTTATTATTTAGAATACATAAGCCCTTGCATAACTGTAAGATAAATTTTCGTTGATATGTAAGGAGTTTCATTTTGGCTCACGGTAAAACCGGCTACCAATCATTTGGTAATGATTTCAAATTATGGTAGGGAAACGTTTAATCATTGATTTGGCTTCATGTGACGGAGTGATGAGTTTACTTCCCTAAATTTTGTGAGGATTGGTCTTCTTATGGTAGAAAAATGAACTCTGTCAAACTCTATAGATCTTTTTTTTTCTTTTCCTGCTATCTAACTTTTCTCAATTGTTGTTGCTTTTTATTGGAACTTATCTCAGACGGGTTTCCCTTGCAATGAAAAACAATTGAGATGAAGAGAGTAAAAATGATTGATGGCTAACAGTTGTTCAATAGATCAAAGATGATGAGGGGTTCTGTGTTTGTGGGTTCCAGCATTCCAGGCCATACCATTTTTTTTTTTTTTTCTTCAACTTCAATTGTTTAATTGATTGGGATAGTGAGTTTTTATTTGTTTTATGTATGATGTCAAGGTGTCAGAGAATTTGTGCCTTTGATTCCAATCAAATTTTGGGGTCCAGATTCTGAATTTGATCCTGAAAATCTTTTCCTTTCTGCACACACTGAATGCTTGTGGAAATGATTTCATGATGCAGTATTGTAGAGGAACACTTGGAGTTTATTACTGCAAGGTTATATACCAAAAGGTGTTGCACAAACACAAAATTAAGAGTTTAAGCCAAGATTGGCTTGTAGCACTAACACAAAATCTCTATTTGCCTAATAGAAAAATGCTTAGTTAAACTTCAAATGTTTCTGCATTGTGCATCAATATCTGAAATAATTTTGCTTTTATGAATTTTTTTGAATGTGGTTATTTCTTTTGTAAACAACCTTTTCTTAAATATAATTATTAATTACAGTGAATTAATAACAATAAGCTTAGAGGGAATTATCATCTTTGTTGTCTTCTTCAACAGGATGTGGACGATTGTTGCTGTGTGAATCCTGGAAATTTAACCAAAGGAGAATCAGGTGGAACTTATGCCCGTTTGAACATACAGATGCAAAAACTGCCCGCACAAAATGGCTCCATCATCCCTAATATTGCTGCCCAAGTGATCAGAATATAATATAAACAATTGTTTTTTGTTAAGTCTAAATGAAATAAAGTTTTCCTATTGTTCAATATGTGTCAACATTTAAATTGCAAAGAGAAAACGTTTGATTTACTGTATTAATCTAACTATACTTTCAGTAAATATTCAAAGCTTGAATGAGCTCACTGTGCCAGTGGAAATAAACTTTTTTTTTTTCCCCCAGTATTTTCTGAAAAAGTTAAATAATGGTGTTTTTTTCCTTCTGTCACCATATTTTGGACCAATATCCCTAGTATGAATTTATGGAGAATAACTTCTGAAAATAATTTCCAATTGCAAGACAAATGTTTCACTTAACTTTAATATAAATCAAGTTTCAAATACAATATTATATACAAAATATTGATGGGGTGAAAATCTATTTACAAAAAGAAAAAACAACTTTGGGGTTTCAGTCTTTAGCATCTCCTATACCATCTGCATTAATGGCAAACATGGCTTCAGCTTCAGGTAGACAAGGAGAATCGTAGATCTTGCAGATTCGTGTCTCACCACGGCCTTTGCGTAAATATAATCTGGAAAGAAAGAAATATATTTCAATAATTTTTCCTTTCTAGCAGTTGTTTGCAAAGAGGCTGGTACCCCCCCTCCAGGCATGTGGGGGGGGTGCAAAAATATTGAGTGGCCACACAAGTTCTCAATGGACCATTTTATTAAATTTCTTTTTATTTTGAAGCTTGAAATTCTGTACTGATTCTTTTGGTTGATATTTCTGGAATGGGTGGTGTGTAGGACACTCATAAACGATAAAATATATTGCATAATTTAGTAATTTTTTTTTTCTTCCATAATGAAAAGTGACAATTTTGCTGATAAAAATGTCCTACTTCCATTCGAACAAATCCAGTCAATCTTAATAAAACCTCAGATAAAATTGATTATTAACAACAAGCCTTCAATTTTCATTCCTTAAAAAAAAAAAATCTCATGTTAACTACCAGGTTGAGTACACTTTATTAGAAAACCAAAATGTTTCAAAATCCAAAACTCTTTTTTGAAGCCATCCTTATGTCACCAGTGGAAAATTCCTTACTTCAATAGGATTCAAAGACAGAAGATGAAGCCGATTTCCAAAGCATTCAAACCGCAAAAATTCCAGAAAAGTTGTAAATTCGTACTCACCTTGTGGTTGAGGCATGTGCAATAATATTCCCACCAATTGGCTTCTTGGGATCAGCAGAAAACATGGCCGCTCCATCGACTTGTGCAACAACTTGATTCGTTATCACCACAGCAACACCAAACTGGAAAAAAGAAACTTGTTTAGTTTCATGAAAGGTAATCTAGGCACAAGAAATTTTAGGATTATGCCTTCTATCTCATGAACTACTTAAAATAGATAATGGAACTCTGGGAGGAAAAAGAAAAAAAAAATCTAAAACGGTCAAAGGGAGGTAATTTAAGTCATTTCCCTTGATATTGGCATTCTCTTCATATGAACTTCTAATTCATTTCTTATTAATTTTTTGACTGATATTTCTGTCCAACCCAATTACTGAGACAGTCTCTAGCAATGAGTAAACAGTGTACTTCGATTTACCCTGTATTTTTAATAATACCAAAAATAGTAGAAAAATCTGCCTATTGGCATAAATGGGTGAAATACTGATTTTCAGATATCTACTTTATATAGTTATCTACTTGGATAGGGTAATGGTTAGCAATGTTTGCCTTACATGCAGAAAGTCCCATGTTCAATTCCCAGTATCAGCAAAAAGTGGAAAATTCTTCACTAGAATACACTCCAAGCTGTGCGATTAGGGTAAGTAGTATACTTCAGTGAACTTGCACACTGCCAAGGGCATGGTCACAAAAACTTGTAGGGAATCAGGTCCTGGTCTCGACCAGACTTGAGACGTGCAAGGATCACTAAGCTGATGTATGTGACAGAAACCACCATACTCCAATGGAGGTTGTCACTTTAGAGACATTATCCTTTACTTTACTTTACTTTATATGGTTAAAAGTGTTTTAGGTATGTATATACATATATATATATATATATATATATATATATATATATATATACCAACTGTAGTGATTGATATAAATTAATAATTTGACATTTTAAAAGGATATTTTGTAACTGAATTCATTTTTTTTATCCAATTTCAACTAAACTAAACTATTCAGTCTTGTTAATAAAAAAAAAGAATTGTAAAACAAATCAATAAGTACGTTGCATTAAGTGTTTTATACTTAGAAAAGCAAATTGCTAATATTAACAGCTATGATGTACAGGTGCAAAACCTGCATACTTAGAATAGCACAGAGGGCAATGGGAAGAGCAATGTTAGGAATAACTCAGTGATAGAGAAAGATCAATATGGATCTGAGAGAGGATCAGGTTGAAGGATATTGTACAAATAATCAAGCAACAAAAATGGAGATGTGCAGAGCACATAGCAAGAAGGGACAACAGATGGAGCGATAGGCCAACCGATTGGTGCCTGTGGGACAGTAAACATGGTAGGAAAAGACCAGAATCAAGACTGAGATGAGGTGGAAGATTTTGCAAAATACTTGTCACAGGAGGAGATGGGAAAGGCCTTTGTCCTGCAGTGGACTTATAACGGATGATATTTGCATACTTTGGCATTAGGGTGTATTTATAGTGTTTTAGACTGGTATGTGCCATCTGAAGTACAACAATCTACTTATATGTTTAACTGCGTAAAGTAGACGTCTGAGAAATTGGTTTTCAAAGCCAATACTTTTTCAATAATTCTATTTGACATTTTCCATATTTGATGTTTAAAATAAAATGAATCATTTCAGATTAAGTTTCTATACATAGTAAAGGAATTAACCTGTTAATTTTGTCTGTAATTTTTTAAATATTACATTCAATCATTACTTCCTCCAGGACTGACATCCATTAAAAGTAAGACACATCATAAAGGATTCTTCACATTTTTTCAATGTCAACCCAATTTAATTTAATGGCATGAAACCACTGAGATACATACCAATGTATTGTACAAGTACCCACGTCTTGCCTAAATGAAAGACTACTTTAACAATCCAATGGTTCAACAAATAGATTATCGATGACAGATTATTAGATATACTGTGGATTTCAGTTGACTAGATAGATTCAGGGATTTTACATACATTTTGATAATATATAGTACTAGATCTTTGGTCATAAGCAATCTAATTGTTAATAATATAAGGTTTGGTAAGTAGTGGATGGGTTTTCTTTTTGGGAAACTGCAGGGTTTGTCATGTAGTCTAATACCTGAGAGGTCATACATGTGACTGACAGTTGTTATAGAATTTAACCTAGGTCTGGTTGGCCAGAGTTGGTACTAAGGGAACTTCAATTGGTCAAGATAACCGGATGAGGCCTGGGGTTTGGTTTTGAGTTTCAGAATAGAGAGATTTAGTCAGTGTACTTGAAACTTCGTGGTAGACACCTGCGTCGACTTTCTGTCCCTTAGGGGATGGAGGCAGGGAAACTTAGAGAACAGGTAACCAGCATTATAGAGAAAATAATTCTCTCATTCTCTATCCATTCCTTTTCAAAGTTGCAACAATAAAAACAGCAGCAAATAGAATCTCATCAGGTTTGTCTTTTTCTCTGCATCTTATAGAATTCTGTTGAAATAGAATGTCTCACTCTATTCATTATTTTAAATTTTTCACTTGTGAGTCTAAAACCAGAAGTCTCACTTTGATGTCATTGTTGTTAGGTTAGGAAAATAAATTCATCTCCAACAAAAGTAAGAACTTGACAAAAACAAAATGATTACCTCATCAGCAAGTCTGAGAAGAGTTCGCAGAAATCTGGCCAAATGCATTTGTCGGGCAGAAAGTTCACCACGTCCACTGTAATCTGTACGATAAAGTGCTGTTGCACTGTCAACAATCAACAAAGCATATCTAAAAAGGAGAGAAAAATAGATACGGTTATTCAACTGATTTTCAGGTCAAGCTTCAAAAACAAAAAAATAGTGAAACTCGCAAATCTAGGCCTTAAACTGATTAATTTGGATATTTCATAAAAGTTGCCTTCCTTTATGGATAAAAGTGATTAGCTTCGTCCATCCATTATTGTATTTTCAGCTGAATTTATGGCTAAAAATGTTTAGTCCACTGAAGAAAAAAATCATAGAAAGGCTCCAAAAAATATATTAATACAACATATTAATCATATACTGACACAATAATAAAAAGAGCTATAAAGTTGACTTGAAATGAAAAGAAAAATCAAGCTATTTTAGATATTAAGGGAGATAACTCCTTACAATATTTGTACTACTTAATCTGAGATCTGGATCTGAAAATTTTACCACAAAAACTTCTACAGAACCTCCATCTCAGCTGCAGAGAAAAGCAAGTATGTTTTTCCTTAGTGAATTTCGAATCTAATTTTTTTTCAGACTTGACCTTTTATAGACTGAATTGATATCTAAATTTTGCGAGTTTCAAGTTGATTCAAATTTGAATTCAATTGGTGAGCAATCTACACGAGTTAACCCCCTTTATACCAAATATATTCTGGTAGGATTATACTCAAGCTCTATCAAGGGTAGCTTAAGTACTGATCGCAAGCCACATGCAATTCTTTCACTTTTAAAGAGAAGTTTGTGGAAATGTCTCAGCTCCTTTTTCTCACCACAATTAATAGGAAAAATTTCCAAGCTTGTAGTTATTTACTGAGAATGAAGTGCAACCCCAATTGATTAAAATATTGTGTTCAATATCCATTGATGGTTGAAAATATTTAAGAATATGAATCTTTATTTTTATGCTAAATTTTAGTGAGGGATATCAGAAGACTAAAGTAATTGATAAGTGTATATTTGTACTTCCTGATTATCAAAACTAATACAAATTGACCATTTAAAAGCAGAATACATGAATAAGTATTATTGTATATTCAATGTTTTTTAATAAAGCTACAATGGCTTCCAAATGGTTTTTCTTTGTGTGTAGAAATGATGATGCAATTCTGACAGATGATATGTATTCATTTCATAAATCTGCATACAGCAAAATAAAAAGCTGTAATGAAGAAAGTTGCATTTATGAGGACAAAATCCATCTTGGAAGCCCTTTCGATATCTCAAGATTGAATAGCACAAGGCAGAATGGATACGTACCACGTACACTTCTATCTACAAATTCGGAAACAGTTAAATCTAATCAATGTTGCATAGATTGCTTCTTGACACTATTCTGTTAGTCTTGAAAGGTTTTTTTTCTGGGACTACTCCTGCTTTCCTCCTTTATGTCAAGTGGCAAAAGGGGTTTCTGAGAGCCATGAGGAGTTATCCCTTTGGAACTGATTTTTTTTCCCTAGAGAAAAAAAGGGCTGCTGATTACATAACAGCTAGGTGTGCTGGGGCAGCTATCAAAGGTTCCATAACAAAACATGTTTGTAACAATAAAAACGTGTAAATTTTGTCTTGCATCTCTCAAACACCTAAATTTAATTGTATGTGACTCTGGCATCAAGTTTTGTCACTCTTGGGATACATCGGAGAGGCATTTCTACTCATGGATTTTCAGTCTTAAAATCAACCTTCATTTAAAAGCAATAATTCTTTTGAACATTGATTTCCAATATTGAATATCTATAAAATTATTCTGATTCTTCCAGTGTTTGAATCTCAATCTTTGTTCTTAATTAGAGTGAATTGCCTCTACCAACATTGGAATGTGACCCCCAACATCAGGGTACATATGTGGGTAAATTGTACGGAGATCCTGAGATGCCTAGTCGTCAGAATCCCCGATTCGGCCTCGCTGATGTAGTCTAGAGAGAGGGGAGCAGAGAGCAATGGGCCTTGTTGCAGGAGCTGCCAAATGGGTGTCAAACCACTTAAATGGAGTTCCACTCTCTGATTTTGGAATCAGAGTTGTCCTTCTAGACTCGTTGTCTGCCCAAGGCTAGAGACCCCAATCTGACCCATTAATTTAATCTGTAGCTGGGGGGGGGGGAGATGGATTCATGCCTCTCTCAAAGGCATTAGTGAGAAGTGAAACTAATCATCCCCATCCACAGGACGCTGGTCAACAGAAGAGAGAGAGTAGACAGAAAGGAAATCCAGGTAGTTTACTAAAGGGGTAGGATGGCTTTCGAATGCGAGACTAATACATGTTTGTATAACACTTACATAAAACATGGAAGAGCAACAAAAATTGGCAGGGATAAGGGAGAAGATACAGGCAAAGGGTGAGACTAGAATAGAGGCATAAGACAATGGATAATCTTAGTTGTCAATATCCAGGCCCAGAGTGAATTGGTAATTTGGACACTCTTCAAAATACCAAAGATCCTTCTTACCTGGATTCTGCCATCATCGCAGCAGCCTGCATCAATAATTGTGTTTGGTGGTCACTGTTGTATGCCCGGGCATAAGCCACGTTGTCCAGCACGTCACTTCCAGACAGACCATATCTGAAGGCAAAAATGAATAATTTTTCAACAAGTCAATGATTAATGTCGCAAATTTCTTCGGCTACTGCTTCAGAAAGTCTTCAGATAAACTACATGCCCTCCTACTCCCCTGTTGGGGAATTTTTAATTAAAACTCAGTCTACAATTAAGGCAAATCAATTTTTTTTTCTTCAGATATACCAAGGACTCAGCTCAAGTTCTTCTGAAAGACATCTGCTATATGGAATGAATTCCCTTCTGAATGTTTTCCCAACAATCTAGTCAAGTACAATCTCAACATTTTAAAATCCAGATTGAACAAGTCCCTTACCTGATTTTAGTCTTTTATTTAATTCTCTTATCGATTTTTTTTTTCTTTTTTTCTAAAGACATTTTCAGTCTTCATCTTAAAGATATTTTATTTTCGTGTTTCCAACCTCACAATCTCAACATTTATAAGCTATTTCAACAGTAAATTTTTTTTATTATTCTTAATTCTGTGGTGTAAATAACTCCCTTCATACTAACCCTTTTTATGCGAAAAGTTGCCTAAACATCTTGCTTAGGGAGATAAAAAAAGAAAAAAAGAAAAAACACACCAGCCTATTGAGAACAAACATCTCATGCCATGCAGAGGAGTCAAGTGAAATATAATAAAAAAAACTCAAAAGACTGGTTTTATTGATACAAAGGAATCCACTTATTGTGAGAAAGAGTCTTTTAGATATCAACTAGGCAAAAGTTAGAAAAATTGAAACAATTTACATTCATTGTTATGAACAATATTATATTCAAAGGGTTTTTCCAGATGATAAACTCTTTGTCGTCGTTTGTGTTGTCAACAACATTTTGGCTGATCCATTCTATGGCCTTCTTCAGGTGTACTATCTGAATGTGTTAATGGTAAGCAGCTCCAGGAAGAAGTCCCAATCATAGACTGGAAACTGAGAAAAATCAAAGCAGAAGCATAGAGTGTAGGGCCGAGTCAAGTACAGAATTCAATCTGATGGGACTTCTGATACTCAACAAGGACACAGTAAGGAAAAGCAGGCCTTACAAAGGAAGACAAAGATATCATCTGACTCTAATGTTATAGCATTGCTACCTTTAGAGAAAAAACTCTGTTTAGCACCATCACATTCGGATAGGACAAATGACGGAGGTTGTGGAAGGGATCAGCTAGAATGTGTTTACATACAAGGAGTTCCTTTGTCTAAAAAACTCAGAATGTTAATGAGCTTCCTCAAAATTATATAAACAAGCTTTTATTTTGCAATGGACCTTTCTCGGTTGAACCACTTCATTTTGTTCAACTTTCAACTTTTCCTAGAGCCTAGAATGGTTAAAGTTGGCTTCAAATAGGCTGTTTATGCGTGCAAAATTCATATGGTTTCCCCTTTGGCAAAAAAATGAAATTTGTGAGGTTTGCATTTGCTCTCACCATGATAATTATGTGATTTCCATCTATTTCCATATAATAATATCTAAAAGTCTGATTCACCCAATCAAATTTTGGATGAATACTATCGATCTAGGGTAAGGTTTCAAAGTGAAATATATACAACACTACAGGGCCAAGTTATTTTCTCTGCTTTGCAAGTTGGGAAAAAAATCATAGATTCTATAGACTTCCGATAGGTCAGCACATTTTCCACTGAATTACAAGCTCTTTAGATTAAGTTGTTTCAATCTTTCAGAGTAAGATATATTTCCCAGCTTTAGAATAGTCTTGTTGGCTCTCGCTCTCCTCCATACACTCTTTATGGTGTTTGACGTATGCAGAAAGAGAAACTTGTGAAGTAGTAGGAAACTCACCTCATCAATGAACTTTGATGAGTGTCATACGTAGCCAAGTGCTTTATTTGCTTTGTTTTGTATACGTGCAGTGAAGTCATCTATATAAGCAGCATTGTTTCTTTCAGTGTTATGTTCCATCATCTTTAATCATGGTGTCGTTTCCTCTTGAGTTGTCCCCTACCCAGATGCATGATTTCGTCTAGATGAAACTTTATCCTTATGGGTAGGGCCCATTGCTGTAACGTGATGAGATCCCCTAGAAGCAGGTTTCCTGATTCATTGGACGTTAACAGAGAGAAGATCTCAATGTCTTCAGCAAACATGTTCATGAGGGTGCACCAAGGGTCTGAAGATATTTTTTTGAGAATATCAAGTGGTCTACAGAGAAATTCAAGGAGCCCTTAATAACAATATGTTTTAGTTGTGGTGAGTATCTATGTCTGAAACTATTACACCCTGCACCCCCCCACCGAATAGTGCTTCTGGTTCCAATCATAAAGAGTTGTTGACTTCCTGTAGCTCTCCAGACTATAGAAAGTGGCATTCACATGTGCTCTATTCTTCTTCATTCTCAGACCATGTGTGTCCAAGAACTACAATTACCAACTTTCCTACTATGCCTTTTTCAACCAAAATGGAATTGTCCTCCATCCACATCATAACATAAATGAACTTGCAAAAAGACAATTCAGCAACTTGAATTCACTTTTACTTCATGATACAACACCAAAATATTACAAGGACTTACATATGAACACATTCAACAAAATATGTATACTTATTTTCTTTGAACACAAATAAATAATTAATTTCCAAAGGTTGTGTTTCCCATTTTTTTATTACCATGTTGTTACATACTGGTGAAAACCAAGATATTCAGTGTGCCACATGGTCCCATTTTTCATGCAAAATATGGCCATCTCCTCCTCACAAGGCCACACTGGTGAAATATCACTAACCAATTTCATATCATAGAGATCACATGTTTGTACTACCATAGAGTCATCAACAAAATGATATCGAAATGTTCTACTAACCTTTCAGCAACAGCTAAAAGACGTTCAGGGCGGAATGTTCCCTCTGTATCAACATAAAGAGCTTTTCCTTCACCTCCTCCCATATCAACAGGAAGCTAAGGGACACAATAAAATAGAATCAACAGTTATTTACAAACACTAGCATAGACCACATGAATTATGATAGGATTATTCACAGAGGGGTATATTAAGGTATTCAGAAAACAATTATGTATTTTCAGTAACAAGATAAGAACAGATGCCAGGGGGTGTAAATACTATTCATCAATAATGTAATCACAATCATTAACAATGACAGCTGCCCAACGGGAAGCAAAATTTCAGCTTTCTTTTCTAGAAAAAAGTTTCTCATCATTTGCGTAGTAGCATAACCTTTTCGAAATTCATACAGTATGCAATAGTAGATATGTTGCTCTTTAAAATCTTCATTCTCTAAGGAGTTAAATTTTGATTACAATAAACTAGATCCTACCAGACAGAGATGATCAATCAAATCCAGACGTTGTTTCATATCATTTAAACCTGGTCTTGCCTCGGTTGGTTGGCTAATGATTTATAGCATTGAAATATGTAATTATACATTACATAAATGTCTACTTTTGTATAAATGTACTTATCACTAACAAAAAACAAACAACAGATACCTCAAATGAAATAAACCTTCCGTAAGTTTTACAAAGACATTTTACAGACTGTTCCACACAACTCAAACATTCAGTGACCAGCCTCCTATTCATAATACCAAGATACCGGTTGCACTAGCATTATTGGATTTTTTTCTTGTTAAAAAAAAATGAAAAAATAAAAAAATAGAAAAATAAAAAAAAAAAAAAGAAAAAAATATAGTGACCATTTTTTGTTGATTTGTGTCAGTCAAGAAGATGTACGATACTTAATAACAGCAGAGCAAAGGCAACTGACTGCAAATGGATTACAATCACAACATATTTATAAATTCAACATTTGACCAATTATTCAACATTTAATGATAGGATGTCATTTTTGTTAGGTTTTATGCTAGTGAAAATATAATTGAGAAAAAAAAAAAAAAAAAAAAAGAAAGAAAAGGGGGAGGGCTTACCTGGCAGGTTACAGCTAACGTGTGACATAATTGAGTTTTTCCTGTTCGAAATTCACCAAATATTTCTGTGATAGAACCAGTTTCAATCCCGCCTGACAAAGAAAATATGAAATTCAAAGTTTTATTGTAAATAAATTATTGTCACTTCACTGACGGCCATCAAAAGTGTACAATGACAGTAATACTTTGGTTTAGCAACTTTTAGTTCTATTTGTTCAAAATCTTTTTGAAGATTTACAGTGTGTCAAAGCTTTTATTTACAATTTACTTTATAAAAGTTGACTGATTGCCAACCCCGAGTAATTACTCACGGCACATGCCATATTTAGTTAGCACAACTGCCTCACACATGGAAGGTCCCAGGTTCGATCTCCACTAGGAGCAGAGAGTGTGAAAAACTCTTCATTAGTACAAATTTCCGTGTATTCAGTTGCTAATTGAGTATCAAAAATATATTTTTATGAAATAGTTTCTCCCATAAGCTTTGTTTTCATGATACTCAAATTTCTGTAACTACCACATGAATACAGAATACACCTAATATGAAATACCCCCGTCATATACCACTCCTTAAAACCATTTTCTTTCCGCAAAAGTAGAAACTTTTCAAACCTAACTCAATTCAAAGAGAGTTAACACTGTTCTCTTGATGAGATGCAATAACATTAAAATACTGTAATGAGAACCAATTCCAAAATTTTCCCAACGATACTTGCACAGACAAATTCTATCTTAAAACTGCTTTTATTATGAACAGTCATTGAGCACTCCCCACTAATGATCTTTTTATAAAATTATTACTACTAAAAACTATATAACTGATTATTCCGGGAGATACACACACATATATATGTGTATGTCTAGAAAGCTTTACAACTTTAAACACTAAAGATGTAAAATAATTTTTCTATATTTATGTCATTTCAGTCAATCATTTCTGTATATCTGTTGATGCAAAATATTCATCATGATATATCTGAAATGAATATAGAAAAAAGAAAAATACCTTGTAATAGTTTGTCAAGTTCTTTGGATCCTGTGGTGACCTGGATGATTTCTGACCGTTTCTGGTGGAATTCTGTGGCAGTTGTGAAACCCATGGGCACCAGTTTAGTTGCTTCAACCTGGGGAGAAAAAACAATAGATGAATAGGAGAAGAAGAAGAAGAAAAACAAGATGAACAGAAGAAAAAGAAGAAGAAAAAAAAGATGAATAGAAGGAAAAGAAGAAGAAAAAAAAGATGAATAGAAGAAAAAGAAGAAGATAAAAAGATGAATAGAAGAAAAAGAAGAAAAAAAGATGAATAGAAGAAAAAGAAGAAAAAAAGATGAATAGAAGAAAAAGAAGGAAAAAAGATGAATAGAAGAAGAAAAAACAAAAGATAGAAGAAAGAAAGATGAATAGAAGAAAAGAAAAAGATGAATAGAAAAAAAAAAATAGATGAATACAAGGAAAAAAAAAGATAAATAGAAGGAGAAAAAAAAGATGAATAGAAGAAGAAAAAAATAGATGAATAGAAGAAAAAAAAAGATGAATAGAAGGAAAAAAAATAGATGAATAGAAGGAAAAACAAAAGATAAATAGAAGAAGAAAAAAAAGATAAATAGAAGAAGAAAAAAAGATGAATAGAAGAAAAAAAAACAAAAAAGATGAATAGAAAAAAAAAGATGAATAGAAGGAAAAAAAATAGATGAATAGAAGGAAAAAAAATGGATGAATAGAAGGAAAAAAAGATGAATAGAAGGAAAAAAAGATGAATAGAAGGAAAAAAAGATGAATAGAAGGAAAAAAAGATGAATAGAAGGAAAAAAAGATGAATAGAAGGAAAAAAAAATGAATAGAAGAAAAAAAATAGATGAATAGAAGGAAAAAAAATAGATGAATAGAAGGAAAAAAAATAGATGAATAGAAGGAAAAAAAATAGATGAAGAAAAAACAAAAGATGAATAGAAGAAAAAAAAAAGATGAATAGAAGAAGAAAAAACAAAAGATGAATAGAAGAAAAAAATAGATGAATAGAAGAAAAAAATAGATGAATAGAAGAAAAAAAAACAAAAAAGATGAATAGAAGAAAAAAAAAGATGAATAGAAGGAAGGAAAAAAAAGATGAATAGAAGGAAAAAAAGATGAATAGAAGGAAAAAAAGATGAATAGAAGGAAAAAAAGATGAATAGAAGGAAAAAAGATGAATAGAAGGAAAAAAAGATGAATAGAAGGAAAAAAAGATGAATAGAAGGAAAAAAAGATGAATAGAAGGAAAAAAAGATGAATAGAAGGAAAAAAAGATGAATAGAAGGAAAAAAAATAGATGAAGAAAAAACAAAAGATGAATAGAAGAAAAAAAAAAGATGAATAGAAGAAGAAAAAAAAATGAATAGAAGAAAAAAAAGATGAATAGAAGAAAAAAAAAATAGATGAATAGAAGAAAAAAAAAATATGAATAGAAGGAAAAAAGATGAATAGAAGAAGAAAAAACAAAAAATGAATAGAAGAAGAAAAAACAAAAGAAGAAAGGACCCTGAAACAGTTGCTAAATGTGAAATTTCATCAAGAGAAAGAAAAATAAAGTCTAAAACAGGTCTGGTTAGTCATTCAATAGAAACAGTTACACAACAAAAGCTTTTCTGGCAGCATGCTGTGTTGAGGGGTATCAATTAAAAGATTGGAAAAAAAGTACTGATCAATAAATAAGTTGCTTCCCTTGCAAAAGTCTGAATTTAAAAAAAAATAAGCAGACAAAAACTAAGGACAAGTTTAGCATGATCTTACATTGCAAACTGAACCCTCCTACAAAACCTATTTAGTGGGGAATTTTGAAAAATTTTCTTTTTTTTTTTTTAGACATAATAAGGAGTAAATATATCTCTGAATTTTTAAGATGAGGAATTATTATTATTTCTATTTACCAAGATGAGGATGGTCCGAATATTAATAGAAATAGAGAGTAAATGTTTAAATTTTGAGTCCTGTAACTCTATTGGTGTGGTCTGTATGACTGTTATATACATAGCCAGCCAGACCAACTTGAAAACTGAAGAAACCTATGTTGATAGTTTCTAATAAAGGCAAAATCTTGATTTGCTCTGCCAAATACTTTCGTATCTGGTAACTATGTTGGAGGGGACTTTGACCCACCCCCACACACATATATCATAATGGCAGCATCCAGTTGCCTACATTGAACTTTCCACAATCCTTTCTGCTGTTGTCGTCATTCTTTTTTCTTTCAATCATTGTAGCCCTTTTCCTGAAGGTTACAGGAAATAGGTATCATTATTACGCATACTTGAAGACAAGTAAGTGAATACATGATCCAGACCTAAGAGTACATACATCAGTGGTCTGCATGCCTTTCCCAGCAATACCTGTAGATATTCAAGTTTTGTGCATGCATTACATTGGTTTGCAGACGTTACATTGCTTTGAGTATGCATTATATGGTCTTGGGTAGGTGTTAGGTTTGTGTACACATAATACTATCTTGTGTATTTGATACGTTACTTTGCATACACACTTATCACATCATAGTATATTCTTTCCTTTTTCAGTCGTACTTTTTTCTCTCTTAATCAATGAAGGACAGAAAGGTCTTCAGTTTGATAAGGGGGGGGGGGGTAAAGTATTTATTCCACCCGTCAAGTCTCATTCATAAACCAAGGACAGCATAAAAGACAACTTACCAATATTTTATCTGCCTTCGCTTCACTGATGCCTTTGATTGCTAAAAGACTTTTCTTAGGGACAAAAGCGACAGACTCGACCGTGAAGTAACCAGCTTCTTCCAGTTTTTTCAAATCATTCGCACTGATTCCATGGCTCTGGAAATGAAAAAAATTTTTTTAAACTGAAGTAGTAAAAAGCAAAACAAGCATTGAATATTAAATCTAGCCCTATTATAAAAGCTGTGATCACATTTTTTGTTTGTTGAATTCTGTCACGCTAAAGCAAACATAAAAAAACGTCCAATGTAGAGGTAGGCAGGCTAGTAGTGAATTCCTTAGTCAAACTTCATGTAGTGTAGATCAAAATTATTGATAAAATTAAGGTACAAGTCAGCAATCTGCCAAGCAAGCAGTAGCCATAGGTCGAACGGCAACTGCTGATAACAGCTTTACAGCCTGTTTTCACTTTGGTTGTATACATTCAGTATAGAGGACTGCACAAAGCCAAATAATCCAGTTATGTTTGATGGGTAGTACGCTAGTTGTGTGATTGTTGGGATTGTATTTACAGGATGGTTGACCTTGAAAGGCAGAGTTGATTACATTTGCAAAATGAGAAACTGGAAAATAGAGATTTCAAATTAATAAAGAAATTTGTTTGAGATAAATGGAAGTGCTTTTCTTGAAAACAAGGTTTCCCCCACAAAAACATTGAATTATGGAATTACTTATTGGCCAATAGTCAACATAACAAATGGGATAATCTGTATAATTCTGCCCATTCAAAGGAATAGTGGAAGGAAAATAACCAATGAAGTGAAAGTGGAGGCAGCCCTTACTAGAGGTTTTCTATAGATATACTTGGAAATCGGCCCCTTTAGTGCAGATACCAGCACAACAGAAAGCAGACCAATCTTGACGGCACAAGACGAGCAAAGTTTATGGTTCAGCTAAAGACCCAACTTTTCTAAGCAAGTCTGGAACAACAACTAAAACTGTCCATTCGTAACTGAATGGTATACCGAGTTGTTCCCTGTTAATGCCATCAGCTCATTTTAGCCACTTCGATCTAAGCAGATTAGCTGTGGACCAAAACAATCAACAGTCAAGGGTTAAATTGAATCTTGTAACCCGAGAGCAATGGTTTCAAAGCTTTGAAAACTCAAGGAGCCTTTCTACTAAGGAAATATTCTGGCAGATCCCTATTTTTAGCACTTAGTTTTTAAATAAATCAATGAACAACAATAAAAAAAAAACTATTTCTAACCTTTGAAAATGGATTATATTTATTTAAATTCTAACATGTTGTACACATCTATGTACAATAATAATATTCTCTGATAGCTGTGTGATGGATGTTTTTTTTCTGTCATAAGATTCTGGGAGAACTGCTGCCTACCACTAAGCATTACTTGGGCACCCAGGTGTCCACAAACCCTATTTTTAAAACAACTGGCCAAAAGCATTTTCTTTTGCTATTGTAAACCTTTACTAGTACGGTCTTCCTAACTAGTCAAGTTATTTAAGTTTTTTAGTTAATTCATTTCGTGAGTGGACCAACCAAAACTCAAAAACCTTTCAACCAACAACGCTAACAGGCAACGAGCAAGGAGTACCCGTCACGATTGAAAGCTTCTTTTTCAGAAAGAAGTCCTTGATATTTTGAAAATATGAATTGTAAATCAGAAGAGGGGAAAAAAAAAAAAATGAAAATGGTAAATTACTTCAAGTTTTGTAATTGGAAGAGGACCAAACGTCTCATCTTCAACTTCGGTTACTTGTTCCCGCTGGGCTTGAGCTGACATCTTTACTGAAAAAGAAAATATGTGAAACATTAGGAATCACAATAAATAGGAGGGCCATACTTTAAACCTTACCATTATGCTACCAAAACTGTAACCATAAAGAAAAGTTCTTAAAAACAGAGCTACAAAAACTTTTTGGTGTCTGCAACCACAATTTATCCAGAAAAATGTGCCAACAACATAGTTTCAAAATATTGGAAAATTTTGAGAGGTGAAGATATAGCAATGACATTATCAGAACATGACAAATAATTTGTACCAAAATGAATAAAACCTAAAAAATAAAATGTTTTATGCATTTTGGTGCTAGTTACACATCCCAACTGCTGTGAGGTCACATACAATCAGCAATCAATGAATGGAAGTTTTGAGTGCAGTTCCATTTTGCTGCCAATCACAGTAGAGACCCTTACAAAACGTATTTGGAAAAATCAAGGGAGATAAAAAAAAAAATGATCTGACCTCAGCAGGATTGTCAACTGAGATTTAAAAAAAAGAAAAAAAAAAAAAAAAAGGTTAAATCTTTTCCGCTTATCATTCAGCAATATTGGGATCAACTAAATTGAATGCAGGGGTCAAAAATACAGTTCCAGATTATTGAAAAATCAAAAGATAGACAACACAAATTCTGCAACATTATATAGATTCTTACCAACCAATTTTGAATATTAAGATTTTAAAACATTATCAAATGGTAGCTATGTTTGTTTCTTAGGTTACTGTTTTTAAACAAAAATCTATAACCTTGAAAATTTAGAAGTTAGTTCTATGATGTAATTTATGAAAATTTGTTGATAAGCAAAATTTTGGCCCTATTTTTCAGAAGTTGCGCAAAAAAGCACATTCCAACAGAAAACACTTATGAACACTCATTTTTAATGGTACGCAGAATTAGCACTACCAGAAACTTGTAACAATTGTTTTCAGTACAAAAGAGTTCCTGGTTCTTATATATATATATATATATATATATATATATATATATATATATATATATATATATATATGGTAACAAGAATTAAAAACCAACAAAGAGTAGACAATCAAATCTGTCATTGATAAGTCAACTTATCGTTGTGCCCCTATTCACCTACATTCATTATATTTGTGTTCTTTTTTTTTTTGCACAATTGTGGGGGAAAATTTGGAAGCATTACATCATCACTGAATGAATGAAATTTTACACATAAAATAACCATAACCATTTATATTTTCTGCGAGCAATTTTGTGCCTGCAAACAACTTTTTCCAGCTCCGCTTATTAGTACTATCTAATTGAACCAAGTTAAGATTAGTACCACAAAGAGGAAAAGTCATGTTGATCTTTGAAAATATGGGCGTGTTTTATACACTGAAAAATTCCCAATCCAATCATTGGACTATTTGCTTATTTATGCATAGTGAAGCACTTAATGACAATCTACTTTTTATCTGACTTTAAAAACATTGTTCTGTCATTCTAATTCATAGCTTGGGTCATTCATTAATAAAAAATTAAACACTTTTGACAAGACTGAATAGAAATCATGAACGACCTTAAAATAAGTTTGTGAGCTTGTGTTTTTATTCCCGTCAAATATAAGACTTCAGTCATCGTCATCATGGTAGTAATCCATAATATCATCATAAAAGCTTCCTCTGCTACGGTGCAGATGAGTAACCCATTTAGTGTTTCAGTCAGTCATATTCTTCCATGTTGCCCAGACATTTTGGAAGATGGCTAAAGGTATGCTCATTAGAGCTGGAGAGGACACCACCGTAAGACGATTGATACATATCTTCCATCCTAATTACTCAGCTTGGAGTATACTCAGTTAGCTGCCAAGAGTACAGAGAAAATTGATGTAGGAAGAATTTTCCATACTCTTTGCTTGTACTGAGAACTGAACCTGTGACCTTGTTTGGGTAAGGCAGAAAGACTTACCACCACATCATGTTTTTATTCAGGGTTGATCACACATTTGAAGGCCATGTCATTTCTGCAGCCTGTTTCTTTTTCCTTTTAATCACCATTTGCCTTGACACCTGCTTGTTTTGTGGATGCTAATCGATCTGCTTGGGCTTGAATCGTTCCGTCTTATTCATAGAAAATCCGAGTTGCCTACATACATTCTTGATTGGTTTTCTCATGATGGTAGACATCGAAGTAAGGTCAGACAACAATAAAACCTTATTTCTTGGGTATTGATAAAATCCAATTCACAGGCTTCAACAGAGGATGGTATGTCAGGCAATTGACTCTGGGTCATTGCTTTCCAAGAAACAATAGCAAATATATATCAAACCAAATTTCACTTTTCCATACAAGCTTATACAAACCATTTTTGATTTTGATTTCTGCTTTTATGATGTAATTGCCCTGTCAACCAATCCACAGGGTCACACCAACACAAAATTTGGTGAAAATATTAGTGTAGTAGTTTCCTTATAATCTTTAATTCAAGAACCTCTTCATTAGTTACATGCTCTTCTTTCCATGATATTTGTAACTACGAAAGCCACGTCATTTTTTAATGCTTTTATAAATAAAACTTTTGTAAACTTTCGAAATGTGTAAGTTAGAAGAAAAAATTTTCTTTCAGGTTTTAGGAGGGGTTCTTATTCACAACGTAACCATAACGCTGAACTGAACCCTCACTTCCTGTCTGTCGTATAAAAATACAGCTTTGAAGGATTAGTTTTCAAAAAATTTCCCATTTTTTGAGGATAGTTAATATGGTTCAAACAATTTTAGACATTTTCCATTATCTGAATCTTCAGAAGATTATTGAAAACGTAAGCCATCACAACATGTTAAATTCTGAGAGAGGATATGAGTGAGTATTCAAAAGAAAACAGGTAAAACATAAGAAAGATGGTCCTGATAGTAAAGTTACGCTCCTTATTGAAAATGGCAAACAAATAAAAATGATTTATTTAAAGCAATAAAAATATAATTTATGTATTTACTTCTGTTTT
>OY735198.1:1052132-1057132 GCA_963457665.1 Thysanoteuthis rhombus
GTATGTATATATGTATACGTGTATATATACGTATATATGTATACGTGTATATATACGTATATATGTATACGTGTATATATACGTATATATGTATAGGTGTATATATACGTATATATGTATACGTGTATATATACGTATATATGTATACGTGTATATATACGTATATATGTATACGTGTATATATACGTATATATGTATACGTGTATATATACGTATATATGTATACGTGTATATATACGTATATATGTATACGTGTATATATACGTATATATGTATACGTGTATATATACGTATATATGTATACGTGTATATATATGTATATATGTATACGTGTATATATGTATACGTGTATATATATGTATATATGTATACGTGTATATATATGTATATATGTATACGTGTATATATATGTATATATGTATACGTGTATATATATGTATATATGTATACGTATATATATGTATATATGTATACGTATATATATGTATATATGTATACGTATATATATGTATATATGTATACGTGTATATATATGTATATATGTATACGTGTATATATATGTATATATGTATACGTGTATATATATGTATATATGTATACGTGTATATATATGTATATATGTATACGTGTATATATATGTATATATGTATACGTGTATATATATGTATATATGTATACGTGTATATATATGTATATATGTATACGTGTATATATATGTATATATGTATACGTGTATATATATGTATATATGTATACGTGTATATATATGTATATATGTATACGTGTATATATATGTATATATGTATACGTGTATATATATGTATATATGTATACGTGTATATATATGTATATATGTATACGTGTATATATATGTATATATGTATACGTGTATATATATGTATATATGTATACGTGTATATATATGTATATATGTATACGTGTATATATATGTATATATGTATACGTGTATATATATGTATATATGTATACGTGTATATATATGTATATATGTATACGTGTATATATACGTATACGTGTATATATACGTATACGTGTATATATACGTATACGTGTATATATACGTATACGTGTATATATACGTATACGTGTATATATACGTATACGTGTATATATACGTATACGTGTATATATACGTATACGTGTATATATACGTATACGTGTATATATACGTATACGTGTATATATACGTATACGTGTATATATACGTATACGTGTATATATGTATACGTGTATATATGTATACGTGTATATATATATATATACGTTTATATATATGTATATATGTATACGTGTATATATATGTATACGTGTATATATATGTATACGTGTATATATATGTATATATATACGTGTATATATATGTATATATATACGTGTATATATATGTATATATATACACGTGTATATATATGTATATATATACACGTGTATATATATGTATATATATTTATACGTTATATATATGTATATTTATATACGTAATATATATGTATATATATATACGTGTATATATATGAATACATATATATGTCTATATATATATGAATACATATATATGTCTATATATATATGAATACATATATATGTCTATATATACGTATATATATATATATGTGTATTTATATGTATATATATATACGTCTATATATATGTATATATATATGTCTATATATGTCTATATATATATATGTATATATATATGTCTATATATGTCTATATATATATATGTCTATATATATGTGTATATATATAACTATATATATATGTCTATATATATGTGTATATATATAACTATATATATATGTCTATATATATGTGTATATATATAACTATATATATATGTCTATATATATGTGTATATATATAACTATATATATATGTCTATATATATGTGTATATATATAACTATATATATATGTTTATATATATGTGTATATATATATGTTTATATATATGTGTATATATATATGTCTATATATATGCATATATATATTTATATGTCTATATATATGCATATATATATTTATATGTCTATATATAGGCATATATATATATTTATGTCTATATATGTGTATATATATATGTGTATATATATATATGTCTATATATGTCTATATATGTATATATATTTATGTCTATATATATGTATATATATATATATGTATATACACGTCTATATATATGTATATATATATATGTCCATATATATATCTATATATATGTATGTATATATATGTCTATATATATGTATGTATATATATGTCTATATATATGTCCATATATATATGTCTATATATATGTATGTATATATGTGTCTATATATATGTCTGTATATATATGTCTATATATATGTCTGTATATATATATGTCTATATATATGTATGTATATATATGTCTATATATATGTATGTATATATATGTCTATATATATGTATGTATATATATGTCTATATATATGTATGTATATATATGTCTATATATATGTATGTATATATATGTCTATATATATGTATGTATATATATGTCTATATATATGTATGTATATATATGTCTATATATATGTATGTATATATATGTCTATATGTATGTATTTATATGTCTATATGTATGTATATATATGTCATTATATATGTATGTATATATATATGTCATTATATATGTATGTATATATGTCATTATATATGTATGTATATATATGTCATTATATATGTATGTATATATATGTCATTATATATGTATGTATATATATGTCATTATGTATGTATGTATATATATGTCATTATATATGTATATATATATATGTCATTATATATGTATGTATATATATGTCATTATATATGTATGTATATATATGTCTATATATATGTATGTATATATATGTCTATATATATGTATGTATATATATGTCTATATATATGTATGTATATATATGTCTATATATATGTATGTATATATATGTCTATATATATGTATGTATATATGTCTATATACATGTATGTATATATATGTCTATATATATGTATGTATATATATGTCTATATACATGTATGTATATATATGTCTATATATATGTATGTATATATATGTCTATATACATGTATGTATATATATGTCTATATACATGTATGTATATATATGTCTATATACATGTATGTATATATATGTCTATATACATGTATGTATATATATGTCTATATACATGTATGTATATTTACGTCTACATATATGTATGTATATATACGTCTACATATATGTATGTATATATACGTCTACATATATGTATGTATATATACGTCTACATATATGTATGTATATATACGTCTACATATATGTATGTATATATACGTCTACATATATGTATGTGTATATACCTCTATATATATGTATGTGTATATACGTCTATATATATGTATGTGTATATACGTCTATATATATGTATGTGTATATACGTCTATATATATGTATGTGTATATACGTCTATATATATGTATGTGTATATACGTCTATATATATGTATGTGTATATACGTCTATATATATGTATGTGTATATACGTCTATATATATGTATGTGTATATACGTCTATATATACGTATGTGTATATACGTCTATATATACGTATGTGTATATACGTCTATATATACGTATGTGTATATACGTCTATATATACGTATGTGTATATACGTCTATATATACGTATGTGTATATACGTCTATATATACGTATGTGTATATACGTCTATATATACGTATGTGTATATACGTCTATATATACGTATGTGTATATACGTCTATATATACGTATGTGTATATACGTCTATATATACGTATGTGTATATACGTCTATATATACGTATGTGTATATACGTCTATATATACGTATGTGTATATACGTCTATATATACGTATGTGTATATACGTCTATATATACGTATGTGTATATACGTCTATATATACGTATGTGTATATACGTCTATATATACGTATGTGTATATACGTCTATATATACGTATGTGTATATACGTCTATATATACGTATGTGTATATACGTCTATATATACGTATGTGTATAGACGTCTATATATACGTATGTGTATAGACGTCTATATATACGTATGTGTATAGACGTCTATATATACGTATGTGTATAGACGTCTATATATACGTATGTGTATAGACGTCTATATATACGTATGTGTATAGACGTCTATATATACGTATGTGTATAGACGTCTATATATACGTATGTGTATAGACGTCTATATATACGTATGTGTATAGACGTCTATATATACGTATGTGTATAGACGTCTATATATACGTATGTGTATAGACGTCTATATATACGTATGTGTATAGACGTCTATATATACGTATGTGTATAGACGTCTATATATACGTATGTGTATAGACGTCTATATATACGTATGTGTATAGACGTCTATATATACGTATGTGTATAGACGTCTATATATACGTATGTGTATAGACGTCTATATATACGTATGTGTATAGACGTCTATATATACGTATGTGTATAGACGTCTATATATACGTATGTGTATAGACGTCTATATATACGTATGTGTATAGACGTATATAGTATGGGTATAGACGTCTATATATTCGTATGTGTATAGACGTCTATATATACGTATGTGTATATACGTCTATATATACGTATGTGTATATACGTGTATATATTCGTATGTGTATATACGTCTATATATACGTTATGTGTATATACGTCTATATATACGTATGTGTATATACGTCTATATATACGTATGTGTATATACGTCTATATATACGTATGTGTATATACGTCTATATATACGTATGTGTATATACGTCTATATATACGTATGTGTATACGTATGTGTATATACGTCTATATATACGTATGTATATATACGTCTATATATATGTATGTATATATACGTCTATATATATGTATGTATATATATGTCTATATATATGT
>OY735198.1:1069632-1239632 GCA_963457665.1 Thysanoteuthis rhombus
TACAAAATGATTTTATACTATTCATTTGAACTTTTGTTTGGACAATCTCTCACCGTTTTTTCATGTTGACAAGACAACATTTTGACTGATACATTTTTCAGCCCTCATCAGGTGTATAATCAAAGAAGAGAGGCAAACCTTTCTTCACTGCGGGAAGAAACTGGGAAAACCTGGATGGGGGTGCTGAAGGGTTGAATATCCAAATAAAAGTTTGAATATTAATTACTCTTCTCAAAGCTATAGACAATACATGTATGGCATTTATATAAATAAAACTCTTGACATACAAGATGACTTGAATGACTGAATATTATCTTTCTTTTTCTTTTTGAGAGGATTTTGAAAAATGTTAATGAGTGAAATTGTTGAACAATTCAGAATTTATTCACCGTGGAATATTTGTGTGCATGATCAGTTATGGTATATGTATTGATTCATTATTTTGACTTTCCAAAAAGAGAAACTTCCAGAAGAAATGAAAAGCCTAATATATTGGTATTGATGTAGAACTGATGCGTGAACATGCGTGGTCAGAAAATTCTGTCTTGAAAAATTTGGTCTCATAAGGCAAATCTTGTAAGGGAATTTTTTCAATTCAAATTTATCATACTATCCCTATTTCCGCAATGGTCTTCCATTAATTCATATCTTTCCAACATGCTTTCTTGAAAATATTTTCAGATTTTTTTAGACCAAATTTTCCATGACTGATTTTTTCTTAGTACCATGAATATATGTTTGAATACTTTTTTCTTTCTTCAAATTTAGTTTGACTGCCCTATCCACTTGCAATGAGGACCAATCGGATATGTCAGATTTGGAATTGATACA
This sequence comes from Thysanoteuthis rhombus, assembly GCA_963457665.1. Lineage (NCBI taxonomy): Eukaryota > Metazoa > Mollusca > Cephalopoda > Oegopsida > Thysanoteuthidae > Thysanoteuthis > Thysanoteuthis major. Next base: position 1,070,464 of record OY735198.1, read on the forward strand.
ACACATCAATGTGGATATAGTGCGGCTTATCAAATTATTAAATGGTAAGAGATATTCATAGTTTAAACTCATTGAATACTTAATTCAAAAAGTGAATAAATTTATGAGGGAATTGCTACACGAAACATTCAGCGTATTATTTAGAATTTGTATATTCTTTCCAATATTTTGATGAGTAAATTTCTAGTTTTCATGACTTGACCAGGAGTTCAACTCGTGGATCTGTATTGTATATTTCAATTGAAGTTGAGATTTATGGATCAAATGTAAAATGCAGACACCAAAATTTGTTGCTCGTCAGTTGCAAAATTTCAGATGACACCACGTGTTGCATTGGGTGTTAATGTTGATAGATTGTTTACAAACAAGAGAAAATCTGTTTCAAGTGCCAAGAATGGTCGAGGCATCAAACCTAATCACATTCAGAAACTGCCTGAACAGACTGTCGAAGTGAAAAGGAATTATCTATGATCCTGATCTAGATAGATCTCTATGCAATATCATCTTTTTGTTGAACAAGATATGAAGCAATTGACATATGTTAGAACCTGGTACAAGAGACTATGTTTAAGGCCTCATCCCAGAATACTGTTATCATTATTAATTGCTAGGGAATAGCCTCAAGCTAGTTGTAAAGAAACGTCTCTGGTGTACCTCAAGCTGGCTTAGGGCTGTCTTCTATATTTTGTCTTGTCAATTTTTGTCGTCTGAAATGACTTCAATTATGCCATGATTAATGTCTTCTGACAGAAAAATTCAAATTTGGTAATTGAAAAGATTGAAAAATACGGTAAAAATAGGATTTGATGAAAATGAGTTAATTCTATGATTACTTGACTAGATTTAGAAAATACTTTTTGTTGAAAATATGGTAAAAAATACATTTGATTACAGTGGTTTTCAGCTGTTAACTCAGTTCAAAGGTCAAGTGAATGTTGAGTCATCTTTCTTAACTTGAAATGATGAAAGCCTGCTTAGATTATCAAGCTTTTCATGGAACAACTAATGTATTGATTACCAAAAATGACAAAACCTGATATTACCCATAATGCCAAAAGTATATTCCCAACAATAAGTACTGTATGATGAGCAACATTCTATTATTGCTATGATGGATTGTTTTTATAGTAACTATGATGAACTTGATAGTCAGAACATATCCATGACTTAACAAAAAGATATAGTTGAACTATATGAGAGTTACGTCTGTCCACACTTTGAATACTGTGTATAGACCTGCTCAGCTTACTTGGTGAAAGATGAAAATATTTTAGAGAAAATATCCATAGACAAGCAACCAACTTCAAACCAGTATTTAAAGGTTGAGTTATGGAAATAGGTTAAAACAGTCAGGGTTTTCATTGTTTGAAACAGGTGGGATAGGAGACATTCGATTGAAATGTTCAAGGTGGTGTGTAGAATTAATTGACCGTAATCTATTTTTTATCAGTAGTTCGCTGGAATATTTAGTACCATCATCATCATCAGCCTGTTAGTGTCTGTCGTGGGACATAGACCAAGATTTGCCAGAGCTCTCTATATGGGCATTGCAAAGCCAATACTTTTTGAATTTACCTAGCTTGTTACGGCATCTCACTTTCTGTCAGCCACAGTTTTGCATATGATCTCTTGGGATCCACATTATGAGTCATGATGTCCTGCTGTTATCTGACATTCTTGCAACATGTCTGGCCCATTGTCATTTGAGTTTCTATGATATCTTGGAGTCCTGTCTTTCCTCTGATATATGATACTGTCAAATATAAGTGTCATGTGTAATTGTCTATACAATTTGTGCACCTTTTTTCTTTTTTTTTTTTTTTCACACTAAAAAATGTTTAACAAATTTTTCCAATCTTTTTTTAACAGAAATTGTTACAAAATTCCGAACATTAAAACAGAAAGCAGTAATCTATACTTTGGCTCACAATATTGAAAAGGTAAGACTTTTTATCCTTTTTTTTCTCTGATTTCAAATCATTTTTATCAAAGATTTTTTCATGATGGTTTGCTGTCAGCTGTGTTTCCCTTGATAAATAAGTTGACAGACTTTGTAGTTACTAAATTTATTGTATTGTTGGATATCCATTTTTATAATACTGATAAATCACTGATTTTCTGTCATCCTCTACACTGGATTATTTCCTGGACTGATTGAGGTCACAGTAATTCAATATTACACCTCTGATCAGTTAATCATGAACATCTCATATCTTCAAAGCATTAGGAATGTTAGACACTTGAATTGAATGCAATACATTAATATAAACGATACAGTTTATTGATATAAATGAAATGGATCCTTAACTTTAATTACACTCGTGTTCTAATTTAAGTTCTCTATGGTACAACTTGTGGCCACTCAGTGAACTAGTGAGAGCCAGAAGAAATTCAAATGAGCGCTTGTAATTTCATTTGGATACGCTTGTGTTCTAATTCAAGTTCTTTATGGTACATTTCCAGACGCTATGTCACTTGTAGCCTCTCGGTGAATTAATGAGATCCACAAGAAATTAAAGTGTCCACTCGTAATTGTGTCTGGATTAAAAGAGGTGCCAGAGCATCAGTTGTTGGAAAATTGGTGGCTTACCCATACTTGGAAATGTTTATATATCCTTTTCCTTGTTATAGATATTTGTATTTCATTAATCTGAATTGATAGATTTTGGATAGATTTGTCAACATGTTATATATAAATTTGAAAAAAAAATTGGTTCACCATACAAATTGCCCGACCAACCAGACAAGTGGGTAACTAAATCTTCTCTCTTTATTCCATAAGGCTCTCCTGATCACATTTTTGAGGCTACAACCTCGAAAATTTCCTTGAGTACACCACTAAGCACCACCTGAAAATGCTGTCTTTGTTTTTGTATTAAGTATTATAATAATTTTAGACTATTAGTTTTGGTACTTATGTGGTCTATAGTGATTCCTTTATGGAAGGTACAGATATATATTTGTCTTTCTTCTTTCTCAATAGGCCATTTGGAACTGGATGGACAACTATCCTTTAGAGTTTAACAATTTACAACAGAAACCAAATAGTGATTTGCAAGGTGAGACACTACTAATTTTCCTACTAAAAAAAAACAAACTAAACAAATCTATCAGTGAAATGCTTAATTTGGAGCAAGGAAAATTTTTTTCTCTTTTTTAAAATTTTTTTTCTCAACTCCTGAACTGCAGTTGACTTTATTTTTCTATCGCAACAAGAACAATCCTCACCATGATCAGTGAACTCCTGAATAAGCTAAATTGATAAGTCTTGGATATCGATGGAAAATTATTAGACAGATATGCATTGAAATAGATGAATACATTCATACAAAAAAATATACATTTTTATAATTTTTCATTTATCATATATGACAAAGTGGCAGTTATCATTTTCCGTCAGAATAGAAGTTGAAGTGGAGTTGGAACTTGCAACGGCCATTCTAGGTTTTATACTGAGCAGATAGCCTGATTTTAGTATTAAATTAAGTTTGGTATATTTTGAAATATCCATTAACATCCAAACTCTTCATTACTATTTGACTTTGGCTGTTTTTCATGGCTGCAACTAAGAATAGAGAATCTTCTGACTTGTTTTTTTTTTTTATTATTATTATTATGCTGTTTATTATTCCATACCGAGTACTGCCAAAGAATAGATTCTTCCAGTTGGTATATGTGCCCATAATTCGTTTCCCTCTGATCAACAAGGACACAAGATGGAATTCTTTGTTTGACAAAGAAAAGAACTGAGATCATTTTCCATGCTAAAAAATTATGGAAGAAGCTTTATTACACGCATTTGAACTTGATTTCACAAGTTTTGTTGTTGTTAACATTTTCAGTTCTATATTGTTGTATACTCAACACTACCAGAGAAGGATACCAGAAAAAGACTCTTCCTTGCCAGATACTACATATTACCACTGAAGATCATAAAATGAATCGGCTGAAATGTCATGTAAACAACATGAGTAAAGAGTTCAATAGTCTCTAAAACTCTTTGAATTGATTTTTATGACTTCCTTGTTTCTTTGCAGATTGCTGTGATAAGTTGTTTGAACTGTTCAACAGTTTCACAGAAAACTCCAAGAAAAAGGCAACAGTCTGGCCTCTACAGATGATGCTTCTTATTTTATGTCCTGTAAGTAAAGCTTTTAACAGGCAATGGTACAGTAAGATTGTGAAACTTGGGATTTCTTCAATTTACTGAAATGCTCACGGTTTTCACAAAATCACTAGGGATTTCATGGAATCATTAGTTTCACAATCTTACTGCAATATCATTTACACAAATAACACAGGTCAACAACAAATTTTCATTCAACGTGTTGTGGTATATTATACACATCTATCTAGTTTTCGTGATGAGATGAAAGCTGTATTTTACCATATGACCCCTATAGAGTACCACAGGTCTGAAGCTCAACATTTTTAGCTCTTCCTTTTGTATAGTATCTTCTTTGTATATCTTATACATAGTAATTTTGATTTTCTACTTGGAAATGTTCTGACTGATGGAAATCTTGTTTTCATTTTACCTTTGCCTATATGTATACGATAGAACTAAAAACAGAATGTGTCTGTAAGCAAAAAAATGAAATGTGCTAGAGTGAAATGGACTTGGATTCTTTGTCGAAAATTCGTTTAAAAAATGTTGTACTATAATGTTGATGAGGAGAAAAGAAGTTTAATTTTGTCAACCAGTGTAATTGAAGCTGAGGACATCTTCCTTTTATAAGATATCTCCTAATATGATAATGTGATTTTCTTGGTTCTCTGCCTGTAACCATGGACTCCACTTGAAGGTAATAATTCAGCTCATAAAAATATCTCCTTCTCACCATTTGAAAATGGACTCATTTACTAACAAGTTTTTTCTCTTTTTTTCTACAAAATTGTTAAATAGAATTCAAGTACTGGAGTCCCTGCTTTTCGAAAGTTTGCGTTGGGCCACTTTTTTTTCGGAAAAAAGCAAAAAGCATCATTTGTATCAGGCTTTTGTTTTGCACCAAGCCATTATAAAGACTGTGAACACCCCAGTCTCTTGTATCTCCTATTACCTTTGATGACTCAGTCTGACATCCTCACCATCTTTGAGATCTGGGAACGCTCAAAATTTTTTCTCATATAAATAAATTTTTACTTTTATTGGAACTCTCTACTTTTGGATGGCAGAATTATATGTATTTCCCTGTATTTCTTTTACAGTGATTAAGTAGTCATTTACATAAATAATCTCTCATAGGATATCTTTATGATAAGATATTGAGCTATAAAGTTTTGATAGTTATCTAGAGCTGTTTACTGAGAAGGCACCAACCTATGCAAGCTGATCCGATGCATACATCACATCCAATCAAACGACACTGTCTGACTGGGTGCAATGTTGGATCCAAAAGCTGAAGATTTGCTCTTTCAACTGTCGATAAGCAGGAAGAAAGAACTACTTGAATTTTGGTTTCAAACCAGGCTTTTTGCAAATTGTTTTGTGCAGTCACAGAACTGAAATGTGAGAACTCAAATTTAGTGGATAAGTTTTAGCACACTAGTAGTTATCTACAGTAATTTCAGCTCAAAACCTCAATGCAATAAAGAGTTATTAAAATATTTCATTGTTTGAATCTTTTGGAACAGGAACACCCAAAATGATATAGAAGATCTCAATCTGGGAACGACACATAATGGACATGGTATTGTACAAAACATGATTCTCATGGTTCTTGTACACTGCCAGACGTATAATGTTACAGCTTCCCTTTGTGTGTTGTTATGCATTTTTCATTCAAAAATGTTCCTAAAAACTACAAGTCCATGTATTACATTTTGCCAGATACATTTGCTAAAATACAATGTATAGCATCTTGGCTATTTAGTCAATACAGGTGCTGTACAAGTATCTCCTGTATCTTTGCTCTGTACTACATGGAAGGCTGTTAGGTTGCATTCAAACTACCTGTTCAATGGCTAATTTCCAATGGAAATCTAATTCCAACTTCCAAGTGAAGCTGAGTCTGTTTTTGACATTTTAGGGTCAGTTTTAGCAGTTTTTTTCTGGTTTAAAAAAACGAACAAAAACAACACAATAAATGCAAGTACAAAAATTCAGACTTTAGATAACTGCCCATTCCTATGAAAATGGCTGGGAAATCAAATTCCTGGTTACCACTCTGGTAATGGTATTGGATAGTGTCAAAATAGTATGATTTCACATTTCATAGAATGTATCATTGAAGGTTGTTATACATGACTGTTTATGGAAAATGTATGATTTGATCTTACATTCTTTGATAATGTACCATTCGAAGAAACATCACCCAAATTTGAATATTTTCGTTTATATCAAAATGTGTGATTATTTTTGAAAAATATTTTATTTTTTGCTTTCTAGAAAATCTTAGAAGAGATCCAGAATGCTGAGTCTGGGGCACCTTGTTCACCACAAATGACAAAAAAGGTATTTGTTTGTTTTTTTATTTGTTTTTTGTTTTTTTAAAGCTTTCTTCTTTTATGAATCATTCTTAATGTGGAGGGGAAGGTTTTTTTTGTTTTTTTTTTTGAATTTTTTATTTTTTATTTTTATGAAGTGTCTGCCAGTGGCAAATCAAAAAGTTCAGTTATTAACGTAGATTATTTCAAAACCTATTTCATAAATCTCATCCACAGATTACACACATTATAAAAATCCACAGGATTAAGATAATCTATAAATTACTAAAAAAATGAAATACATCTATCAAAGTTATTAAAAACAAGGTGTTTCATGTAGAACTTGTATGATCATTGTTCCATTTTTATTTGTCTTGGCTCACAAAACAGAAAAACATTTCTAATCCAGCCAGACTCCCTGAGGTGTACAATTGATTATTGTCTAGAATAATAACTTTGATGCAGGAGTTATGAATATTTTTTTTTTATCCTGAAAAAATTTCTTAAATTGATACCAAATTTTCATGGTAAATACATTTCTTTTCATGATGCATTAATACATTTGAATCCTGTTATAACATCATCTTTGAAGAGTGCCTTTATAACAGGTGTTTATATAATGTATAAATAATGAGGAACAAAAAAACACTGACAAAATGACTTTTTATCTCCCTTTTACAGTCTAATGCCTCATATACAGGTTACAGGTTTGCAAATAAAGTGAATGAACCAAAAATATGCCTGCCATATACCTGATGCTAGTATTTGTTTATTGAATGTTAGAGTAAATTTTTAAAAAATACCTTGCACAGACAAAAGTTTTATGTAAAAATAAAGGGATGGTATATTTCTTTTCAGATTTCTGTGTTACTTCAGGCAGAATTATTTTAAGGATTCACTAATTTTAGTTTTCAAAATAATGCACTGAAATCTACATGTACTGTAGCTGCTAACTAATCTCTGATGATAGTCTTGCAAGAATATAAAAACGAATGTTCTGTTGGAATGTGTGTCATTAAATGGTGATGTTGCGACAAGAGTTTACTGTATTTACAAAAGTCTTTTTAATAATTTTTCTGACTTGTTGATATTTTTTGTTTTTATTTCCAGAAACATTTTGTTGATGAAGCTCGTAAAGCTCTATCCAGTCACCATGGTGGCAGCTCTAAAGCTTTATTGCAAACTGAAGGGGCTGCAGTCACATTTGTACGCATGTGCAAGGCATCTACATATATCAACATTAATGACCGACCGAATGTATTATTTACATTGGTCCAGTCAGTTACTCATGACCTTAAGGTAACATCTTGATTTTTTTTTTTCTTTTTCTGTTCCTGCTAATAAAGTTTTTGGGTTGTATAGTAAATATTATTTATATAATCATATGCATCACCGTGGATGAAAGGATCCAAGAAAGCCAACTGCCTCATAACTGAGCCATGATAACTGTGAGTTGTATGGGTAGTTCAATTGGCAGAAGATAGCAAAACATTGTCTATCAAATATAGAGGGATTTGAATGAATAAACCAGGCATTCTTATCAGGAGAAGTTACAGGTTTTGAGACTACCAACATTACGCCACCATAGATACAGAGGCAATATGATTGAAACGTATGTTATAACATGGTTTTTACAATGAAGATGCAACACAAAAATTCCTTCTTTTCCGATAAGTTTAATACATTTCTTTGTAGAAGGGTTGAGATGGGGTTTGTGTCACCTTCATCATCAAATGTGCTTACTGTGTTGTGAAACGGCACTCAGCCCCAGATATCTGGCTTATGGGTTCAAAGTGAGGCTCTGTTTTATAAGTGGTTTTCTATATGAGTGATAATGTTTTTTTTTATCATTGTCTAACAGTGATTGACTGATCATCACTCTAAACTGATCAGTTAACAATACTATTTTATTGTGAATAAGTCATTCTCCCTGAACCATAACAAACTTTCTACTTGAACATCTATGATATATAAACTGGAATACTATTTATAATCAATACAATTGATAATCAATATCCTTTGTGAAATTTCCCTTGGAATGCTAGTTTCTGTTTTTAATTGCGTTTTGAAAAATTGATTCATTTGTCTGATTTTCATTATAGTGACTTGAATATTCAGTTGCCGTTGGTTGTCTTTTACAAGAAGAATGAAATCTTGGGAAATTATCAATCATTGCTACCCACAACTGACCAGTTTAATCACTGTTTCTGGGTTTAGGTTATTCATGTGATCTGACATTTTCATCTATCTATCCAGACTTTACCCAGATCTAATTGACCATTGTAGAAACTTGAAATTTTACACACATACTCTAGCTTCAAAGCGTAGAGAAAATGTTTTTTCGATACTTGAAAATTCACCCCTGAAATAGGTTTTCGGTGGGGCTCAATAAGTTCATAAGTTTTTTTAAAATTCAGACCTTTTTAGTGATCATAGACAAACAAAAAAAGTAACTTATTCATTGATCATCTATCTCTTTCTCCAGCCTTTGATTTGTTCCCCCCACCCCAACTCAGCATACATGGGTGGTGTTGATTCATAATTTCCCTCCAATTATTTGTTTTCATTGATTTCTACTTTATATGGCTTTTTCCATTATTTTGCAGGCCTTACTCTTTAGCCCGCCTTCGAATACCAAATTCAGTCGCAGTCAGAGCATTATCGGTCAGGATATAGACTTGTACATTGACTGTTTCGTTTCATTTTTCCGCATCAACCCATACATTGGAGATCTACCTAAGGTCTGCCTTAATCCAAATTCTCCACTCATCTATCACCTGGTCTTAGTCAATGCTCTATACAAGATCATCACACAGGTAGGTTGTTATCTAATGTAAGAGTTAACTCTAATTCCTGAAACTTGATGAAAAAACTATGAACCCTTCGAAATAGCTTAGGTGTCAAGTTGTACTTAAAAATGAATAGTGCCATGACATCACTTCATGTTTACTTGTTTAAATGTCGAAAAGTCATTGATTATGCTAGCAACCAGATGTTGAACAACCAACAACTTAGTTGTCCCTCTTGATAAGTTTTTTGCATATCAGCCTTTCTTTCATCTTCTTACTTGTTCCATAGTTCACACTAATTTGTTGACTATTTGTCTGGACCAATTGTTTGACTTTTTGTGTTCAGTAGTTCTTCACTTAATGTGGTTTTGTTAAAAGATTGACGAGAAAAAATAAAATAAAACCAACTGAAGATTCATTTAGTGAGTGATGATCATTGTTGATTCGTTTTTTTACTTTTTCGAAATCCTATCACTCTTTAGCTTACATGTGTCAGTGGATAAAAAAGACGAGAAGTCAATTGCTTTCCATAGCAACTAAAGTATAGTATCTAAGAGCAATAAAATTCAACACAGCATCAAAATTTGCTTAGGATGAACATCTCATAACAACAACGATCATTTTATACATGAATTCAGTTGAGCTTCAGTCACTTTTATGTTATACTGTGTCATTAAACTCAAAAACTGGAGTTGACTTTATTTTACCACCGTGACAAGACCAATGCTCACTAAAATTAGGGATGTAAGCCGATATGTGAAATTCACATCCCTTACTGTGATTCAAGCTCTGAATTGTCAGAAGGCTGTCTTGGATATTAATGGAAATTTATCATACAGATATACAAGGGCTTATTTCATTTTAAATAAATACATCTCTACTAAAAATATATATATATTTCTATGATTTTTTTTTATTCATCATATACAATATAGAAGCTGCAGTAATCATGTTCAGTTGGAATAGAAGTTGAAGTGCAGCCAGGCTTGTTTATTTAAAAGAAATTTTTTTTTATATCATAAGGAATATTCTGTAGGAACTTAACTATTGTTTATATCAATGATCCGGAGGTAAAATTGATTTTATTTTACGTCATTTCACTTGAAGCAGTACTTCCTTGAACCCTATCAACAACATTATGTGAGGACTAGCTGTACTTTAATTTCAACTGTTGGGGAAAAATTGGTAAAATTCTTTTAAGCTATTCACACTTATTGGTGAAATCTGTTTATTCCTTAGTTTCGCTTTTACTAAGGGTCAGCTTAATATAGTTTTTACAATCAGTAATTTTTTAACAAAGTTCTGCCATGTTGATTTTGCAGTGAGCTGCTAATTGTGAAATAAATCTAACCACTTTTAGCTATTTTTTCTGCTTATACCCACAATATTATTGCCGGAAGTTGGTTTGGTTAAAGCTCAACCAATCTTACCACTGAGCTGCAGGAATAAACTCGTACCCCAAACGGATCTTTTCTGTGCCATGTCTGTTGTTGTCTGCATGTTTAGTTCCACCCAATAGATTTTAATAAAATTTTTACTAGATGAAATTATTATCAATGATAATGATTGCAATATTTCATCTAGGAAAATAAAAATGAGTCACAAAATTTAATAATAATTCACAGTACTTCATTTAATGGAAAAATTTTAAAAACACCAATGTTATTATCAAAATATAATGGTCTAAGGATTTTACTTTGGATTTCTTTGATGTTGATGATTTTTGAATGAGGTTCAAGTTTTGGTGATTCTAAAATGTTTTTCTTCTTTGTAGCCACGTCTTGCATGGTGGCCAGAAATCAGAAAAATGTATAGCAAAGCTTCTGAATTACGCAGCATGTTTAGTGATGCTGTCAACAAGGTAGTGCTAGCAACGGCCAGTCAAGGACCAAAGACACAGGTGAGGGTCATTGCATTATTTGGATGATTCCCATGATTAACAGTTCTTACTGTTAAGTTATTAGCTTTTCAATAAAGATGATGGCTTTTTCTCATGCACTTCCATTTATGCTCCAGACAAATAGTACAGTTTGTTACAGGATGGGTGTTACATATGATTTTATAGAATAGTTCTTCTTGTCTGAATTTTGTTGGACAAAGTGTATTAATCTTTATGTACCATATGGTAAGACTCTTTTCTTTGTCTAAAAATGGATATGGTGTGTCCAGTCCAATCGAGCATCACACATTTTAGAACCCACAACACTCGACAAAGGCCAAAAGGTGCTTGACAGTAACATCATGAACATATTGACAATGGAAATAGTCTTACCATATCATGCATAGTGAAGAATAGTTCTTTCACAATTTGTTGTAAATTGCTAATTGTCTACACTTCAAGTTATTTAACTATGGAGAAAATGATCAAAAAAGACTTGATTTTTCTTTGAATTTGAACAAAGGGTTACTGGAACTGTGAAACCTCAGCACTTCTGGATTTGGCCAAACATCAGTTCTAAAATTCAACGTTGATTCTGGATGTTTTGACTAGATGAGTCCTAAAAGGAAGGAAACATTTTTCAAATGATGGCGCACTAAATTTTTTGATCATTTAGTGATTCCAGAACAATTACTTTTCCAGTACATACATGGAATTCACTTTGTTCTTTTAAACCTGTATTCTCATAATTACTTTCTTGACAATCCAATAGATTACCATTCTTGTATAATTTGGCAGTTTCTTCTCATTCTTCATTTCCCTAATAATAGTGTCTTTAGATTCTGACACTGTTACATGTATTTTTTTGTGCTGTGACCTCTTGATTGCAGATCTTTTCATTTTGAAATTAGGGATGAGTCAAGATATTTTTAAAACAGAAATTCAATATCAGCATGAAAATGCATTAGACCTTCACTAATCTGACTCAATTGGGATCTGAGATGTGCCAGATCAGTAAAAATGCCAAAGACAGAAGGATTACCTCTGAACAATGGCTAATTATCTCCTCATACCTTTGAAATATCATATAAATTAGTACAAGTTGACAAATAAGGAAAAAAAATCATTAGACGAAGAGCAAGTGAAATCTAAATGAAGTAATTTACTGTACTGGTATGCTGCTTGAACTGATGAAGCCTGCCTTCACTATAACCTCATTTGCCCTGGAAATTTGAAATCAGTGCTAAATTAGTGAAAGAACCAGATTATAGGTAGCTGGAATAGTGAAGGTCTACTGTGATTGCTTTTTCGATAATGTTGTGAACTTGTACTGATCTTCAGTTTAGAATATTTTTAAAAATGAAAATTTCTATGAAGCCTTATCTTTCGAATAATTTTGGGTATTTATTTTCAGTTTTCATCCATCACGAAGATGACTGGGTTCAAGCTGGCTCGAACTGGGGAAGAGACTACAATGCAGAGATATTTTCTCTTGGGTTTAGTAAAACTAATACATGCTGATCCTCTTCTTATGCTGCATGTGAGTAGAATATTATTTTCAGAGTTCAAGGTTCACTATGTAATATTATGGGTAGTGTTGCCGACCATCTTTTATTCAATTTGACAATCCTATATTTCAATGCATTGTCCTATATATCTTAACTCATAAATGTTGTACATTATAGCATGTCTTATATTGACTTGTAAATGTACAAATGACAATTTTCCAGATATCCTCACATTATTTTCAATCATTTAAATATTTTAAATTACTTTTGGAAACTAAAGAAATAAAACAGGGAGGGCAAAAATTCAAAGCAATTTCCAAGCCATGATCTGGACCCCCCCCCCCAATCACTGGTATGCTTCATTATCTTCTCTTGTACAATAATTCAATTTCCAAAAGTTGGAAATCCTAGTTATAGTTGGGACTGACTATATTGTCATCTGAGGGTATAACTTTTGTTTAAGAAAATATCACAACCAGTCTAATTTATCTTTCAACAAAACCATTTGAAAATTTTTTTATACCTAACCCTTTCTGCTCTGTGGGTTAAGGTGAAGCATTTCATCTCTCGATGGAGTATGAAGGTTGGTGAAGTCCCAGTTTCTGTTGCATGCATCAGCTTTTGCAAGTTACAAGACTAGTCCAGACCAGGACCAGGACTTTATTTCTATATGATTTTATGACCACTTCCTTAGCAGGATGCAGGTGTAATAGAAGGGATATCTCCACCCTAATCCAACAGCATAGTGTATACTCTATTGACCGAAAGAAGAGTTTTCATCATTCTCTTCACTCCTACTATGAATCTAACCCAGAGCCCTCTGTGTATGAGGTTGACATTCTTACCATTACTCTATCCATTTGCTCCATGGACTGGTTTAATATTGACAATATTCTTGCAGACCAGCTGAGGGGGTCGAAGTTTGTTGATCACAACCAGAATATAAGTGATAATTCACTTATAAATAGCTGATAACTCAACTCAAAAGGGTTTATCTTGTGAATTTAATTAAGATCCAAGGAAATTAATTTTTTTTTTCCTGATATTTCATTTATCATCAAATCATATTGTCTTTTTGTATTCTGGTACCTGACTGCAGTTTGGTGGTTAGAAAACACATCTTTATATCACCCATTTATGGTCAACATCTATCATATGATATTTGACAAGCGGTTTTGAATTTGGGACAATCTCACTCTCATCTGTGTTTGATAATGATATTCAAATGAATTTGAGTTCAGTTTTCTCTTTCTATACCTTTGAGAAATTGGAATTTTTTTTTTTTTTTTTATGATACTAGGACCCCCCCCCCCCTGTTTGTGTTGTTAACATGATGTTTTGGCCGATCCATTCTACAGCTTTCTTCAGGTGTACCATCCTAATGTAATGGTGATAAACAGAAATTTTTCTCTCCAATGGTAGGAACATTTATAACATTTGAATAGTTATTACAACTGAAGAAGGCCATAGAATGGATTGTCTGAAACATTGTGTTAACAATGCAAGCAAAAAGAAGGGGTTCAATCATCAAAAAAAACTCTTTGAATGTTAATGATCGTTCTCAAAACTATAGACAGTATCTAATCAAAGTTTTCATGTTTGATTTTTTCTATAATCTTTCTGCTTCTCATAAGGTAAAAAACAAATTACCACCTTGTATTTCAATGTCTTAAGTGTACATGAATATGTAATCGTTAACTAAATTCACATAATGAAGATTTTACCAAATGTCTGTCCATTATTGTATGATTCAAGGATGGCTAGAGCTATGGCCTCCAAATTTACTATGTAAGAGCAATGTTAAACAAGATCCTTAATTTGTGTCTGTCAGATTTGTTCTGGCATACTTATCTATCATATAAAGTAGACATTTAGCTGAAAATCTCACCTGTAGGGTGTGTTTTCACGTAGTTTTTCCTAAAGGCACTTCACTTTTTCTCTTCAAAATTACAATTTTTCAAATGTCTTTCATTGTATTGTAGAATCCTGACAAATCTGGCCTTGAAGTCCAGAAGAGTACCTCAGAATTGATTAATGGTCTTGTGGCCCTTGTTCATGTGCAACAAATGCCTGAAATTGCAAAGGAAGCCATGGAGGTAATACAACTTGAAAATTTTCTTTAAATTGAAAATAGGTCTTCACTTCATTAACGCTTCTTCATCTGAATTCTGGAAATCTCAGTTTAGTAAATTTTGAGTTTTAAACCATTTCAGATTTCAACACTAAAAATCATTTAACAATGAATTATGTATTTCAAACATCTCTGTTCCTTTGTTTACCACTGGTTTTGATGTTGTATGGTTCAGGTGTTGCTTTACAAATTCATGTAGCTTATAAACCATATTAGATTATACTAATACCTTGAACAGTTCAGTTTTGGAGAGTATGGAAAATTTTGAACAAATAAATCTCACTAATCAAGGTGTACTTGTATGGATATTTTATTAATCAACTTGATTAAATTTTTGAAATAATTCTTTTTCTACCACGACCATCATTATCATCATGGTAATAATCTTCTTTCTTTTCTGTGTTTGTCAGGCTCTCCTCCGGTTACATCAGCCTGAAAGTATTGATTTGTGGAACCCTGAAGCCCCAATCAACACTTTTTGGGAAATAAGGTTTGGCCCTCCTTAATATTGACACATTCTCAATCCTATTCATCTTTGCTTTTTACTTAATTAATTTCATTATCCATTTTCTCCGTAATGTGTGATTGGAGTCATAAAACAATCCTATTGTTGATTTGAGGTTTTAATATTGAGTTGAAATCTTAATTTTTCAGCTCTCAAGTGCTTACTTCAGTTTCCCAAAAATTGATTCAGAACCAACTAAACCCTTATTTAGTTCCCACTGCCAGCAATACAGAGATTCTGAAGTGGCTCCTTGAGATCCTCATCTGTCGAAACAGCTTTTTGCAGAAACACAGCATCAATGCTAACTTGGGTAGTAACATTACAATCTGCCAAGACTCACATATACTGTTAGAGGTAAGTTGTTCATTACATATTCTCATTTCTTTTTTGTTATCAGTTCACTGTATCCACCCACAAATAAACTCCTCGATCAACCATCCAAGTAGGCTATAGATTCCTCTCTCTTTGCTTGTCAGTGTGCCTGTGGGCGCATGTGGACACATTTATTGGGCTATTTTTTATTTATTTGAGCTTGAAACTTTAGATCATTTTATTAAAATAAATGATCTTTTTTTAATTTTTAATTTTTTTTTAAAGATAATAATTTTGGTGTAAGTGTGGACTACTGTGATTCATTTATGCAAGGTACGAATATTCACTGTAATAACTGAGTATTGTTTCCTACTTCAAGAGCCTGGTATTGAATCTTTGATTCAGGACTTGCTCAATTCCCAAATTCAACTTATTCCAATGTTTTCGTTGGTTAAGTCTCTAAGATAAAGCTCTATCTTCCCTTCTGATCAAATCTGGCTACCCTGTGGGGAACCAGTTAGAAACAAAAGTAACAAGCAACATTAATTATACAAGAAAAAGGTTTGTTTTGACTGTTGATAATTTTCAGCAATTTTAAATGAATCAATGAAAGTTTTTTTCTAATTTTCTAAGTCACTTGTGTTAAATTATTAACAGCATTTGTCTTGATTTTAATTTCTGTTGTCTTATTTCTATAACAATTTCTCGCACCTAAGGAAATGAGCCTATAACAATAACATTTTTTTGCTTATCCCTTGAAAAACTGCTCAGAAAATTAAGTAATAATGGCATTATATATCAGATGATTTGCTTCAAAATATTAGCCCTCAGCATATGCATAGCATTCATTTATTTTGTCCTTGTGTCAAGTTGAGGAAATATGAACATATTTTTAAGAAGCTTATTTTTTTGAAGTTCTCTGTAAATTCAGGCAGGAATCTATTCTGCTAAATTACTATAATATGCATCTGCAGTAGCATACACACAAGGATAAAACAACTTTTTTCTAAGAAAAACATTTTGGCAATTGTTGCCTTTTCTGTTTTGAGATGGTCCCTGTTCCAGCTGTAAAATAGTAGTCCCTAACATTGACCTTTATCCTTTGGAAAGGCTGCCGTTTCAAATCAGGAAAAGTAACAATTGCCAACATTTTTATTTGCTTATAATATAATTGTATAAATTTATCAAAATATTAGCATAATATTCTGCTCAACATGTATTTGTGAAAAAAAAATTCAATTGCCTTTTGACGTTACTCAAATGTAAAATAAGAAACTATAAGTTTCTAGTTTTTAATATTTCTAAGTTATGGCATGAAAGCATTCAGGTAATCACATTCTATTTATATGAAGTTTTTAAATCAATTGTAATTTAAGAAGTAAAAAGCCTAATATTCTATAACATATGATTGAAATGCAATATTTTTCTTGCTGTACTTGATGTTTTATCTATAAAATTCTGCCATATCAAAATAGAATTTATATAAAAGGGAGTCTAATAGTAATGCAAATAGACCTGAAAGTTAATTAAATATCAATAATAATTGAATGCCAAAATGTAAGGTTTGATTTGGGAAAATAAGGTCTATTGAATAGTTTTGTATTGAGATGAATTGTTTTATAGTATTCTATATAGTGTTTTGCAAAGGATTTTTTTTCTTTTGTGTGTATGAATTGTGACCCAAACATTGGGAAAGTACTAAATATTTTTCTTGATTCCAAGTCCTGACTGAGTCGTAAATGTTTCTGTCTTCAGGTTGTCTTCTTTATCTACCTGTGGAGCATTGATGTTGCTGCTGTTTTAACTGCTATGTCCTGCTTTCATATGTTGTGTGAAGAGGCAGATATTCGGTGTGGAGCAGATGAGGTCGCAGTGACACAGATCCTGCCCAATTATAATGTTTATACAGAACTTGCAGCTGCCAGCATGACACTCACCACAGGTCAGTCATCTTCTTCTCTTTCAGATTCCATATCTTTTGATCTAGAATGACCTTAGTCATCTGCTGTATCTGACTATGGGATGATACTTGGTAGAATCCTTATCCTTTCCAAGTTGGCTAGTCACCACCTTTTTGATGAATCCTTGTGTGCCCTTACCTGTGCCTCTCATGTTTTGCTGAGTCACCTTTGAAGTTGGATCCTTCTGTCTTCTCTACTGTTCTCAACTTCTGTCCTTGGTTGGAAATTGCTAATCCCTAGATTGTAAAACCAGGAGGTGGGGTGGGGGGGGTGATGGGCTTTACCCTGCCCTACTGGCCTAGGACATCTTGGCAAGGAAGAGATCTCTACATAATTCCTGGCTTACGGCACCTGGTATCTCCGGACAGTCATCCATCTACAAGTATTGACCAGGCTCAACATTGCTGATCTTAGAAGATTTGACCATACTACAGCTGCGAAAAATCTTCTGAGAAATGGTTGGTGGCCAAAGACAAATTGATGTATATGTCATCATTTTCCTCATTGAAGTTGCAACTGGGTTAGGTACACCTGGGCAGGCAGTTATCAGAGCAACACAAATAAGATGAAAGAAATATTGATCAAAAATTGATGATGACAATGCTTCATTTATGAAAATCATACAATTCTATGATTATTAATGTTCTGACTACACCATAGATAAAAGAAGACTTTGAATTGTCTGAAACAAAGGTGGTTACTTTATCATCAATGTTCAGCAATAGAACATGTTATCCAGTCACATTTTTGGGTGTAGCAAAAAGAAGTCACAATATTTATTCATTCATTGTTTACTCATTGAATGTAATTAAACGAGCACTAAATGAATGAGCGATTAAATGAGTGACAAAATTCATTTAGAAATTGAAGATATTCATTAAAAAGAAAGATTCTGTATTTTAAAATGTTTGTTTGGTAAAAAGTGACATAGGACTTTGAAACCTGTTCTGATTTATTCATTCACTGGTTTTAGGAAGAGCTTTACTGCAAAAGAAGATCATGGGACTATTACGAAAAATTGATCATCCAACACCAGGAAATACACAGGTAAATATCTACTTGAATGATAAACAGGGTGACTTTTTCTGTTTCTCCGTCCATAACAATGGACACATCCTATTTAAGATCAAAATTTTGCTCATTCAGTCATTAAAAGATGAACAAAAATTTATCATTTTTACCACCGTCCATACTTCTACCAGGTTACTTCTTCTGTAATGAATCATCGGAAAGGGTAGCATAAATTTGAAAAAATGTCTAATTTGATGCTAATTTTATGGTGTATTATTGTTGAGATTTTGTATGGGCCAAATAATTACATCCATCTTACACTCAAACTTCAGTTGCGGAAACAAAAAGCCATTGCTTCTTTGTGACCAAAAGAGAATGGGAGTCTGGACATTAACATTTAATTTTCTGTTCAGTTGTGTTTCAGCTTTTGTTTCACTTTTCTTCAAATGTGCTACCACTTCAATCTCTGCATAACACAAACATCTAGGATGGAGTGAAAATAAGCTTTTTCTTAAATTTCAGAAAAGAATAGTGCGGAAACCTGAACAAACATGGCAAAATTGAGATAAAAATTGAATTGGGATGGTTGCCACTTCTTCTCTCCTGGCAACTGACCTGATGTGTTTGGTGTCTATTATTGGCCCAGAGGGCTGAAAATCTAAACCTTTACTCCTTGTTATATCTAGAAAAAACATTTATTTTTTGGGGTTTTTTTTATTAAATTTTAGGTAATTACCACCCAAAATGAGTTTTTAGTGGAGGGGATTCAATTTACAATGTGAGTTTATCCTAAATTGGTGTCTTAATTTGTATCTAGCAGCATGAATAGACCAGATTCGTTCAGGTCGGTCAGCAGGACAGAAGAGGTGGCTATCACCCAAAATTGATTTTTATCTCAATTTGACATATTTGTCAGATTTTATGCTTCTTTAAATTTTTCACCCTCTCAGCATTAATATGTGAAGACATAAAGTCATTTGATCATGCTTCATGACTTTGTTTCAAAAATAAATATTTTTATGGGGTATTTAGATTGAAAAAAAAAATTAAAACATTTAAAGTTTTTTTTCTTTTTTCTGTCAATTCCTTTTTTTCCCTGGAAATAAGGATATACTTTTATCTCCTTGAAGTTATGTAGAAAAAATGCTCTACAGCATTTAAATTATTACATCCAGTAGTTTCTCCAAATTTGTCATCTTATTAAAAACCTCTGTATTACTCTTGTTACTGGACATTTTTTGTTAAAGTTTTCTCCAAATTCTATTTTTACAGGCTTGGGAGGATACTTGCAAAGCATGGGACCATGTGACTAGGGTCCTTGATATTTACCCCAAAGGTAAACCTGAAGAAGGAAGTGGCTCAGCGAGTCTGGGAGAAACGATCCGTTTACGAAGGAAAGCAACTCATCATGGAACATCTGATCATGAATTAGAGGTAAGATAAAAACGCCTATTATTTCCTTTATGTCTTAAAGCTCTGATTCCTAAGTGTGGTCCATGGCACCTCCAGGTGCCCTGGTTAGTTCCCAAAGGGTGCCACCATGTATTAAAAATCTTAATAGTTCCAGGCAATTGTAATTCATCACACCAATGCACAGTCACAATAAAAGTTAACATCTTACTGGTACATTGAGAATCACTCTGTTAATCTTGTTTCAACACTAGATGGCATTCAGTCAATAGACAAGGTTTACATTGAAAAGAAACTTCTTTATTTAAGGAAATGATATCTATTGAAAAATATATGCACAGTAAAGAGAGCGGGATCTTACCAGAGAGGTATTCTTCTGCCCAACTCTCACTAAAATATAACTAATAGAAACAAACTTATTTACTTCATATACGAAAACATTTGAAAAAAAACGAACTAAAATTATTAACCTCAAATGAAAGGCAATTAGCCTCAGTATGTGGTACAAAGTCACCCAATAAGAACATTAATTCACAAATAGCTTAATGAATAATACCACTAAATCTGAAAAAAAACCCTCATCAACTAGAATTGAGAAGAAATTCTTGGTTTATTGGTGAAATTAATATTTCCAACATGTTCAGTTTAAATATGTGCACTGATATATTCATATCATTTTTTTTTTTTTTTTTTTAAATCTATTAAATTTTTTGCTTAAAAAAATAAAATATGACCTAATCCTTGATATAGTTTTAGCAAATTATGGATTGTTCTAGAACTGTTTAACATTCTCAGTTCCATTTGCATCAACATGTGTGAGAAGCAGAGTTTTGGGCTATAAAAACCAAGTATCATGCAAAATCTATGTGGAAAAGAAAAATGATGGTGGTTGTTTCCAGTTTGATTCAGCAATTTGAGAAATTGTGTGGTCAACAACAGACCCAACTACTCTAACCACATGAACATAGATCTAATTGAACCTATATTTTCTGTCTTAGGGTGCTGTGAAAAATTACTTATACTCTAAGGTAGCTGTGATTCAAAAAAGATTATGGAAGCACTGTCTTATGGAGAGGGAAAAAAACCTTTATTTTTGCCTTATATTGATCTTTTGAACAAAAATATTCAATTCAGTGTATGCCAGTAATATTAAAGGATGATTGGTCAAGATAAACGCCAATGCATGTGAGGATAGTACGGAATGACTATCAGTCTGTTTTTCAGGTTATCTTCCTCATATCTCTTGGTATGTCTGTTTGTATAGCTTCAACAAAACTCGATTCGAAACTATGAGTCTTTCGGGATCATCCACTTGATGTCTCTTGGTATATCTATCTGTATAGCTTCACCAAAGTTCTTGTCACTTCTGGATTCAGGATCATACATGGTGACAAGGAACGTGGAATACTTTGCAGTGTCTTGGCAGCTTCACTGCACCCAATCTGCTGCTATTCAGAAATAGCTGGCTTATTTGATGGTTGGCTCCTTTTGTGTGTGGGGCCTATGACTGGAGGGTTCATGATTGATCTTTTTCTCCTCTCAGCTGGTAAATATTGAAATCGTGCTGACCTAAGCAATCTTCATTCTGCCATCTCCAGATTTGGGAATCCATAATTTTCCTTTGCAAATATGTGTAGGCTATAGGCAGTGCCAGATCCTCTGGTATCAATTTACCTGCTTGGAAACGAGAGGCATTTTCCCAACTTGGGGATTTTTTAAACCTCTCTAACAAAGGCGATTGATCATAAGTCTGCATTCTATCTACGCCTCACTCGTCCAACCTTTTAGTACATTTGTCTAGGATTAAATATTAATTGCTTTACAGTTTTAGATTTTTATCTGTTCCTTATCCATCTGGTTTCTCTTGGAAACCCCCTTGAGTAATCATTCTGATTTGTAAGTAGGCTCAACCTTGCAAGGTTTTCTTATTTCCACTTTGAGATTTATCTAATTAACCTTCATCTACATAGTGTCACAATCTTGCAAAGGTTTAGATTTAAATTTATTCCTTTAATGTATTTGAAATAGGCTTTGTTTTTTTTTTCTTTTTTTGGCAGCAGCTAATTGTCATTAAACCAGTTTCAGTTTAGTTGGAATGGAATTCGAATAAGAAAATTGGTGGTTAAATTTGGTATGGCTGATATCAGAATAAAAGTTATTTTTTGAAGTATTGATATTTTTGGATGTGGCTGTCTTTTCACTTGAGCTGTTCCATGGAATTTGCTGCACTTGCCGAGAAAATTTTTTTCCTAACACCAGTGGAGGTCTGAATTCATAATTTATGACTGTGTCCTCTACTTTTACTCTAAATAGATGAAGTCAGCATTTCAAAAACAAAAATTGCTTTCTAATTTCAGGACCAACTAAATGAATGGGCCAACATGACTGGCTTCCTTTGTGCTTTAGGAAGTGTTGCTCTACAGAACAAGTCTCATCGATCGAATTTAGCACAGTACGTTTTCTTTTTCCTTAATTTTTTTTCCTCTTTTGTGATTTGTGTAAAGAATTAAAAAAAATACATCTTTTTATCTTGTCAGGAAGTTCATGAAAAAGCAGATGGAAAAGAATCACTAATCACACTGCACAATGCAATTGATTTTATTTTTATTTTTTTTCCCTGGGTAGTGAGGGTTATTTTTCCAATGTGTAAAAAGTATAGGAAATGGCTATTAGTCCTTTCATGCATATGGCTGGGAGTTCTCTAAATGTCGGCATTTCTGATTGGTCTCAATGGTGGTTTTACCAAGTTTTACTGCTATCTTCGCCTTGGGGGAGCTGGGACACATTGGCGCTTTACCAAAGGTGGGACTGACCACAGCCACTCGAATATGATGTGAAGATGAACGTCATGTGGGAGCCACTGGTTGAACACCAGAAGGTATAGATGCCACTACAATACATGAAATTAGACCTTATGAAATATTTTTTCACAGTTCTGGGTAAGGAGTTTGTAGCCTTCAAGTACTTTCCCTAAGTAGTCTGAGGCAAAATAGGCAAATTACAAAATGTTCTGATAATAGTTGTCTATACTTTTTAGATATAATCATTCAGAAAATAACACTCACTACCCAGGAACATGAAAAAAAATGATATTATACAAGAGCTATTTGATTCTACACTTTTGGGCTTCATTTCAAAATTCATTAGTTTAATTTAGAGAGCCTAATTCTCACTTTTACTTTGGTTAAATGGGTTGAAACTGATTTAAAAAAAAACAAACAAAATACAGATCATTCAGTGAACCCTTTTTAAAATGAACTATCAGAGAGGGGCATGTCCATTTTTGCTGATTATCCAAGTTTGCTGGTAGGGATTGATAATGTATACATATGACATTGGAGAGTATATACACTAATGACTCTCATGGACTATTTTTAGACTCTTTCAAAGTGTATTGAAATAATTAAATATCATCTTTTGATAGTTTAATTTTGGTTATAGCTGTAAGAAAAAAGCAAAGTTGAACATTCTATGAATCATTATGCAGAGTGTTCAATTCCTTGAGCAGTGTTTTCCAACCTTTTTACCTAGGGATAAATTCCATGTCCCAGGAAACACCAACGTTCATCAATCCTTTTCTTTTTCATAAAGCTAAATTTCTCAAGTTGAACATGATGTATATTTCTGGTTACTGGTTCAAGCAAAAATAACTGATTTTTCTCAAGTTTATTGACAATGCAAAAAATAAAATAAAGTGATCTCACAAGACCTCATTAGGATGTTTTCTTTC
Source organism: Thysanoteuthis rhombus (assembly GCA_963457665.1). Classification (NCBI taxonomy): domain Eukaryota; kingdom Metazoa; phylum Mollusca; class Cephalopoda; order Oegopsida; family Thysanoteuthidae; genus Thysanoteuthis; species Thysanoteuthis major. Next base: position 1,094,126 of record OY735198.1, read on the forward strand.
ACAGAAAAGCATCACACATGTATGTATTCTCAAAATATAAACCTAAATAAACATCCTATGTATCATATGAACAGAACGAAGACAGATAATTTCTGCAATAACTTGATCTTTTATTCACAATGTTGAAAAGGCATGATATATATCAAGACAATATGTCAAGTAGGTCAAGACAATGTTATTTTTCAATTCAATTCAGATAATGAAATTTGCTTTTCTAATTCGAAGCCTGTACCTGTTTTTTGGTACATAATTACTAAATTTTTGGTTGAACTTCTGATAAACATACAAGGATTTCATCTTCTACTGAGAGGAGATGATTTCTGTCCTTGCTACACATATAAGAAGTTCTCTATGAATAAGCAGGATACTCATCTTTCACAGAAATCCAGAACTAGTCCAGGGATAGGTTAGTGAATCTCATCTTAGGTGTATGATCAGACTTCAGCTCAGTAAGTTTTTCATCTTCTTTTAAAATCAAGTTCTGGGGATGAATAAGAGACACAGAGTATGGATCCTGTTGAAAGGAAGGAAAATAATGTTCAGTTTTGATCCACAGTTCTCCCAGTGAGTTTCAATAAGACTTGAAATTTGCTGATATCATTCTTCACTCTTGAACCCAAGCAATTGTTGAACCATTTCAAGAATTCCTTTTGTCTGAAGATTCTATCTTTTTTTAAATCCAAGAATTTTTTCACTTGAAGTCAATACATTTCCTCTGGGGGTGGGAGCATTGCAGTGACTTGTTCAGCTGATTCATGCGATGAAAAATATCCACTGAGAAGGCTAGTGTCTGTAACGATTTTTCATCTTCAAAGCACTTGACTCTACCTTATTGTTTTCTTGAAATTATTCCTGCAATTCATCTTTCAGCTCAAACACCTTATTTAGAACTCTTCTACTCAATCAGCGGATTTCTGTATACGGCAAAAGATTTATGTACTCTTTCTCCTGGTTTTTGTCACAGCTTTTTCAACATTCTGGTGTGAACAGGTCTTTGTTGTTGTTTTAGAACAAATTCTATAAATAAGTCTGTGTGTGTATGACATAATTATGAACATGAAATTGAAAATGAAATTATAAAATTAAATACAAAAATGACGAAAAAAAATGCATTTCCTTGTAACTAGCTGATTTATCACTATTTCTTGCAGAACCCTCAGTGACTTCTCTTGAAAGCGTATGGTTCCAGGGAACCCAGGTTAGGAAAGTCAGTCATGGAGTATAACTAAAGAAACAAGTAGTATTGAAAGTGTCAATAGTTGATATACTACATTTGAAAGACTGACCTTGAGTAATTTGAGACTGAATTATTTTCTTTGCTTTTTTTTTTTTGTTTTAGATCCCCTTCTATGCCTGGATGTGGTACTTCTCGAAAGAGTAGCTTGATGCAGAATTCTTCTACGGATATTCAGTGTTGCATTGTGACACAGTAAGTTATTCAATTTTGTATATTATATTATTTCTTCTTCATAGCATATTTACTGTGGTGTAATGCTGTTGGAACACAGGTGAATGGCGTTCCCTCGCTTTTGCTTGGAGGTTGGGAATGGCGCTCCCTCGCAATCTATAATGAAATAAATTGTCAAAAACTTTTTAAAAAATACAAAGAAAAATCAGCCAGTATCTATCGAAACACTCATCTCATAATGGCATATTGTAGACAGGAAATGCTGTTGGAAAATGAGATGAATCAAAGAAGCACACATGTCATCTGAGTGTATAAGTCAGACAAGTTTGGGGTTCAACTCAATGTGGCTTTTGCTACCCTGCAGGGACAAGGTATGGAAATTCTAACCTTACAAGGGAAGAAAAAAGATATCACCCAAATCTTATTTTATTGTGTCACTACTTTTGTAGAAATTTTGTTCTCCACCATCACATTTGGATAGTACACCTGAAAGACTCTTAGTAAATTGGTTGAATTTCAAAAATGTTCTCAGAGTATTGAGGCCTCAACCAGTTCCTGAAAGCTGGCAGCACTGCATTCCCTCACTGTTTTTTTTAAGCATTACACCCCTGGATATTTATATTAGATTTTCTCATCAATTCAAAGAAAAAAAAAATCAAGTATTGTGATGGAGAAATGAATACTGAGTTCATAAAAATTCTTTGCTTATTTTCATGCCTGCCTTTGTTTTTCACCTTGGGACAATTTTGCAATGAGAAATTGATATCTTAATATTTCATAAGACATGGCACCCTGGGAAAAAAAAAAAAAAGACATGCAATGAAATTGCTTTAAAATCCTTCCTGATGAGTCTGTTCAGACACCAGTCTACCTATTGGTTGTGATTTCAAATCATGATAGAGAATGTTAATTTTTTTATTCCCTACCAAGATTCAGTGAAGATTGTCAACTCCAAACTTGGACTGGCGTTTGATGAGAAAAAGATCTCTCGGCCAAAACACAAGACATGAATTTCTGTTGACTGATGGCCAGAATCTTCGGTTTAGGGAACTATTTTAAAAGTAAGTTGATTTAGTTGCAAATAATGAATAAATTCACACAACAACCACTGCAAAAACAGTAGTAGTGCTACCAACAAAGCCTTCGTCTGATGACCCTGGTGTCAGACGCAAAATATTATTACCATTAACTCATGGTAACCCAACAGTACCTCATGATCCCACCAAGCTTTGTTGGTTCTCTGATTTATGCAGATGCAGCCTCTGCCTGATCTTGGAGTATTCTTTAGATATTTCCTTTTCTCTCAGCAACTTTTTTCAGACAATTCAAACTCTTTTTGTGATTACATTGAAGATGAAGATTTTTTAAAAAAATTTGGTATGTTGATAACTCTTTTCAAAGTTATAGACAATTCCATTTCTCTGTTGATAAATCAAGTCTAGTCTAGTCAGGTATGTCGAGTCAATCATACTTTTCATTTCTTGAGAGAATATGCAAGTGAAAATGAAATGACAATTATGATGACAAATATCTTATCTATCATGTCTGTAAATTCAACTTTTGTTTATTTTTCAGTTTTATTGAAAATCTGCTCAAATTCCTGGTTTGTCAGCATGAAAAGTTTGGCGCTCATATACAAAAACATGTGAAAGAATTATTGGGTCATGAATTGAACCCTGCCCTCTATCCGAACCTTTTTGATCAAATCAAAATTAGTGTAGAGCGGTCATCTTTTGATTCTTCAGGGCAGGTCAGTAGATTTTGAAAAATTTGTTTTTATAAGCAAGAAGTATTTGCTTTTAGTAAAACTAGCTGAATACCCATCCTCTTGATGATTTCTTGCAAAAAGTCTTTGTTCATATTTCATTAGAAGTAGACTTCTGGATTCAAGTAATGGAGTGCATAGAAGTGTCTAAATTTCAATTTTATGGGGTTGAAGTTGGATGAAAAAGCAATAATATAATTGTTTCATTTTTCAAAAGAAGAAAAAATTTCTTTTTTTCTAAATAAAGAAAAAAAAACAAAATTTCATTATAAGAATCCATTTAATTATTCTTATTTGGTTTTCAATATATATTTTCAATGGTGTTATTATTTCTATTATGATTATAAATCTAAGTGCAGTCGTTTATCAATTTTATTCTTGGAGCAATATATGAATACTAAAAACCAAATTGGTCCCGTATTGAAATAAATGCAATAAATGTAAAAGAGAAAAATTGAATGATTTCAGCTTGTTGCTTAACAAAATGCTTTTGCTTAGTTTTAGTTATTTGAACAAAAAACATGATATTAATAGCTGTTTTAGCCTCTGTACTTTGGAAATCTAAGTGGGGTTTGTTTTTTTTGGGGGGGGTTGTTTTTTTTTGGGGGGGGGTTCTTTCAAAATCATGGAACCCTTTGGAAATTGTTTAATACAGATTGTACTCCTTTAATCCACCTAGCCTTGGACCTGGCCATTTCCAGATTACAGGAATTGACCATTAGGGCTTATCTTTTCAACATAGAAATAAAAAAATTGTTTCTTTTTCTATCTTTCAATTCATACTTTCTCAAGCATAGATGATGGTTTATGTTTACGCTTTTTGCCACTATCATTTGGACTTCTTGGTATCTTTGATGCTATCTTGATGAGATAAAATACAGCTAAATATAGGAAATTGACAAGACAGTATCAGTAAAACACTTGGCTGCCATGGGAACAATGAGTTTCATCTTGGTAGCAGATTTGCAAACTTATGCCAGCAGATTCAAAATATGCAAGAACATGAGAATAGCTGAACCACAGAATGCCAGATTAAAGGTTTAACCTGCACTATTAAGATGAAGAATGTTTATTTCTTTCTTACTTAGTTTCACTCTCAAACTGCTGCATCCTATGGACTGCAAAACAATTTTATTCCAGATTTTTATTTCTAAACATTTTACAGGTGGAGGTTACAGATTTGAATACTCAATTCATCGAGAACATAATATTTATAATGAAGAACATCCTCGAAATGAAATCTGACCAACCATGCGAGTACCTTGGTGTTACAAGCATTGAATCTATGATGCTATCCATTGTTAGGTTTGTATTCTTTTTTTTTTTCACTGTACAAATATGATCATTGATATTTTGAACTTCAAGTATGTTTTAGTTCAGAGTTTCTCTAACTTTTTTTTATATTCGTGACCTCTTTTGATGAAACAAAATTTTCAGTTATGATGTTATCCATTTCTCTTTCATAGGTATGTTCGTCATTTAGACTCAAGTGTCCATGCTATTCAAATCAAGATCAAACTGTGCCAGCTTGTGGAAGCCGTAAGTTTAATTTTTTATTCTGCATTTGTTACTTTTTGATTGAAGATAGTTAAATAGGTTGTTTATGGGGCAGTTTTTATATTGTTTTTATCATTCAATTGAACATTTTTCAACATGATAGAAAATATTTAATTCAGTGTAAAAGCCAAAGTTCTGTTTTATTATTTGCTGATTTTGTAAAGACTGACTAGTTAGATTTTAGGATTTATCCTCATGAGATCTAGGAATTTTAAACAAAAAGGTAAACCTTTTTCCATTGTAATATTGAAATATTCATCAAAATCTATGGTGGAGTGGTATAGTTGTTAATGGTGTGGACAAGGGAATGAACAAGCCAAGTTCAATCTTCAGTTGAGGCTCTTTCTGTACTCTTCGCTCTAATGCTCTTTGAAATGGCATGAATCCATTTCCTCTTCTCCTGGGAAAAATAGCAGAGAAGACAGGGCTCTCTTGCTTTGCGAAAACAACCTGTCTAGGAGGAGGATAACAACCTGGAAATGGAGCCCCCTTTAGAGGTTGGATGCTAATATTGATATCCTTCCGGCAGCTCCTGCAACCAAGCTGATGCCAAATGTATTGTGATTTGCTTTCCTTTTCCAATGGTGAGGCCAAAACGGGGGATTCTGTCAACTTGGCATCCTAGAGAGGTTCTATTGACAGGTGGAGGACTTCTATAACAAAATCAATACCTGTTGTAAATAAGTTAATTTGTTTTTGAAAAGTGTTGCTAATAGCCATCAATCTCTCAAGAAAAAGTATGAAAACTGATATTGGCTAGAAAAAATCCCATTTAAACTGAAATACTAAAATAACATGGATTCACGTATTAAATTTGAGTTTAACAACCACCATAATAGATTGAAATCACTGCAATTTCTTCATAGAATTCTTTTCTTTTTTTTTTTTCCTTATTCATTTTATTGAGAATCTTTCTTCTAACCCAAATGTTTCTACTTGTGAACAAACAAGAAATATAATAGAAAAAAAATCAGTGTCTAAATTGGTTGGTTGCATAGAAAGATCAGGCCAACAAGATAGTAGGGTAGGGGTGTATTTACTCTGGAATTACACGTTTGGATTTCTCATACTTTATCTACTCCAGCCATCAATCAAATCTTCTAAAATGAATAAAGTGGTTTCTAAACTCAGTACAAAAGTAAGAAATGTTAGCTTCGTTCTAAAAGAATATGGTGATTGGGGAAAATCAGTCTTAATCAAATGTTCCGTTTTCGACAGCCGTGAAGTTAAACTTTGTCTTATTTCTTTACTTTTCTAAGATTCTGTCTGCAACAAATTTATTTCAGATGTTTGTTTTTCTCAAGTTTGCTCAAACAGAATTCATCTTCTCTACAGGAGGATAATATGTAAGATAATGGGCACCAAATGCAATTTGACCACATGAAATCCCTATTTCCTATCTTGGAATTCCTATCTTTTGATATTTTTATATAGCTAAGAGAAATGCAAAATACTAGCTTCACTCCTATAAGCACTAAATGATTATTTCATGATTTGTTTTTGGTTTTTGTGTCACTATTCTCTAAAGAAGGGATAAATAGAAAAATTTATGTCCAGTTTTAGCTAATATAAATTGCTCTAAAGAAAATTGTCCTGTGTTTTCTAATTTCTATTTTGCAAGGTGGCCAGATTGGGTTACAAGGGGAGATAATCAGTTTTATCCCTCAAGGTTTACCTAACACAGGCTTTGGAATAATATCGAATTTGGAAATCGAGTGAGTCTGGAGGCAGATCTTCGATATTGGCATTTAACCTCTGCCTCTAAACTCAATACTATTCTAATGCCTATGTTGGGTGAGTCTCCGGGATAAAATTTGGATTATCACCCCTCGTAGCCAAATCTGGCAACCCTGATCTTGAGTTCACTTGCACTTTTCCCTTGATGATTTAACAGTTTGTATTTCTGTATACTTCTGCTTTTTTTTTTTTTTGTTTTATTTTACTAGGACTATAGTGAAAGTAAATTTGCTATTGAATGTTTTATTCTGCCAAATCTTTGAATGCTGATTTTCCTAGTGTTTATTTTTTTTCTTTTCTTAAAGAATGGTTTTTAAAGTTGAGACAAAATTAATTTATATGGAAGATTCATTTACATTTCTTGAATTAAAAAGATTCTAAAAAATGATTTCTTGATTTTTCAGTCATAGATATGTTATCTCCAAATATATGTTAAACCATTCCTGAAGCAATACATTGCACATAGGCAGGATTTATTCTTCAGTTAATTTTCAAGTGATTAAGTCAGCTTTAAGTGCTTTGTTCTACATCAAGCCTATAACTAAATTCTGAATATTTTTTAGAACGGCTTCTCAAAGTAAGAATTGAAACTTGGGTTGCCAATTTTGATGTTTTTTTAACAGTCCAGTGTTGTCAATATTTAGATGTTTTTTCAATTTTTTGGCTTATTTCAAAGTTCAGTGTTGCCAATTGAAATGCTTTAAAAGATTTTTCTTATTTTAGAGTGACTTCCAAAGTTGAAAAATCACATCTAAATTAGCAACTCTTTTTGAGACCGCCACATAAAGATTATTGGATTGTTGTAGAAATGTTTGGAAATCTTTTTTAAAAGAATGATTACGTACCTTCTTTTTTTTTTCAATACAAAAATGTATTCCTTTGGGGTCTTTTTGTAAAATAGCGCTATGCTATAAGCTAAAACCTTGAAAATGAATTTTGTTTCTGCCACAATTCTTTTACTTCATTTTCATTCTATTTACTTCTTCTTGTTATAAGCAGCATAAAACTTTCTTGATTAAGCATGTGTTCCATTTTTTGATAATGTCTTTGCTAGTCCTTTGTTTTTATGTTTAGTTACTGTTAGATACTAAACACTATTATAGAGTTTCACTACTCGTTGCTTCTATGATGGTGAGTGATGGGTTGTGAAAAATTTTGTTTCGTCAGAAGGAAGTCACAAATGGAAATAGGTTGAGACCCTGATTTAGAAATGGAGGAAAGACTTTCCCTAATTTAAAAAAATTTTCTGCACAAATTTCCTTTTTCAAGTTATATGTTGATATCAATTTTCATTGTAGAGGTTGAGTACCCCTTATCTGAAATGCCTGGGATTAGGAGTATTTTTGATTTTGGAATACACTCACACCTCTGTCTAGTTTCTACTATTGCTTGGCTTTATGCTATAGATAAACATAAATGCTTTCTATTTTTCCTACCCCTTGGAGTTGAAGTGATATCTGAAGCCCTCTTTGACATTTTCAGCTATATCTTTGTACAGATAAGAGAATAAACAAAAAATACAGTGATTGAATCCTATAATAATTTGTTTAGGGAGGGACTTGTTTCATTTCTTTCTGTTTTAGATGTAAATAAAGTTTTATATTTCTAAGATGTTACACGGAGACAACCAAGCTTTTCCTATAGTCAGAATGGATTGAATGCCTTGGAAATCGGTTTTGTCTCTCAGTCGCACTTCAGTGAGGTCAGGTGTGGAATTTTCCTCTCATGATGACATGATGTCTTTTAGAAAGTTTTAGATTTTCAAACATTTCGATTTTCATGAGGTTTCGGATAAGGGGTACTCAACCTGCACATTATTTTATAATATCTATATTTATATGCAATTATATGAACTGAAAGATTTTTTGCTCCTGGGATTTTTTTCATTATATAAAATTGTTTTAATTAACATTGAACTTTTGAAATAGATGATGTCAAGACGAGATGAATTGACTTTCCGTCAAGAAATGAAATTCCGTAACAAACTGGTTGAATACCTGACCGACTGGATCATGGGAAACTCTCATCAAGTTAACATCCAAGGAGATATCTGTAGCATGTCTAGGTGAGTACTTTTTCAAGAACACAGGATTTGAATAAATGATCTATTAATTAGAAACCATCAACTGCCAACCGGAACTGTTTACTGCTCAACATAGGTTTCTTCAGTTTTAAAGTGGGTCAGCCAGCCAATCTATGTGTCACATCTACTGGCTGTACCAATGGTACCAAAGTGCTGAAAATTTAATCATTTACTCCTTTTGTCTAGAATAAAGTCCTTTTTGATTTTTTGAAAATTCCCCCAAATAAGTTTTCAGTGGGTAGTTCAATGTACAATATAAGTTTAGGTTAAGTTGATCCCTTAGTTTGTGTCCAGCAGCATTCATGTTGTTTTTTTGAAAACTCAGACTTTTATTTAGTGATTAAGCGAGAAAAGTAACTTATTCTCTGATCATCCCTTTTTCCAATTTTCTAATTGATTACACCCAACATACTGCCATAAGATTTTGGTCATGTGATGGTTTTTCTTGAGTGACCAACCAGACTTGTTTTTATTGTAACAATAAAATTCTTTAATTGTACTTGTTTCTGTTGACAGAGATCTAGATCAGGCCAGTATGGAAGCTGTTGCTGCTCTATTGGCTGGCCTACCTCTACAGCCAGAAGAGAGTGACCGTGGAGATCTAATGGAAGCCAAGTCCCAACTATTCTTAAAGTGAGTATTTCTCAATACTTCAGCATGAATTGTTTTACTCCTTATTTAATCTATGTTTGAATTTTGAAGGTACTTAAGATTTAACTTGCACATCTACGGTCTGACTTTTCAGGCTTGTTATCAGTACAATAGATGTTGGAATTATCATCAGTAAAATTTGGATGGAAAAAGATTTTGTACCTGATATAAAGATAAAAATTAGGAAGCATCTTATTCTAAAGTGTGACTCCTCTGCGTGTAAATATGGTATTTTTTAGTTTTGATAATTCATGATGAGTTGGAAACCTAAGAACTTCGGTTATTCAATGTGATTCTCCAGTAACTTGTCACATTTATCTTTGTATAATTTTTAGACAGTGTGTATTTTGCAGATGAGACTCTGATCTCAGTGTTAATTTAGCCAACTGTTTATTCACTTCTTTTGTATATGGCCTAATGGGTGACCTTATTTGTTTGTTTGTTTTTTTCATTGTGTGCCAAGTGTTGTCTTATATATTGAAATACTCGGGTGTTCAGAAAGTAATTACATATTTCACTGCTAAAAATTATAAGCCAACCATTTGAGGCAAGACTAAGATTGAATGGTGCAAAGCAATGACTAGAGTTAGGTCATCATCTCTTATATTGTGTGCTGTGTATATGGAAGATAGAGACTTCAAAAAGCAAAAATGAAATGCAGAATTTAAAAAAAAGATGAATCTAAAATTTGCCTTACCTTTGGGCTGCTGTCATTGGTAATGATGGTGATGACATTATTGATTGATAGTATTTGATTAAACTTCCCTAGCATGTGTTATCTCCTTTTTGAAAATACAAAATTCCTCTCCAAGCACGAAAAACATAAGTTCGTTCTGAACACAAAAATATGTAATTCCTTTGAGAAGACTCTAATATATGGTATTTCCTGGTTTGAAAATTCTGCAATAGAAAATGCAAATATTCTTGTCAGGATTTTATCCAACAATCAATGAAATGAGTTTATGATTTCCTCTCTCTCTCTCTAGGTATTTAACGTTATTTATGAATTTGCTGAATGACTGTTCAGAAGAAGAGCAAGACAAGGCCATGGATCCCAACCGCAAACGGAGCATGTCTAATTTGAGTGCCCTTCGACATTGTACTGTCCAAGCCATGTCAAACCTGCTCAATGCTAACATAGAGAGTGGCCTCATGCATTCCATTGGTACATTTTCTTTTACATTCTTCAATATTATTTTTTACAATTTTGAATATCATTTTTTCACATTTTTTACAATATCATTTTTTTCACATTTTTTCTGAATATCATTTTTTTCACATTTTTTCTGAATATCATTTTTTTCACATTTTTTTTGAATATCATTTTTTTCATATTTTTTTTGAATATCATTTTTTTCATATTTTTTTTGAATATCATTTTTTTCATATTTTTTTGAATATCATTTTTTTCATATTTATTTTTAATATCATTTTTTTCATATTTTTTTTGAATATCATTTTTTTCATATTTTTTTTGAATATCATTTTTTTCACATTTTTTTGAATATCATTTTTTTCATATTTTTTTTGAATATCATTTTTTTCACATTTTTTTTTAATATCATTTTTTTCACATTTTTTTGAATATCATTTTTTTCATATTTTTTTTGAATATCATTTTTTTCATATTTTTTTTGAATATCATTTTTTTCATATTTTTTTTGAATATCATTTTTTTCACATTTTTTTTGAATATCATTTTTTTACATTTTTCTGATTATCATTTTTTTCAATATTTTACACAGTTTTCAAATTTTTTATACATTTTTCAAATATTTATTTTTATTGTTTTATTTTTTGTTTTTTTCTATTTTTTCAACAGTTTTTTCACTATTATCTTAACATATTTTCACTATCATCTTTTGCATTTTTTTCACTATTATCTTTTTTTTTACACTATTATTATTTTTTTACATTTTTTCACATTTTTTTCATATTTTTTTCACATTTTTTTTCCTATATTAATGTTTTACCCAATTTTTTTTCACATTGTTGAATATTTTTTCTCTACATTATTGAATATTTTTTTTTTTTACATTATTTGATATTATTCTGTTCAATAGTTTTGCTTTATTTTCAATCAGATTTGATCTTTTTTTTTTTGCCTGTTTTTTTCATTTTTTTTCTTCTTCTAGATTATTTATTTAAAGAATTGATGCTATCTTCTGCAATAAATCTTTATTAGATCAGTGGTTCTCTAACTTCTTCCAGCGTACCCATTTGTCTTGTCTGGCAGTGTTGGCATACACGTTGTGAAGAATGACATAAAATATTAAGAGACTGTAGACATTAAGTATTCATGATTTCATTTAATTTAATGTTGGATTTTTAATGAGATGGATGGGCTTGGCTCTTTCCATATCATACTCAAATGATAGTTCTGCATGAAATTTATTTTCTTCAGAGAAAAAAAACAATAAAAAGATCACATCCTGAGGATGGAATCATCTCTAATGAGCTTGGATGTACGTGCAAACCATAGATTCTTGATTTTGCAGAATGATCTTTTTGATTTGCAGTGTTACAAAATGTATGACAGGTTTGCAAGGCATGAGTTGCAGTTAATTCCGTTTGATTACTTCAAAATAGCAGGGGTTTCCTCAATTATAGAAAACTCAAATACCCCATAGTTTTGCTTACATACCCCATTTTGAGAATCCTTGTAATAGATATTTGTTCATTTGATAAGTGACCATAAATTGTTGAAAATGAATGTCTGCAGTGTGGTTGTTTTGCTATATTTATGGACTAGCATACCTTTGCGGTCAAAAATAACGTCATATATGAAATGTATATTTTGTCAAGTCTTCATGATACCAACTGTAAAATGAAAAGAATTAGAAAAAAAAAACATTTAATTTGTAATCTATAAATGGCACTTTTATATCAGCGTACTCATTGCCTCTTTCTCATTTCTTATGGGTTATATAGAAAATAGACATGGCATATTTTTGGAAAGCATCAATGTTGATTTCTTGGGTTTTTTAGTTGGTCTGGCTGGCTGTTGAGTGAGAGGGTTTATAATTCAAACCTTTACTCGTTATAATCTTTTGAAAGAAAAAAACCTTTAAATCATTCAGTTGATCATGTGACGGTTTTTATTGAGTGACCAATCAAACCTATCTTTTTTATTCTAGCTTTGGGATACCACAAAGATCCTCAGACTCGAGCAGCTTTCATGGAAGTATTGACAAAGATTTTACAACAGGGGACAGAGTTTGAGACCCTTGCAGAAACAGCATTAGCCGATCGGTTTGAGCGATTGGTTGAATTAGTCACCATGATAGGAGACAAGGGTGATCTCCCGATTGCCATGGCCCTGGCCAGCGTCATATCAAGGACACAAATGGTACACTCATGAAACACTTTTTCACATTGTATTCTTGTCTCCTGGAGAAGATCCAGCATTTTGAGCTTTTTTTTTTTTTTTTAAACACCATCTGCCTTATTAGACAATGAATACAATAAATGTTTGTCCTCTGAGTTTTGTATTCATAAAATTTCATCACTTATATATATATATATATAAAAAAAGAAGAAAATTCCTGGTCTTTACCAGACTTAAAAGTATCACTAAGCAGATGCATGCAATAGAAACCAGAACTCTGTCACCAGTCATAAACTCTAATGGTAGTTGTCTCCTAAGAAACGACACTTCTATCTTTAACTTTATTAATTAGAATTAGTGTTATAATTTTCAAAATTTTGGGGCTTATTTCTTTCTCTCTTTTCTCTGTCTTGATGTTTCATTTGCCATATTTATTTGCTGATGACATTAACTGTTGTTTATTTACTATTTCAGGATGAACTGGCTAGAGTATTTGTCACCCTGTTTGATGCTAAACATCTTCTCTACCAACTTTTGTGGAACATGTTCTCCAAGGAGGTAAAATGTGTTTCTTGTAGAAAAAAAAAGAGAGATAGGACTTTACTTTAGCCCATTAACATTAGGTGGATCACATTTTGGTGAAATATATATATTCTACCAGCATCAGTAAAGGTGACAAGAATTTAGAGCAACTACATAAACACTTCCCATAAGAATTGTGTAAATTTGTTGAAATTGCTCAATTTGTACTTTACAATTATGGAAAATCACTTTGGGTGGTTGAAGTATATATATCTCCCTGGGGTAAGTTTAAACTATATTCCCCAAGAGTTCTATGAATCTGGAAGCAGAAAAGGGATTTTTTTGGTCTGGCCAAAAATTAACTTATATAATTTTAAAGTATAGGAGCCTAAAAAGTAAGCTTTTTAAGAGTCCTTCGGTGGGTTTGGTTAAGGGAATGAAAATATGAAATAATTATTTAAAATATATATTTTTATTATCAATGTAGACTCTATTATTAACATTGGGAAGACCTATCTATCCATTGAATGTTTTGAGCTGTTATTGTTTGTTGTATAGGAAGTATGTACTCTTAGGTATCTAATAGCACACCCCTCCACCCCACTCATCATTTTTGGGAAAATTACCCTCTCCACACTCTTATTAGGATTCCCTCCATAGCCAATTAGTTTTCAGGAGTCTATCTCTACTCCTTCCCCCCTCGTATTGGGGGGGGGGCAATTGCAGATTTGTCAATTTTCCAGACAACTATTAAACGATGCAAGGGATAAAACTTTGTTTAACTAACCATGTTTTTAAACACGGTTTAACCAAGTTTAATTGTATTTGCTCATTTTCTTGTTCTTGTCAATACTGTACGTTTTAACTTCCCATGAGCCTACCCAACACCTGTAATGAGTCTTTCTCTAAAAATTTGTTCTGTTCAGATCTTGCTGAATTATGTCTGTGACCATACCCCCCCCCTCAGCTTATGAAATTGTGACACATTTTCTGATCCCACTACTCACCATGCCCCCCCCTCCCCCGATAAATCCATGGTTAATTATGATAATTACATCAACTATACCCATTGTCAAGTACTGAAAACTTATATCAGAAAACAATACAAGACACTTGAAGGCAAGGAGGCAGTAAGGGGAACTAATCTCATCACCTCACATTATTTTCATTTCAATTAATCAAGAACTTTGATACTTTCATACTATTATATATTTGGTTATAAAAAAACTCTTACATTCAAAAAATTATAACTGATTTTACAGGAAGTCTCTGATTGAATATATGCTCTAAAAAAAGGGGCAGTAGTCAGAGTTCTGGAAATGCTGGATTAGAGAGTAGGGGGGCATTCTGTTATTTTCCTGGAATTTTTGATATTTAGAAAGGATGTTATGTTGGAAGATGTTTCTAATTTCTAATGTTCCAGGTGGAAATTGCTGACTGTATGCAAACTCTGTTCAGAGGAAACAGCCTTGCAAGCAAGATCATGGCCTACTGTTTCCGCTTTTATGGCCAGAACTATCTTCGTGAGTTGCTCAACCCCCTCATTCGAGAAATGATGGATATGGAACGGCTAAATTCTAGTTTGTCATATGAAATTGACCCTTCAAGGTAAGTAGAAATATGTTGGAAAACGTGGAATTTTCCCAAAATATAAGAAAAAAAAAATCATTTGGTTTTGCAATAAGCCTAACCAATATGACTTAATTGAAAGTATGCAGCAGTTTTGTATCAAAATAATACGCCTGTAACTTGCATAAATGAATCAATGTAGCCTTTGTGTATCAGAACTAATCACCTAAAATTATCTAAAAAAAAAAGCTCTTTTTGAAAGAATGAAAAAAATGTTTTTAGATGATGTCTAGTGGTTTACTTGCACAAATTTCCAAGGTTATAGCACCAAAAATGTGACCAGACGTGTTTGGTGACATAGCCAATCATACACACCCAGAGAAAAGAACAAAAAAAAAATAATCTGTAGCCCACTTGGCTGGTAGGTTGGGCTTCAGTGATTCAATATGACTTCATTGTAAAGCATTCAACACTTGTATCAGGAAATGATATAAGACATCTTAAATATAAGTGGGATTGGTGGTTCTTAACCTTTTCACTATCAAGGAACCCTTTTATTTAAATGATTTTTTACACAGACTCCAGGTTGTGAAAGGTCTGCCTATCCAAGAAACTCATAGATTTTGAGGACTCCCAGGTTGGGAACCACTCAGCTAGATCTTCAACTCTTTAGCTTCATCTGAGTTTGCTTGTCTTAGTTTCTTTTATGAAAATATCAAGAATTTCTGGTGGAAACATTTCTTCAATTTGTAAATTCATATTCTGAATTTCAGCTTACAGTACTTAGGAATCCAATATCTGAGAAAAGATCTTGAAAAATGCTGCCGAACAAGCCTGACTGCTGCAGAGTCAAACACTATTACTATTCTGATTAAAGATGATTCCTGTAACTTTTTTAATGTGTAAATTTAAAAAAAATATTTTTAAAATTCTAACAAAATGTCAAACTTGTCAGTTCGGTTCAGTCTGCTAGAGAGCTGCTTACCGATCATTTGATCGTGATTTTGAATCATGGTAGAGAAATGTTAATTTTATATATTGATCTGGTTTAGTAACCGAGAAGTGGAGGATTGTTCTTGTCATTACAGTAGAAATACTAAGTCCAGACTCCAACTCCAACTGGAATTTGACAATTTTTATTTTAAACATGTCTTTGAAGTCATTTGTTGTAGTATTCAGTAGTAATGTAAAACTACAGCACACCCATTCAGAAGATGTATGACATAATGGTTTTTGTTTGTCAATAATGGCAAGAATCAAAATGGAAATATCATTGTTAATAGTAATAACAATCAATAATCTTGTTCTTCAGAGAAAATAACATTTTCTCTCTCCATATTCATCTAACATCTTGAATCCACATAAAGCCATGTTCATGATTGTTGTTGACAATATATATATTTGGGCAAAAATACTATTCCATTTGATATGAATTTTTATCGTAAATCTACCCCCCCCCCCCGCCTGTAGACTTTTTTAGTGATCACTACCCAACAAAGGTCAAGAGAAGTAGTATATTCATTGATCATCCCTTACGCAGCATGTAGCCGAAAGATGTTGGTCACATGATGGTTTCTATTGTGTGACTAACCAGACCTGTATCATTATTCATTTTAGCATCCCCCAACTTGGATAAATAGAATAGATAGTAGAAAGTTGTTTAAATTTTCAAATTTTTTTTTTCTTGAGAAATATTTGATTGGTCTGAAAGAAGAGTTGGAGACTTGCTAGGATGGTCAGCTATTTAATCCTCAGATATCTTCTGAAAAATATCAAGCTAATTTTAGGGTTTATCTAACCAGCCAGTAAATACAGTTCTATACTTTATTTTTAATAAGCAAGTTTTCGATTGATGCGCAAAATATTCTTATACAAAATGATCAAATAGTATCTTTATGTATTTAAGAATTGTGTCAAAGATTATTTTGAATTAAAAAAAAAAAAAAAGTTCAGGATTGATCACATGACATCCAGTAAGTTTTAATTATTTTCCCAAGTCAGATTTAATTTGGTTTTGATTAGCTCCCCACTTTTTGAGGAAGCATCAATCATTATTGATCAAGGTTTCCTGTTGTTATATCTTGTATTATAGATTGTAAATTACATTTGTCAGAGCATTTTGTCACTGTTCAAAGGCATCAATGGATTTTTTCTTGTTTTTTTCTGCAGACTTGAACCAGCTGAGAACATTGAAGAAAACAAAAAGAATTTAATGAACATAACACAGAAGGTATTCAATGCCATTGTAGGATCTGCTTCCAGGTTAGTTTCTCTCTTTTCTTATCTCTTTTCATGGTGGGCAAATTTTCAAATTGCTTCTGGTATAAAATATTCAGCACATTTGCTGTTATTAATTATTAGTATGTATAGCAGTGATTGTATCTTTCAATTATTGCAATTGTCCACTAATGCTGTCTCTTTGACCCTCACACACACACACTCAATAGATTTTTCTTTTATTTGCCACCATTGTTTTATATTATTGAACTAACTCTGATTCCCCCTCTTCTCATTTTTTAAATTTTCTCCCCCTCACCATATTTCCTCTCTTCCCATCAAAGTCTTGTTAAAAATACATTTGGCACCTTTGATAAAAGTTAGGATATACTCTTACTGCAACAGCTTGATCAACTATTCAACAATAAATACAGTTAGTTTAAGCTTAGGGGTTCACTCCTAACGTTGTCCAGCCAAAATTATATCCCTTGAAGTATGAATAGGATGGAGTTTCCATTTCTACTTCAACTTCTCTTGTAATATCTCCCCCCTCTCTTTCCATCCTTCCCTTTTCCTTTTCTCTCTTCCTTTCTTAGAATTTTAGAGACATTGACTTGCTTTTTCTCTAAACCATTGGTTACCAAATCTAATATGGTTTGCAGTTACAGAGGTCCATTTTTTTAAATACATAAAAGGAATTGATTCTAATTTTTTGATAAGCTGTGGCAAATCAACTTTGTGCATAAGACATGTTAAAAGTTATTAAGCACTCACAAAAAAGCCTGAATGAATTTACAATGTTGTTACAGGCAGGGTTGGACTGAGCTGGTTATAAACCCAGGCCAGATGAGCGATGTAGGCCCTATTTTAAAACTGCTCATCAAGTTATTTTTTCTTGTAATCAGTTCTAAATTCATATGAATTTATGTATGACTATATACATTTACTTGGTGCAACTGCAGTCATCATGGAAGGAGATGGAAAAGGCCTCTGTCCTGCAGTGGACTTATAATGACTGATGATGTACTTGAAAGTAAGAAAATAGATCAAAAGAACTAGAATGATTTATAAAAAATGGCAAGCAGCAGACCTCTTTACAATTGAAGGCCCATGCCAACTGGCTCACATAACCCACCCTCTATTTGGGCCAGGACACAGGATACACAGGGTTTTGGTCTGTGCCATTTAGCACCCAATTCAAGATTTTGTCAAACTTGTCTATTTCACATACTTCCAAAAACTATCCACAGAGTAACAAGTCAGTGGATTGAATCTTGAATTGAAAATCATATATTTTTCTCTCACTTTTGGGAAGTTTTTTTTAAAAATTTCATTGCTTTAGTTTTGTTTCCCTTTCGATGAATTTTGATCTAAAACATTTTTTTCTAATTGATTTAATGATTTTTCTCTCAGAAGTGAATAGGTTGGTTCTTTTCATCTTGGCAGATGGTCTCAGCATCTGAGCTGCTCTGCCCAGGCACTTAATATGGAGGAAGTACTGTGCCCAAGTTCCATTATCCTCTCACAACCATTCTGAATGTTTCTAAAAGAAAGAAATACTCCGTATGTTTGGAGATCAGCATGGCTAATGGGGATGCCAGATGACAAGGGGATGAAGCATCTCTCCATCAACTGACTCCCCCTCCCCACATCCAGATTTCTCTGTCAGGGATTAATCCTTTACTGCTTCCAAACAGTCACCCATCTAGGTACTGACCCGGCTTGATGTTGACTAACTTCGGTGATCATACGAAAACCGGCATGTCCAGTGCAATTTGGCCATCATAGAAGTAAATAAACTTACTTTTGATGACATAAGATAGATATTTTTGATTCATTTAGCTTGATTAGCTATTATTTATGTTAGGAGGACGACTTCTTACCTCTAGATTTCTCTGGTTGATTCAAATTGAAGCCATATTTTGTTGGATTGTCCAAAATGTTTACTGATTTGTCGCTAACCTTTTTCCTTCCATAACAGGACAGTTATTTATTCGTTTCTATTGGTATTGCCTGGAGAAAATATAACAATTATTTATTCTTGAATATTTGAAAATTATAATTGTTTCTCATTTTTTGAGATTTCAGTCTTAAATCTGGGAAGAAAAATGAAAGAATGAATTTCAATTTCATGAAAATATATTAGAGACTGCTCTTATCTGTAACTTTGTTCATTAAACTGATATATTATATTCCATTCTATGCTAGTATGTTTTTTTAGCAATTGTCACACCAAATAGTATGTGCCTTTTTTTTAAAAATACCTAGTTCTGTATTCAAATTATTATTCTTAAAAAAAGATGCATATTTATAAAAGAGAACCAGACTGAAAATCAGAAAATAAATGTGCTAGTTCTTTTCTTGTGTGAAATTCTGGCAAGGGCAGTGAGACCAACTTTATTTCAAAGTTTATATCTAAAATTGAATCCAGAAACATCTTGAAACAGAAATCTGTGTTCTACTGATGTATATCCAAAATCTAGGAAATATATTATTTATTAGACATTCAACATTTATTTTATTGAAAAATTACTTAATTTATTCAAAATTTTACGTATTTTGAAGTATAAGTGGTTTATTGGAGTGTTCAGAAAATAAACAATGAAAATTTGATATATTGTAGTATTTGAACTAAAAAAATGTTGACTTTCTGTTTGAATTACAGTGACACCATTTTTTCCTTCAACTTCCTCACTTCAGTGACATTAGATTATGAGCATTTCTCTTGCATAGAAGTGGAAGGGAGTGCTTTGTGGAGATGGTTTTGGATGTTTGCTACGTCAACTTGTCAGATTCTCAGTAAGAGCGACAGCTACTTGTGCATCTAAAAATTAAACACATTCTTATTTAAGAATCTTGATGGATAAAAAAAAAAAGAACTTTTTCTAATGCTGTAGTTTAACAAGGACCTGAGCTTCGACTATCCAGGTCAACCATACTGTCGGTATACTCCCTCAAGTGGCAGCAGACCTTGGGCACCTGCTTGGAGTACGGGAACTCCCACAAAATCTACAACCTATGGACTTACTTCCCAACGTCTTACCTCAGTGTGCTATTGCATGCAAATCCTTGGTTTGAAGAGTGGGGTCAGCTGTGTGCGCACAACACCTCAACATGAAACTTCATCGCGCAGCTATCCATGTATGGGCCCCACTGGCTGAGGACTCATATGACGTTGAGATCCCACCCAAATCTTTACTCACAAAGCCACAACTATATTGGTATATGTAGATTACTCCTCGCCCATCATGTATTCCTCATATTTTCATTCTATTTCAGATTGAGGTCGATGGATGAATTTCTTTTTTGCCTACAAATGGCTGCTATGTTGTGGCTTATATTTCTTTCAGATTCTGACAGATGTGCATTGATTTTTCTCATGTCCCCTGTCTTCTCTCTCAGATTCCCCCCCAAGCTGTGCACTATGTGCAACTGTCTCCACTGCGCCATCAGTCTCCGTTTTCCTCTGGACAGCATCTTGGCCACTGGCACAGTCATCTTCCTGCGCTTTTTCAATCCAGCACTAGGTAACATTCTGTCGTGATCTCCCCCCTGTGACTCTGAGCACCAACACTGTCCATCACCACCACCACCACCACCACCACCACCATACTACTACTGTCCTGGTGTCCCTGGCCCCCCCAGTGGTGTTGTTATTGTTGCTGTTGTCAGTCACTGTGTGACACACAAAAACTTCCTGGTTCTGTCTCCGCTACTGGCCAATGCTGCTGTTACTCAGACTGTTATTATTGTTGCTGCTGCTGCACTACTCCCTGGTTACGAGCTCGGTGTCCAGTTTGACATACTGTTGTGTTGTTAATTTAATTTTCATTTATTTTTTAAAAAAGTTTTCATTACGGCTTCGATTATTGATAACTCACCCTGGTTAGATTAAGAGACAGTTATACCGTGAATGGAGGAGAAATCTGGTGTTGATTGCATTTGTACTAGGAATAAAGTGAATCGGTGACTTAATTTGAGAGAGAAATAAAAAAAGATTGAGTTTCAAAAATGTTTATCTAAATTAAAAGAAAAATAAGGAATTTGATTATGTGATTCTTATTATTAGATAAAGTATTGAAACCCAGAATTTCTTTTAATTTTGACTAGTTTTTACCTTCATGTTCATTTTTAGTTTTTATCACAATTTAGACTTGGGTCGTCATCCTATTACTATGAGTAAACAGCCCAATCAGAAATAAAGTGTAAGCCTCCAGTGAGAATTGATCTCACACCCTCATTGCCATAGGGAATCCAGTTCATGCTTGGCTGCTTTAACTATATGGCTACAGAAACTGTCATGGTTTGCAAAATCGTGATGTTTACTTGTGGTCATAGAATGACGGCCTGCGTCAAAGTAGGTGGATGTTAGCAGAAAAAAATTGCCACAACTGGAACTGTTGCTTTCTCAAAAATTATTTTCACACTAGTTTGACTTCCGAAAAGAGCCAAATGAAAAAAAGCAAAAAACGTTAGGAATGGCCAAAAAATCACCTCAAAAAATGCTTAAAATGGCCAAAATGTTTGAGCATGTCTGCACTAATTTAGAGATTTTTGCACTGCCAAATTAATCGTTATAGATTTAACTTTCATGTGGTGAAGAGAACACCTAAAAATAAAGATGAAGGTAAAAACGAGTTGAAATTGATTAGAAAAGCCTTTGATCATGATTTACTTTATGGTTTTCAAAAAAATTCTTTCTGTAAATAACATTTTTAACATTCATGGCAAAGTCAATGATAAAGTGAAAAATCTGAAAATTGATATTATTGGAATCAAGTGTTTCTTGAAAATTCCTCCACTTGGTATTTGCTGTCTCATAAACCATCCAGTGGTATGGATTGTTGGATGTTACTTGGCAGTGTTCATTTTTCTTTTTTTTTTTTAACCTGTTTTTTAATTTAGATCTGTTCTATTATATTTATTTTAATTTTCCTTTCCTTTTTTTTTGTTTTTGTTGTTTTTGCATGACCCTTTAAATTTTTGAGACTTTTTCCTGCTGTTTGTTTGTTGGTGTGTTGTCACTTATTATCGTTGTTGTTGTCATCCTGCTCCTTTACCTCCTCGTCCACCACCTGCTATTGCTCCTCCGTCCACAGGTTCCCAGCCAAACTGCGAAGTATGTGCCACTGTCTGTCCCAAGTGGTAGGCCAGCGCTTTCAGCAAAGCACATTTGATGCTCTATGGACCGTGATCGGCACTGTGATTTTTTTACGCTTCATCAACCCAGCAATAGGTAAACACTGCTGCATTACCACTGTTTTGTATCACTCTAACTCTTATTTATATATATATATATATATATATATATATATATATATATATATATATATATATATATATATATATATAATTGTTACTTTAGTATTTTACAAATATCAGCCAAAATAAGAGGAAATCTTTTCATAAAAGTCATCATTTATGAATATTATACCTATGATTGCCCTATTCTATATTTGCATCAATTCCTGACCACTGATGATCCCTTTTTTCTTAATTTTCAATGCCCATCAAAAATCAAAAAATTATTGGTGTAATAGTCCAAGATATATTCATGTATTATTTTTTCATTCAGCATATGTTGAACATGAAATCAATTACATCCTTATTGTTTATCATCCAAGAATATATATACCTATGGAGATATTTCAATTTTTTTTTTTTGTTGAGCTTCAGTTTATTACATACAAAAAATCATATGAATTATTGATTTAAGTTGAATTTCTAAAAAAATGTTATGAAAAATATAGATCAGATTTAAAAATTGATCAACTATTGTTAAAGCCATGTTGTGGTCTATATGGTATGGGGAAGAAAAGCAATTCTCAAAAAAAAAAATCGATAGATCTAAGATTTTTCCAACTTATCAATTGAAATACTTGGTCATATCTTATTTTCAAAATTGGATGCAAATATGCAATATGTTGACAGTCTCTAATCAAAAATTACATGCAATATTGTATTTATATAGGTAATAGTTACACTAATTTTGATTGTAGTTCATCTGACATTGTTTTGCGCAAGGGCGGAGGGATATTATCAGTATCTCTATCTATAACATTATGAATTATGATCTGTTCCCATAACATAATTTGATTTGAAAAAAGATATTTATACAAAGCCTAACTTGGTACCCTATTTCAACATTAATGAGCAATCACCTTCATGAAAGGATAATGGTGTGAATGTAGTGATAGATACCATTTTTTTTGTTTATGTAAATCGTAAATTCGTTTTTCCCTTCCAATAATATGCTTTAATTTCCTGTGTCATAGGAAACCTCAAAATAAAGTTTAGTATAAGAACTTGGAAATTCGTTAAAAAAAAATAGTCTGCTGGTTGACAGTTTTATTTTTATTACATTTGCTCTTATCAAGTATAGAATTTCTGATTTAAAATGATTGGCTGATTATCATGCTCTTTACTTGCTTTGATGAAATTAATTTTTTATTTGGGCACAAGAAAATGTTGCGATGGGCACAAGAGAAGCCTAAAAAATTCTACAAAAGCTTTCATAATTGTGACATGGGAAAAATTCTGAATTCTGTAATTTGCTCTTTTAGATGCCTACTTTTGTACAATAGTTAGTAAGCTCCTCACTCTGACAGATATACTAGTCTAGTGACTTCTATTTTCACTGAGTGTTCCACACTGTGAATTTGTGTTAGACCAAGCTAAGCTTAGTAAATAACTATAATAGCAATTTTTAAATGTGCAATATCAAGAGCTTGTAAGAGAGTGCACATTGCTATTCTGTTGAAATCTTTCATGTAAACAGTTTTATGAAATAATTCTGTTTTAAAATTAGATCTCTCTTATATGCTGGCATATGAATTGACTTGTAAAGCACCAAGTATTTTCCCTAATGGATCATATCAGTCTATATAGACCTCATATGGGCAACCATTGGTTCACGGCAACATTTTTTGTAGCCCACAGCCAATCTAGGCATTCATTTGAAATCTTATGTCTTTTTTCTCACATGATCAATTTTATTATATATATTGTGAAATTACTATTGTTTTGACTTCACAAATCAATATTATGATAATTGTACTTCCTATGTTTGTCTAAAATACAAATGAATTATGCTTTCTGTAATACAATCGACATCTTTGAAGTGAATGTTTGGCACAGATAAAGATGAAAAATGTCTCATATGGCCCGCTAGATAAAGAAAAAAGTTGCCCATGCCTGGTTTAGACTCCAAGAACTTGACAGTCTTATGGAAACGGTGCCGTCTTATGTTGGGAATTATATTTATACAGTAAATATTGGTCTTTACTTCAATTGATACCCTAGTTTTGGGATTGACTTACATGCCAGCATATATGGTAAACTCTTTTAATATAACAATGAAAAAATTTCTCTGTTAATTATTGTACTTTCCTTTATTAAATTATTTTAAATACCACTCTAAGTTATACAAACCTCCCCTTTTTAAACAGATTTTATACAAATATTCAGCACTAAAAGTTCTTGTTATTAAAACTGTTTAATGAGCCTTTTGTATTGTGAATAACTACCAGAAGTTCAAATTCTAAATTGTTACTGATTGATGAGATATACTTGTTTTCATAAATCTTTTCTCTAGCTTTGTACTTCTGCTGCAAAATCTATTCTTTATCCTGAAAATTTGCAGCAAAGCTTAAATTCAACTTAAATATTCATAGAAAGTATATAAATGCTGTACAAGTCATCAGTGAATAGGATTTTAAAAAATATTTGTTTTGTGAGTTGAATTAAAGGAAAATAATGAAATTAACTAAAAAGTTCAAGGAAGGAACTTTAATCAGAAGTTACTCCTGTGGAATTTTTGAATGCCCTAGAATTAATTTGAGAGTTACATTATTCTAATTATAATTTCTCATACTGGAATGAGTTGACATGTAAGTTTTCTATAAATCATTTCTTGAATTTAAAGTGAGTCTTCAAAGTTTCAGTCAAGTATTTTGTTAATGTGGATTAATTTTGCTGAACTAAAGTAAAACAAACATGAGCAGCATTTGATCAGTTGAAACCCTGTTGGACCTATTTCTTTTGATTCATCTCTAATTAAAATGTGTAACAAAGGCCAGATTAAGCTTAATTGTGGGCTGAGGCATAGATCAACTTGGGAACTAAATTGATTGTCACTATTTGCTGGGTGTGTATAAGCCGAGAATTTAGTCAAATACAAAAGAAAATAAGATTTACACACTAATTAGTAAAGAGGTTCAAATCTCGTCTAGCCAACCATCATATCCAAAGGGTCCTGTGCCTCAAGTGCTTCGTGGTTATGAAGACATTGTGCAGAACCGATGTGGCTTCTTCAGTGGAAGTTATCTCACTGGGACTTTCAAATCCTCTTGATGCTCTAAAATTTATGTGTATTGATTGTGCTGAACGAATAGTTTGAAAACTTTCTCTTTCCTTTTAAAAATATTTATTGACTGCGAATAGGGTTATAAATTAACCCATTAACTGCAAATTGACGGAAATCTCTGTCATTGCAGTTCTATGGCTAACTCAATGAAATTTCTGTTTTATTGTGATTTATGGTGACACTGTTCTTTGAGTCTGAGCTTTTAACTTACAATGGATAACTATTATTTCTGCCTCAGTTAATGGGTTAACTAATATAAGCTCTCGCATGAATTTATGTTCTGACAATTCAATTGAACATTTATTTATTGTGCCAAAATTCTGACCAAGATAAATATGAGAAAAGGTAATATTCTAAGTTTCTATTTTTGTGAAATAAAGTATTTCTAGCAATTTGGTAATTCATTCTGGTTAACATCTTTTTTCTGCTAGAAGTTCTTAATTCTGAAAATATGTCCCTAACATTTTATTTCATGATGTTCATGTGGGTAAAATCTCTGCTTTGCTACATTCATTACTATTACAAACCCTCAACCAAATCTGTCACCTAAACCTGTTCAGTATTCAACCCATTTTTTATCAATTTTGATTATAAAAATCAGCTTTGTTTCTCGAAATGTGAACTACATCTTAAAAATCAGAATATGGTGCAAATGACAGATCACTTATTTCTATTACCATATATCTTATGAAACAGAGGTTCCCAACATGTCTTGCAATGTGAACTAGTTTGATATTGACAATATTCTTGTGGACTGTCTGACTAGGAATATAGGATATAAGTCAACTAAAAGTGGTTAATACCCCAATTTCGTTTCAGAAAGGGTTTACCTTGTGAATTTGATATTAAGAGCCAAAGAAATCAAATTGTTTTCATTTTACAGAAGATATCGCCAAATCATTTTGTTTCCATGTATATGATGATTAGCAATGTGCCGATGTCCACTGTCACCCAAAGGGATGCGACTGACATAGTAAAATAGAATTTCATTCATGCGACTGACATAGTATAATGGATTTTTATTCATTTTCTAATGACGTAATAAAAATGCTGAATTTGAAGAATAATACAAGAAAAAGTAATGAAAACCCCAAAATGAGAAGAATCCATTTGTGGTCAACAGAACACTATTCTTCAAGCTCACTTCAATGCAGATTTGTATTATCCACGTATATAAAATCTCATTTGTATCCTTATATTTCATATATGCCGTAATTCCTGATGGCATGTGTAAACTTGTTAGTTCTAATGGCAACAGCTTTAGTACTAAGAAAGTGTTATACATGGGTAACATTTTTGTTAAATCAAGATTCGTGCATGATGGGATAGGCCAAGAGCAACTCTTACTTTTGAACACAAAGATATTCCCCAGTTATTACCAGTAAACAATAGAGACATAGATATGTACTGATTCAATGAATTTCACTTTGATTAGGTTAGCTTTGTGTCTAACATTCTTTCAGTGATGTGTGTTCAAGTTCTTATCACAAGTTTATTTCAGATATGGTTAGGCAACAGGCAAAAATTTAAGAAAAATAATAAAACTCTTCTAATACTT
Source organism: Thysanoteuthis rhombus (assembly GCA_963457665.1). Taxonomy (NCBI): domain Eukaryota; kingdom Metazoa; phylum Mollusca; class Cephalopoda; order Oegopsida; family Thysanoteuthidae; genus Thysanoteuthis; species Thysanoteuthis major. Next base: position 1,120,886 of record OY735198.1, read on the forward strand.
TCACACCTGATATCCATATCAGTCATCATAATTGTTTACATCAATTATGTAAAACTTTGCTTAGTACTATCCTATTAGGCACTGATTTGCTCTATTGTCCTTTTTCAGATATTTTTAATCTCGTCTCTATTATTATTTGTTAGTTACCACTTGATGTAGTAAAAAACGAATTTTATGTTCTGATGACTGAATAAAAATGCTGAATTTAGAGAATTGAAAAAATGTACAAAAGTAACAAAAAAAATCCATTAGTGGCCAATAGATCACTATTCTCCACACTGACTGCAATTCAAATCTCTATTATCCACTTCTGTAAAATGCAATGTGTATAGAAGGCTATTCTCCAATCTCACTGCAATTCAAATCTCTATAATCCACTTATATAAATGTAATGTGTATCCATATTTCATATACAACAACGATTTCAATGGAATGGATTAAGTAGTGTAAATGACTGCACATGATGAAGTACACAAGTCATTTTTAAAATGTCAAGAAAATCAAATACAAAGTTTGACAAACTTTCACTCGTGATATTTTTGTTATCTTTAGAGCTGAATGCTCATTTTTTAAAAATTAATTTTGAAACTTGAACCCTCTGCATTCTGATCCTGATGCTTATTACTATGAATTTTAGACAAATATGTCCTGTTACTTGACCATAATCTTGGGTTTTGATTTTATCAAACCTCGTGAAAATTGTTTCAGCTAGAATAGTTTCATGATTAGGAAGCTCATTTTAGTTTTGTTTTGAAGCTTTGATACTCAGCTTTTGATTCTAATATGCATAACAAGGTTCATAAAAAGGAAAAAAAATACAAAAAAATCTCGCTTAATGCATTGTAACTCAGTAAGTATCCAAGATTCATGAATGTAATATATATCCGAATCATAATTCAGATTGTACATGCTTCAAACCAAAAATAAAAGCTCTAAAAATAATAAAAAATGTCACAAGCAAAATTTTGTCAAACTTCAGATCCAATTTTCTCAACTTGGAAGAAAATGGCTTGTTGGGCACTTATCATGCACGGCCATTCATATAATATACACCTGATGAAGGTTGTAACATTTTGCCCAAAGCTTGGGATAAAATGATCAATGGAAATGTTAGTCTGAATGAATTACTAAGTTGACCCTTTCATCTCCTGATCAAGTTGTATAATTACAAAAAAGATTGTGTTCCTTGCTTGCTATCTTTCTGCTTTTCTTGTGCGTGGTGACTCAGTGTAGCTTGGCTGTGTTTCCTCAGCTGACAATGTTTGTTCAACATGTATTATCTCCCCTTGCCCATAGACACTTACCCTGCATTATTAACATCACAGATCACTTTCTAATTGTAGCTAATGTTATTTCAACAGATATTTCTCTATCAATGTTAGTATTCCTATCCATACTCACTTAATCCTGATAAATCAACCAGGATAAAAACAATAAAAATAAGATAATTCTTTGATATGAAGTCAAATTTTTCAGGAATATCTGATAGAATATATTCTATTGGAGTGAGACTGAGAGAAACAATTGGTGAAGGAAACTCTCATGATTGACATGCTCATTGGATTGATGCATTGTGAACTAAATTACATTATTGGTATTTTGTATCAATGAGTATTGTATAGTACCAATATATATATTCTTAATTATTCATTTTTCTTGCTGCAAAACACTAGATAATTCTATACTTCAACTCATTCAGGCAAAGAGCACACACATGCGCTTTGAATTTTGTGGCCATTTTGTGTAAACAATGAGGTCACATGACCATTATATTCGTCATAACAGAAATCCATATCTTTATAACCTTAAAAATGATATGACTTCCTTGGATGTCTTAGAAAATGAGAGCCTGAATGAGTTGGAGTGTACTAAAGTTCAGCTTGTCTGGGGTGCTGCCCTGAGGAGGGCATGTCCTTTTAAGAAAAAGAATTTCTGGTTGCAAGTCATCTCGATTTTTCATCCATTGATTTTCAACATGGTTGTTAATATCCAACTGTTCACAATTAATATTTTGGGGAAAAGTGAAGTGCAATAAAGAAAAGAATTTTTCCATAATTCTGAATGAATTATTTGTTCATTCAGCTACGCTTGAAACAAACGTTTTAAAATCTAATCTCATTTCATTGTATGTGATGTAGTCAATCTATTTCCCTCATCTATGTTGTTCCTCTGATTGTATTTTTTTTTTTCTCAGAATTTTGGCTGTGTACCCTCTGACCTCCTTTGTGTGTTCTCTCTTCTGGAATGCGGGAATTAGTTTTCAGAAACTAGTTTCCACATTCTAGAACAGGAGCATGTGTCAAAGGAAATAGTTTCTATATTCTTGAATGAAGACCATCCAAAGAAGGTCAGAGGGTACATAATTGGAACGTTGTGAAAGAAATGAGCCACATAGATGAGGGAAACAGGTCATTGAGATATGATTAAATATAACGGATGTAGAAAAATATCTTGTGATGATTTGTTAAAAATGGTAGCACATTTGTTGATTTATATTTATATGCCGCTTATAAAAATGACATTATTCAAGCCAAGAGTTCAAGTCTTTGTTTTATGCCTGTATGTTCTTTTTCACACACACACAAAATAATGTCACTTTTCGCATATATGATAAATATAATTGTGATATTTTACTTTCTCTTTAGTAGCAAATCAGATAGGTAACTTATCTTTCATCTAATCAAATGATTGAAAAACTTGATGTACCCAATTAATTGTTATTCAAATTGTTTTCTTTAGTAATTAAGCCCTAAATTCTTCATTTTTGATAATTTTCAAATTTCTTTCTAGGTCTACTTTGAATATATAAAACTCCATTTTTACTTCCAGTTTTTATTCATGTATCATTAGCATCTCTTAAGCAACCCATGTTGATTTCTAGAATCTGCACGTAAAATGGAGAGAATTCCTATTAGCCTTAAAATGAACTAAGGATTATCATACTTCTTCAGTAACAAAAAAAAAATTGATTTCCATACAGATCTTTAGCATTTCACACTTTTGCCCACTCAGTTTAAAAATGGCACACAATTTGATAATTTCATTAATTCAAAGCAGTAACAAACGATTCTTTTTTTTTCATCAAGGGAAAGATAATCCTTAGTTCATCTTGAGGTTCATTTCATAAAAAAAGTTGATAGGTATTATAACTGCTCACCATTTTTCATATGCTCAAGCAGTAATATTAAATGAATATATTTATTATTCAAACTAGTACTCCTGATTTTATCAACTAGTTAAAATGAAATTTTTATCACTTTTCCTATGATAAGTGATGTAACTATATGACCCAGTTTCTCATCTTATCAGTTGTCTCAAGAAAACAAGTAGCACTACATAAGGTATTGTGGATAATTGGCATCATTACAGAAAGGACTGAAATTTAATTCCTCAGTGGAAATGTCTTAACAATATTGTTAATTTGCAATTATCATACAAATCTCATTCCCTTGATAAATATTACTGTTTCTCTATTCAGTTATGGGAAGTTGAATAGCTAAAGATTTATGTGATAATAACTGTTAATGTCATAAACCATTTGATAATGCTCCTAATTAACTGTGGAACTCTTCCGTAAATGGAAGGGAAAAATTTTTTTTTTTTAAATTTATATGGAAGGGAGGTAACTTTGATCAGTACTTATTCCCCTTGATTTTAACATTCAAATTTTGTTGTATGAATTTGGCTCTTGGATTTATGGACAGCTTGTTACTGCTGTGGGACTCTTCAATGGATAGGAGAATATTTTAGAAAATTACTGAACAGTTCAAGGAAAGTTGATTTATTCAGAAGTTACTTCCCTTGAATTTTTGATTGCCCAAAAATAAATTTAAGAGTTAAATTATTTGAATTGTACTTTCTCTTGCATTGGAGTGAGTTAATAGATCTCAGAAGTTTTAATTGAAGTATATTTACCAAGAAGTGCAAGGGAAGTAACTTCAATCAGAAGTTACATTCCTCGAATTACATTTTGAATTCCTTAATATGGATTCAAGAGTTTAGAGTTGAATTATAATTTAGCATGACAAGTATCTGTAGTGCTACTAGATTGTGTGTCAAGCTTTTAATATAGCTTGTCTCAAACTAAAGTGGGATGATGGTTGGGTGGTTTGGTATCATTTGAATTGCCATGTTTTGCTTGAATCCTCTTCTACACTAACATGCACTGGATATAAATCTTTTCTTCTCTTTTTGTTCTATGTAAATTTGCAGTGCTATTTCTTTTCTATTTTTCTTTAAAAGTAACATCCTTCTACTGTCGAGTTTTGGGTTGTGAATCCTTGAAGGTCAGTACTTAGAACCAGACATGTAAAACCAGCCTTGAGTTATAAATCTACTTCACATCGAATGATGAATTAAAATGATAATTGTGTTATAATTCAAGTAATTTATATATTGTGTTTGCCGCCTTATAAGATGCATTATTTACAGGCGTATTTGGAGGACTATCGCTCAATTCAACCCATCGAAGTCCCATAGCTGTCCATTTCAAGCTTCATTAGACAATCCTCTCATCATAATACTAGTGCATTGAATATTATGTAATATTGGCAGAGATTTTGTATCTTATATGCTGGCAAATATGGTAAATTACAGGTAAAATTAATACGTTGTAATGTTATATAAATTTTCAAGGCGCTGTCTTTTAATTTGGATATGAGGAGTTGGAAAAATTTAGTTCATGGTGACTTTTTGTTTTATTTTTTAAATCTCAAGTGTTACATCAAATGAGTTAAAATTGATAATTATGTTTTAATTTAAGTTTTATTTTATTTTTTTAAAAATTTGGATCTTTCATGTGCACAGCGATTGTGATGGAGGGTGTCGAGATGGCAATGGCTGGGTGGGTCGCTCCTATGATGGACAGGCCATGTCTTCGATCTAATGTTAGAGAGGTTGTCCTCTTGCCCGAATGTTCTGACATAATCCTCTCTGAACCCTGATTGGTCAGTTGCCATTCTTATCGAATGTCCAAATCATTTAATTCTCTGGTACTAGATGAATTTGTGAACTGGGATTGCTCTGACGATATTTCTTATTTTTTCATCTCGAATTATATCTCTCGTCTTGTTTATTGCTTGTCTAAGATACCTCATCTCACAGATGATGATTTTTCTCTCCTGTGCTTCGGTCAGTGTCCATGCCTGGCACTGTGGGCTGAAAGATGCTGTTGATTGATTTCATTCAAGTATTTTATATAAATCATTAAAGTTGATACGTAGTAATAAGAAATGGCCAACAAAAAATGACAAGATAAGTTTCTCCAGTTGCTCTGGCTGGCTATGTATCATGCGTACAGGAAATACCAATGGAACTTGAAACATTCACTCTTTGCTATATCAAGAAGAAATGTTTCATTTTTCCTACTAAATTCACTGCATAATAGCTTTTTTTCATGAGGGGTTCAAATTGCAATGTGAGTTTATGCTAAATTAATCATTTGAGTTGTGTCCGGTAGTATTCACGATTGATTTTTGATAACTCAGACAGTGATCACTACCCAACAAAATGTGAGAGATGTAATTTATTCATTGATCACTCCTTTTTCCAATTTTTTAATTGATCAATCCCAACCCAACATGCAGCCAAATGATGTTGGTCACATGATGGTTTCTATTGAGTGACTAACCAGACCTGTGTTACATAAATTTTGAAAGCACAGTCTTCTGATTTGGATATGAGAAATCACAAATATTTAATTCATAGTACTGTTTTTTTAATTTTCATTTATTTATTTAAAATAAAAAACAAATCTATTGGTGTTAATTGGCTCTGCCATAAGTTTACATTTATGGATCCAACGAATATGTTATTGAACAAATATCTGCTTTGTTAACATTTTCTTTCTGTCTTTAACTTTTAAATTCATAGATTACTTTAACCGCTGTAGAATTTTTCAATGAATTTGATCCAAAAAAAAAAAAGGAAATCTTTTGTGAATTGAATGAAGGAAAAATTTTGGAAAAATGACAAAAAATGCAAGGGAAGTAACTTTGATCAGAGGTTACTCACCTTGAATTACTATTTGTATTTTTGCTATGAATATAAGAGATAATTGTTTTTTGTTTTTCCGATTAAATCTGACTAAATTCTCTGTTTTCAGTGTCTCCTTTTGAATCTGGAATCATTGATGAAGAACCAACGCCACGAGTGAAACGAGGTCTCACTCTCATGTGTAAAATCATGCAGAACATTGCCAACCATTTACTGTTCAGCAAAGAGCAGCATATGCGAGCTTTTAATGACTTCTTGAAGACCAACTTTGAGGCTGGCCGCAAGTAAGTTTTCTTGCCGTGATTTTTCATTTCGTACAGGTTGAGTACCCTCTTATCCGAAATTCCAAAATTCAAAATATTCCAAAATCTGAAATTTTTTAAAAAATTGTTTTAACTACAGTAATAGATTGATTATCTTTGTGTAACCCTTTACAAATGTAAAACTCTATTCACATTACAAATGTTGAAAGATGAAGCAAATTCCTATCAAAACAAATTGTCACAGCCATTTTTTTTTTTTCTTTTTTAAATACACGGAGAAAAAATCGACTCTATTTAAAATTGCATAATCATTCTAAGGGCAATCCGTTAGGGTCCCATAACTACTGGAGTCTACTTTGTAGTTAATGAGGATAGTTATTGGCATCATCATACTGGAAAGAGCAAAGGGAATAATCTGGTAAAGATATTTTCTATGGCAATTGTTACCTTTCCTGTCTTGAAATGGCTGCCATTTCAGATGGTAAGGGTTAGATGATCCTCAGCATCTGTTACTCTGCAGCTGGAACAGTAGCCATTTCAAAACAGGAAAGTGACATTAATTGCCTTTTCTTCAACTGAAGTTATAGACGTTATATTGAAAACTGTATTGCTGAAGGATTTTCAATGCCATTAATTCTTGACTTGGAATAAATCTAACATTTTTAAAATCATGCCTGTTCTCTGTGTAAACTATCCAAAAGGTCATTTTATATCAAAAAAGATATTTGATTTGAAACATCAAGAATAGAGCAAAACAAACTGAATGAATTATATGGATGCTGGCAATTTTGAAAATATGGGAACTCTCAGATTTAAATTGTTGTTAGGTTCCCGAAAAACTACTTTTGCTATAGAGTAATGATTTTACCATTGACACAATCTATTTAGAAGTTATGTGACTTATTGTAGTATAGAAATATTTTGAATAACTTATGTGGGGTGAGAAATGAAATATCACTTAATCTGCAATTCCACCTGAAATATTTTATATTATCATATATTTATCTTTTTTCTCAGCGACGTTATAACAAAATGGTGTTGAATGGAACATTGCAATTTTTTGGACCCTTTGTATCTTTTATTCTACAAATCTCATTAAGACACTTTTTGGTCAGTTCTGATTATTTTGATTAACAGAAAGAGGAATGAAGGAAGAGGTAAATAATAAGAACAACATCTATACCAATCAATGATGTCATGATAGAATGTATGAGGTCTGCATTTTGGTATTGGGAAAAAAAATGCCAAAAATGGCCATTTACTATTTGGTAAATTATACTCACAGAATATTTCAATATTCAACTAGGATGATAATTGACTCAAAGAAAGACAACTTGCTCTACCATCAATGGTGGATCTATTGTCTGACTTATGGTTCTCGTCTGTTATTTCTGCTCAAATGGAATATATATTGAGTTGAAATTGTTGATTTTATTTTTGTGCCTTCAGATTCTTCAAGGAGATTGCATCAGATTGTGAGACTGTGGATTTTGGCAACCACAATTTGTCTTTCATCAATGATGCTAATGTTCTCGCGTTGCATCGCTTGTTGTGGAATAATCAAGTGCAAATAGGAGACTATTTGTCAAGTAGCAGGTGAGAATGTACATTTACTTTGCTTTATTCCATGTGTCTCTCTCACACTCATTCGTAAGCTTTACTCTTTTGAAAATCTGTCTTATACTGCTATGATTGAATTTCAAAATATTTTTCTTTATTAGGGACCATAAAGCCGTTGGTAGGAGGCCTTTTGACAAGTTGGCAACATTATTAGCATATTTGGGGCCTCCAGAGCATCGACCTCTCGATTCGCAGTAAGTCATTTTTGTGTCTTTGAGTTATAAAAGATTGTTTACATGTTTTAAAAGATCTAATGTTGTAGTTTCAAGTATCAAAACAATCAGCTTCATTCGATAAGATGGATGCAAATCTATGCAGCCATCAGTCTACCATTATAAGGTGAAGTGGAATATATATGTAACATAGATACCATGATGCAAATGTATTTGCCTAAACCTCTCTATTCTACATGTGTCTTCCTTGCCTTCCCAAAGAGAAAAGAACAAATATCATCCATTATGTTTCAATCAGTTGGGCATCAGCACAACCAGCAAGGTATCTGCTCCTCTGCCTTCACCTCCTCACTTTCCCTGTGTGGAGAACTTGAAACATAAATGATGGATATGTTTTGCCAATTTGGTGAAATTGTCTAATTGAGAAAATTTTAACTATCATGAAAAATAAATTTGTAGTTCTAATTTGATCAAAAGTTAATTTAATAAAAACAAAAAAAAAAACATTTTTATGCGATCAAAAATTTGTGAAATTAAACTTTTTAACAAAAAATAAATAGTTTTTATTTTATCCATAGTTTAATCAATTAAAAAAAGAATATAAAGTAGCTATTTTTTCACAATCAAAAGTAATCAAAGTGAAATCAAACTATTCTTTTGAAAAATAATTAGATTTCGCCTATCTGGCATGACCTCTCTAGCGAGCTAACAATAAAATGACAAGTTTTTTGTCATTCAAAGTTGAGCCATAGAACTGATGAAGGACATTCTTTCCTTTTGTACAAAATTGATAATTTCTTTTAATTTTGTCTACTCATCATTTCTATGGATGTTGAATCTCTGTCTTCTGATGGAATTCCTTTGATAAATAAAAATTTGGCTGTGCAAAAATTGCTTAAATAGCATGGAAGTGCTTAAACATGCTGGCCATTTTTTGACCAATTTTAGCATCTTTTTGACTGTTTGGGGCTTTTTTTTTTTTTTTTTTTTTTTGATTCAGCACTTTTTAGCACTCAAACATGAGTAAAAAAAATTTGACTTTGAAATACTGTTTCAGTCTTTGCAATTTTTTCTGCTAACACCCATGCATCTCCTGCTTTGGACTTACAAACTTTGTTATATTACAATACATTCCCATTATTACAACATCCTTCAGAATTTAAGGGTGCCGTTGTAATGAATGAATTTTATACAAAGTGTATAGATAATGAGAAACAAAAGTACAAATAAAAAGACCTTTTATCACCCTTTCATCCATCCATTATGTCCTTGATGTGCTTTGTAGCCCTTGAAAAAAACAAGCTTAAATGAGTTAAATAGTGTTGTTGCCATGAGATTTTACTATATATATTTCCCAAATCTTACTGAATGTCTGTGTGTATCATTTCAGGTGGAGTACAATGGATATGACAAGCACCAGATTTGAAGAACTTATGTCAAAGCACAATATGCATGAGAAAGATGAGTTCAAATCCCTGAAAAGCCTTAACATTTTTTATCAAGCTGGAACTAGCAAATCAGGATATCCAGTTTTTTACTACATTGCTCGCAGATACAAGTGAGTTTTACCTTTTATTATATTTTCATTAATGTTTATCTGCATAAAAATGTCGCTATCTTATTCAGTTGGTTTATATGGTAAACAAAAATGCTATTGAGAAAAAATCCCTGCATTGAAGTTCAGTCCTGAAAAAATAAATTTTTGCAAGAGCTAGAAATTTGTGGATTGTTCATTTTTGCTTCTATTTACCTTCATCTTAATTGCTGTTGCTTTTTATTGCATTAAAACTGTGTCTTGGTTTTCTTCAACAGTGAGTAAATAAATTAACAGTGCAGATTGTAATGAAGAATAGGTTTTGAATTCTCATATCAATTGGAGTTCTAAAGGGTAAAAATCCAAAAAGATAAATTGCTGTCAAAAAAAAAATTAACTGAATAGATATATAAATGGAAATTTGATAGTGTTCAATTTTATTTGTCTTAAAAAAGTGATATTGTGTTAAACTTTACTTTCTGATGATTTTCTTGTGATAAAATGGAAATCTCTTTGAATGTCTTTTGGTCAATTTGATTGTTTCATACCATATTTCCAATTTGATTGTTTTGTCTTTTTCTTCAGAGTTGGTGAAATTAATGGAGACCTGCTGATATATCACATACTGCTCACATTGAAACCATATTACAATAACCCTTTTGAATTGGTTGTTGATTTTACACATACTTGTTCGGAAAACAGATTTAGGGTAAGTTTGTTTTGTTTGTTTTTTCTTTTCATTGGATCATATCAATTTCAAAGGCTTTTGATAAAACTATTCAAAACTATTTCCCTAAATTTTTGGATTTTGATTATAGGATTAGCCCTTGGAAAAAAAAAAGGTTACCTTATCAGGTCCTGATTTTAAATGATTCAACAATCTTCCTCACTTCCTGTGAATAACCGTTCATTCAAACTAGGTTATTCACATTTACCAAGTGAGTTCTCGTCATTCCATAAAACAAAAAGAGACTCTTCTCAACAAAGATGGTTGATGTTTTATATCTGGGCAATGGTACACACCGTTGGTGACTTCTAAAAATTCATGGTACAATGGTGACATCTAAACAAAAGATTTTGCCTAAGATAAAAATTCTCCATTCAGGAAAGAGGTTTAGGAATATTTCTACAAATTTCATTGAACATTTTGGCTTTATGATTTGGTGGAACTTGCTTTATTACATTACTTTGTCAGCTGAAAGTAATAAGTCTGGACATCATATTCAGTTGGAAAAAAAAAGTAAACTTCAAAGCTTGAGACTACTAATCAATATATAAGCGGCTGTGAATGATAAGATAAAAAAAATTGATATTTCCATTATTTTTAGTGCTGCAATGATCAGTTTTTATTTTATTTTGAAGCTCGAATGGGTGATAACTAACTCAGTTTTGATTGCAGATGAGGCGGGGGGAGGGGACTGGAATAATGTTATCCAATATAAAAGCATTTTCAGAATGGGTGGTGCATTGGACACCTATCATGTGTGGCCACTCATATAGTCTCTAACACTTGATGATTCCATTAAAAATAATCGGTCAGAATGAAATTATTTACTGGTTGAGTATTCTTTATTAGAAACTCAGAAAACCGAAATGTTCCAGTATCCAGAACTTTTTAAAAGCTGACAATGTCACAAATGCAAAATTCCACACTAGTCTTCATTGTAGTATGATCTCAAGACGAGATCTATTTCCAAGATATTCAACTCATTCTGACTACAGTAAATGCTTGGTTCTCTAGAAATATAAAACTATATTTACATCACAGTGAAAGATGCAACCAGTCCTAATCAAAACAAATTGTCAATGCAAGACCTACGTGCATGAATCACTGTACTTTTGCTTATTTTCTCATCTGTACAAAAATATTGTTGAAAATGTCAAAAAGCACTGCAGATACCCCTTTGGGTAACAGTGATAAGGAAAAGAGAAAACGTTTGTTTTCCTAAGAGACAGAAAGTCTATAGGAAGGACAGAGCAGAGGTTTAGTATCAAATCATGTAATATGCAAATAATCCAAAATTCAAAACATTTCTATTCTTAAGCATTTTGGATTGGAGGTACTCAACCTTATAAATCTATAGACTGAAGCTGGTTTGTCCTTGGACAATCTTAAATACAGAAATGAAAGATTGAGTTGGAATTTTCCAAACTTTGCTTTTACTTCTCTTTAAGCACTGACAATAATATTCAATTTGAAATCTTTCAGAAATCAATAATGAAAGATGAACTGGTTCTACACTTTTTCTTTTTTGTTATTTCCTGACTTAATATTTCATTGGATATGTGTTATGAAAAATCTAATGCAAAAAGAATTTGAATAAATTTGCTGTCTAATTAACATAAATACTCATCCACAGGGTGTTTAGTGAAAAACAAAATCCCCAAAAAGAAAGGGTAGACTTTTCATGATACAATATTAGTCACATGGCAATGCTGTACTCAGAGATAATTGTATTTAGCTGATGTAATAATTGCCATATGCTATAGTCTTAGTCCATTTTTTTGTCTTGCCAGTTATGTCATTTTATATATAATGTCATGAAATGGTTATGAACCAACATCCAGGTCATAAGGAAATCACTTTCAACTTCTATTGTAAAGTTAAAATGTATTTGTAATTAGCATCTTTTTGTAATTTGTGTCTTTAAAAATAGTTTTTAGTTTAAAAATAATTAACAAATATAATTTGTCAAAAAGTTGGTTGTATCTGTTTTGAAACCCCTGTACAATGATTCTTTTCCTAACTATGGAATTGGCTGAACTTTCAGCTTTTTGGAGGAGACACTTGTTTACTTATGTGTTTTGGTTTTATTCTTCAGACTGATTTCTTAAACAAATGGTTTGTTGTGATGCCAGAGGTTGTCAACCAAAACATTTTTGCTGCTTATATCTATAACTGTAATTCATGGGTTAGAGAGTACACCAAATACCATGACAGAATTTTGGCACCATTAAAGGTAAGGATTGTTTTCCCAAGCTTTTAATCTTTTACAAACTGTTGGATTTCATGTATGTGCAAATACAGGAACACTTGATATCTAAACAAGACGGGCAGACAGTATTCTAGTTGGATAATTGATAATTTGCCTATCTGATCTAGCAGAGCCTTAAAATCTTGTTTGGATTATCAGAAATTGGGATAATTGACATTTCACTGTATTTTGAGCATGTGATGATGTATAAACTCTTATGAAAATTTCCAATCAAACAGAATCAAAGTTAATACTTTGAATTCCCCGTAGAAACCTTTTCCAATAATCATATATGTATGCGCACTATGATAATATCTGACTAGATATAAATGTAAATTTGGAAAATCCATGAAATATTTTTTTAATATTGATAATGCAATCCACTAAATCATAACTTCTTCATTGTATTTTCATTCTGAAATCAATTTGAAGAAGCTATGACAGCAAAAAATATTATCCTTAGAAAAAAATAGCCATTTCAAAGGTTTTCTCAATTGTCATTACATCTAATAGTTAGAATCATTTGTGGTAACCTGTGAATAAATAGAAAACATTGCAGTAAACACAGTGAACATTGTGAAAATAGCTGATATTCTAACAAATTGATTGATATTTGGGAAAAGTATTTTACTGCTAGAATCAATGAAACAATTTTTATCAAGAATATTTATTCCTTATGCTAATTTGTACAGAAAGGTGTGAAATAATAGAAATTCTGTAGAAAATGTTGAATGACTGAAATGTTCTGATGTCAAAGAAACTAATTAAATTTTTGTTGTTATAATTGTATTGATCTTAATTTTTAAGAACTTTGAAAATACAGTATGATTTATTTTTATTATTAATTTCAACTAGTTTTTACCTTCATTTTACCTTTATCTTCATCTCGAGTTACTTTTTATGACAACTTTGACCTGTCCGTGGTCAACAGAATGCTAATCTTCACTGCAATGCAAATCTCTATTTTCAACGTATATAAAATGCAATGCTTATCCTTATACATCATGAATGCTGTCATTTTTGATGGCACTGGTAAACTAAAAAGCAACTGAAAATTAAGATAAAGGTTAAACTAATCAAAATTAATGGTAAAAACATAATGTGACAATACTTCATCCAATAATAAGAGAGTATGTTTTATTTTGTTTTTTTGCTTATTTAAATTTCAGAATAGCAGAAAGTTAAAATTTATTGAACATCCTTCACATCTGCATGACTATATTGATACTGACAATTCTGGGAAGATGCCTGGAACAACGTTGGCTTTAGAAGAAGACTTGAAAGTGTATAAAGATGCCCTGAAATTATCTCATAAGGACACAAAAGTGGCCCTCAAGGTAATTATTGCTTAGTTACTGCTAAATGGTTTTATTTATTTCATCTTTCATTCATAGTCAAGGTGTTGTGGGGAGATGAATATGACAATTGCATTACATTTTCCCATCTGGCCTTTTCCACTGTCCTCCATGAACACTATACCATAATCCAGTTCTAGCTTGCTAGGCTCATTGATTGGACATCAGCATCCTTTCCCCCGACATCTGGAGACGTAGGTGGAGTTATTTTTTTCTTTTTTTTTTTTTTTGTTCCAAAAGTGCTGTCTTGTCTCTTTTGATCCCTGATTAAATCAGTTAAAAACTATCGCTTCCCTAGTGCTTCATAAGGAAGTCAAAATTTCCCAGTTGTCAGACTTCAAATAAATAATCAAATGAACGTATTCAGATGTTAACCATTAAAAATACTTTTGCCAAATTACTCTTTCAAAAATTTCAAATTCAAAATTTTTTTCAATGACAATTTTTTTTGAATTTTTTTAATGAATTTGGACAAGAATATACATATGTCTATATGATGTTCTCTGAAGTCCTAGTTTCAATGGGTTAGTTTTTTCCCTTTTTTGCAAGTCAAAAATTGAGGGGAAACTTCCCCCTTTTAAGGGTCAAAAAAGAGGGAATTTTTAAAAATCTTTGTACAATGACAAATAGTTTTGTTAGCATTTGCACTGACCCCTACAAAAACATTGCTAGATTCTATAGTAGGATATAAATTCTACAATTACTAATAAAGCACATATTCTCGGCCTATAATGTTAGCTTGAAAAATTATTTGAAAAAAACTGCTTGTTTCTTTTAGGTTGGGCCGAATGCCATCCAAGTAACATCATCAGAGCGTAGCAAAGTACTTGGTCATCAAGTTTTGCTCAATGATGTTTACTATGCTTCAGAAATTGTTGAGGTAAGTTCAGTTTTCATGTACATTTTGTTTGCATCTCATGCTTCCTCAGCCTTAGCCCCACAGTCTCATTCCATCTGGCCCACTGACTTCATTGTACATCTGATGTTGCATATGAAAATTCTTTGTTTTCCTTTTCCATTTTTGGTTAAAGAGCAAAAGAATTAAATATTGAAGTGAACTGAATTTTTTTATAGGTCTATGTTTTGATTTGGGCAACCTCCAAATTTGCACCACAGTTTGAAAATATTTTATCCTAAAATCATGGATTGATAGTATATTGAAGTTTATGCATGTATATGCTCCTATGATAAAAGATATTTGAATAATTCTAAAAAGAAATAAACCGTTTCCATAGCCTTGTATAATCTTTGCTCATCTGCCTTGGCCTACAATATAGAAAGTTTGTCATCTGGCCTCCTCCAAGAAAGGTTTGCAGACCTCTGCTAAAGTTGGATGGAAACTGAAAAAACTAAGTTCTATCTCACTACTAAATATATTCTGTTCATCATATTGTTGTGCTAAAATCAAAGATGGGAAGAAGAGGAAGTATTTTTGTTTGTGAATGTCTCACCTGAATCTCTTTCAAGTCTTCTTTAAGTCTTCTCTGTAAAGTTCAGATATTTAAGTTTTTGATGTTTCATTCTTCTAGGTGTGTTTGGTTGATGACAACCAGTTCACACTAACCATTGCCAATGAAACTGGACCGTTGTCTTTCATCCATAGTGACTGTGATACCATTGTGAATTGCATCATCCATATCAGGACCAGATGGGAGCTTTCCCAACCCGTGAGTACTAAGGGTCAAAAGATTTCTTGTATTTTCTCTCCTTTAGTTGATAATTTTTGCTGCTTGGTATTTGAATTTTTTTTTTTTTTTCCTCTTTTGACTCTGTTATAACGGATGTTTTTAACTTTTATTTTTCATCTACTAAAAATTCTAGGATACAGTTACAGTACATACGAAAATCCGACCAAAAGATGTTCCTGGAACATTACTCAATGTCGTAAGTATTTGTACTTTTGATATTTTTTCTTGATGATTTACTTATCATTCATTTACTGCCTTTTCTTTTATCAATTTCATAAGCAAACCTGAATTCCTGACTCTGTATTTCTGTGTAAAAAATTTGCATGTGTACACACATTCTTATTGTATGTTTGTCTGCCTGTAATTACAAGTGAATAATACATGAGCAAAAAGGGGGGGTTACAAAAGACTGATTTAACAATACAGTAATACTCAACTTTGATTCTTGATGGCACTCTTTTTCAAATAGTTTGCTTAATAAAGTTAGTAAATTTCCCAAATATATGACAAAAGACCTCATGGAAAGCCTCTGAAATGACAGTTAATGTGCCATATGTATTGAGAATCCAAACATACACAATGATTTATCATTTGGTGATATATATTGACACCTAGTGATATTTCACCAGCTCTGGAAAGTAGCTACCAGATGAGATACACAGCACTAATCCATCTCCTCTTGTTGAGGCTCAACATAATTACTGGTACAATCTCTATTTATGTTGTTACAATGACTATATATAGCGCTGCATCTTCTAGGAACATACCCAGAGCATTAATGTTGTCATGCATTTTGATATATTTTCATTGCATTACAAAAATGAATGTAAAGATCAAAGATGGAAGAAGAATATTGTTCAGACAAGACCTAAAATATTGAAGGAGAATTTTATCATTTTATTATAATAGGAACTTGTGTATTTAAATAAACTTGATGTCACCAAATGACTACAATGTATACATCGCTGCATTGTTTGGTCCCAACATGGTATACTGTATTTATTCGAGTACTATGCAATCTCTGTACCTTTATCTCTCACTGTAAACTCCCCCACCTCTGTAAGATTTAACTTATTTTATTGAATTTTGATTTCAGATTTGTAAGAATTCACTTCCTCTTTTATCAGTTTTATCATTTAATAGTTTAAATTTATTTTCAGGCATTGCTCAACTTGGGCAGCTCCGATCCCAGCCTTCGTTCAGCAGCCTACAATCTGCTCTGTGCTCTCACACAGACGTTTGACCTCAAGATAGAAGGTCAATTGTTGGAGACAACAGGTACATAAATTGATTCAAAACTCACAAAGTATTATTCATAACATATTAGTCACCCACAAGAAACCAGTTTAATCAGTGTTGTTGGGTTTAGGTTATTCATGTGTTTCAACATTTATATGTATCTATTTATGTGGACTTTGCCCAGCCCTAAACATTCATGGTACAAACTTGAGATTTTGTACATAAATCTCCCTCAATGAGATGGGAAAATGTCCCCCCTACCAAATAGGTATCTATTAAAGGATTAAATTTACACTGAAAGTTGATTCCAAACTGGTCCCTCAGTTGGTCCGTTTTTTGTTTTGTTTTTTAAATCATAAATTTATGATTCAAACTATGCTAGTAGTACTACTGCCTTCACTGTTTAATTCACCAAGTAGAAAGCTGCATATATGGATAGCACAGGATTCATAATTTTGCCTCAAATGCTTGTTCTGTTATTTTTTTCTATAATGTCAGAAACTGTCAACCAATACGAAGAAGATAGGTTTCTTCAGTTTGAATGGTGCTGCCTGGTTATCTATCTACAGGCTACACTGATGGAGCCAGAGGGCTGAAAATTTGATCATGTATTCCTTATGGTTAGAAAAAAAATTGGAAATCGGTTTAACCAAAAAAATTACTTTCTCTTAATGAACATCACCAATTCAGCATTTTCTTTTCACCTGTCCATTGCTCTACAGCTAAATCAGAATCATTAGTGCCTATCAATTTGGGTGTTCATTAATTTAGATGAAATATTGTGTGCTTAGATTCAACTAGCTTTTATGTGTTCTATGTAAGATGAAAGTAGAAAATTCTTATTAATTTTATGACTACCATTCACCTTTATCTCTCTGTTGCTTTTTATTACTACTCCACTCGAGCAGCTAATCTACAGCTGTGAGTAAATAGCCTTGATCAGAAAGAAGGAAATAACTTCTGGGAAGTAAAATTGAGATAAAGGTAAATACTAGTCATGAAATTAATAATGATTTGTAATATTTCCTCTAATCGAAATAATTGCTGTGAGGAAAATCCTAATTGGGAAATGATTATGTTTTATCGTTCTCTTTTGTTGTAGGCCTGTGCATTCCTGCAAATAACACCATTTTCATCAAATCCATCAGTGAAAAGTTAGCAGCCAATGAACCCCACTTGACATTAGAGTTCTTGGAGGAATGCATCCAAGGATTTGGGAACTCCAACATAGAAATGAAGCACTTGTGCCTCGAATACATCACTCCTTGGCTGCCCAACCTCACAAGGTGGGTAATAACAAACATTCAATCATTCAATCAACTACTTCATGTCTATTAATGTTCTCTGTGGATTTATATACATTTGTGATTATTGGAGGAATGGGTTATATGTGACATGATGGTAAAAAAATCTTTTAAAGACATTGAGGAAAACACAGATTGAGTGAATAGGTATTTATTGAAACGTTTTGTTGGGAGTGATACCTACATCATCAGCAATATGAAGAAATGAAGAAAACTGGAGTTTTCTTTGTTGTAAGTGGATGGGGTGGGAGTTTGTTTGTGGATGGATAACCGAACATGCTATCTATATTGGATTTAGGATAGGCACTTGTGTAAGGATGTGGTTAAGGTTGGTTCTTTTTGAGTGTGTGTGTGTTGCTGAATACTGATAAAAGAGAAATAAGTACTAAAAACTTGACTGTTTTATCTATACTGTAATCAAGTGTAGTGAATCTTATTGATATTTCCTTGCTTATTCACACCATTTGGCTGAGTGGTGTTGCATCTATTTTACTTTAAAACCTCCCCCCCTTCATCTATTAAGTATGCATGCTTAATTATGTTTGGCATATCAGACTTTTAGTTCTTATGCAGATAACAATGATCTGATTTCCATCTATTGTATTAGATGACAATGAACGCCCCCCCCCCCTTTTTTTGCAATGGGGAAAGCATATGTGAATTTTGCACTCACATACAGTCTATCTGTGACCTATTGGAACTATTTTAGGTACTGGGTAAAGTCAAAATACAAAAAAAGAAGTGGTCCAACCGAAAATCAACTACTGAAAATGATGCATCCCTCTTAGAACAGTATCTGTTTTGATAATGGGAATTTGTTGGGTTTTCAAGTATAGATTGCCGGTGAGAGTGTGTATATATATATATTATATATAATATATATATTATATATAATATATATATTATATATAATATATATATAATATATATATATATATATATTATATATAATATATATTATATATAATATATATTATATATAATATATATTATATATATATATATATATATATTATATATAATATATATATTATATATAATATATATATTATATATAATATATATATTATATATAATATATATATTATATATAATATATATATTATATATAATATATATATATATATATTATATATAATATATATATTATATATAATATATATATATATATATTATATATAATATATATATTATATATAATATATATATATATATATTATATATAATATATATATTATATATAATATATATATATATATATTATATATAATATATATATTATATATAATATATATATATATATATTATATATAATATATATATTATATATAATATATATATATATATATTATATATAATATATATATTATATATAATATATATATTATATATAATATATATATATATTATATATAATATATATATTATATATAATATATATATTATATATAATATATATATATATATATTATATATAATATATATATTATATTTAATATATATATATATATTATATATAATATATATATTATATATAATATATATATATATATATTATATATAATATATATATTATATTTAATATATATATATATATTATATATAATATATATATTATATATAATATATATATATATATTATATATAATATAATATATATATTATATATGATATAATATATATATTATATATAATATAATATATATATTATATATAATATATATATATATATATATATATTATATATAATATATATATATATTATATATAATATATATATATATATTATATATAATATATATATATATATTATATATAATATATATATATTATATATAATATATATATATATATTATATATAATATATATATATATATATATTATATATAATATATATATATATATTATATATAATATATATATATATATTATATATAATATATATATATATATTATATATAATATATATATATATATTATATATAATATATATATATATATTATATATAATATATATTATATATAATATATATATATATATATTATATATAATATATATATTATATATATATATATATATATTATATATAATATATATATATATATATATAGTTACTTTTCATGCTTGTTTTAACAATTGTTTGATGGGTAATGTGTATATGTTGTATGTATGCTTCTTAGTGGAATTTTGGCCATCCCGTCAGAATTAGTCATTTATGTGGTACATAATGGAGTATTTTGTTGACCTTTGTACTATGACAGCTATGTAATATGTATGTATATATTTTAGGTTCTGCAAGCAGGCTGATGAGAACAAACGTCAGAAAGTGGCTTTAATCTGGGATAAACTGATCACCATGACCATCGAGGAAGTGGAGGTAAGAAATCCCTTTTTATTTGTTGAGGACATTCTGAACTATAACTACTGCATATTAACTCTCTCAGTGCTTTCCACAAAGATTTTCTACTAGGTCAGAATTGCTGAATATTAAGATCTTTGATTTTTCTTGCTACCCTCTATACATCCCTGATATGACACAATTTCTGTCTTATTGTTGGTTTCAAGATAATTCATGTCGATTAAAATTGGTTCATAGTCATTTTAGGCAATTTATTACATTTGTAATATTTCATGTTTTTCAATAAATGAGTTATACCATAGAGAGTACAACTCACAGTCAATAATTGAAGAACATTGGGAGAAAAAATATCAAAGAATGAATATGGTCAGAATAAATTCTATGTCATCACTGGTGTTTCATACTGGGAAATATCTAAAATAAAGTAGAAAGAAATCTAGATCCTGAAAGTGTTATTCAATGTTGTCAACTTTTCTTTCTTTCTTTCAGATGTATCCATCCATACAGGCCAAAATCTGGGGCAACATTGGTCATGTGGCTGAGTTGCTGGACATGGTCTTAGACAGCTTCATCAAGGTCAGTAAAGATTTTGATACAGTTTCTGTTTGCTTTGCATTCCTGTTCCATGCTGAAAATTTGGAAACAGCTGACCAAATCAGGTTTCATCAGTTTTTAAGGGACTAGCTGGCTGACTATGTTAGTATCACATATACAGGCTGCACCAATACACCTAGAGGGCTGAAAAATTTAAACATTTACTACTTACGTCTACAAATAATGGGATTTTTTTGTTTGTTTTTTAAATTCTCCCACCAAGAAAGGTTTTTTTTTTTTCTTCTTCTTTTTCAGTGCAGGGTCAATTTTCAAGTTGATGCTAAATTGGTCCTTTAGTATGCGTCTGGCTATGTTCATACTTTTTTAAAATTCTCACTTTTTAGTGTTCAATCAAAAGACTGCAGAAATTACTTATTCATTGATCACCCCTTTTTCCAATTTTTTAATTGCTCACCTTCAACGGGGAATGCTGCCTAAAGATGTTGATGTGACAGTTTCTATTGAGTGACTAACCAGACTTTCTCTTGTAAAATTGATGGAAAATCAATGTGTGTGCTTGGCATATTCAGTGATTTTTTTTTTTTTTTTTTTTTTTTTCTCTCTCAAAGTTCTACTGTTTGAAATTTATGCTTAGAATTGTGAAGAAAAACAATTTACATTGTTAAAGAAATTTTGTCAAACTACAGTCCTAGTCTGGAGTTGACTTCGTTTTTTCTATCATAATAAGAATGACAGGAACAATCCTTGGCAAACATAGGGGAGTAAAAATTAACATTCTTTTACCATGATTTGAAATCATGACTGACTGATTAGCAATTGTTTCTCTTTCCCACTGAGCTAAATTTACCTGTCTTGCATTAATTTATGCTAGATATGTGAATTGAATAGGAAAAAAAATTACCCAAATTTCAAAAGGAAGTAACTTTAATTGGAAGTTACTTCCCTAGATATTTGAAATTGAATTTTTTACATGAATTTAAATGTTAAAGTAATGATGATTGTTTGTGTTTCAGCGGAGTGTGACAGGTGGCCTCGGCTCCATCC
The DNA here is from genome assembly GCA_963457665.1 of Thysanoteuthis rhombus. Lineage (NCBI taxonomy): Eukaryota > Metazoa > Mollusca > Cephalopoda > Oegopsida > Thysanoteuthidae > Thysanoteuthis > Thysanoteuthis major. Next base: position 1,142,991 of record OY735198.1, read on the forward strand.
AGGCTGAGATCATGGCGGACACAGCAGTCGCATTGACCTCAGCAAATGTCCAACTTGTATCGCGGAAAGTCATAGGACGCTTATGCAGGGTGAGTGCCTATATTTTTTGTTTTATTTATATGCCTAGTTGGAATTCTGATCCCATGTTTTCTACCTCCATTGAGTTATCTGATTCTGCTCTTCTCTGTCTAAATTATTGCTGTTGTCCATTCTCCCAAGCCATTGTTTCTCACAAACCTAATATGTTCATCTTTCATTTTTAAAACTCAACTTTATAGGCAGATTTGAAGAGAATTCCTCAAACATTCACTCTTTACCAATGCTCCCTATAATTTCTTGTTTTTAAGTGTGCAGAAAAAGTTATTTATGAGTGCACGGAATGTTTGTGCAAACGAAAACAAAAACGAAAACTTGGAATTAGACAATCTACAAATGTGGTTTTTGATCAAGCTACTAGTTAACAGAAACAGTTGACTAAAAAAATTATTTTCAATAAGTATAATTCTAATATATTATTATAATTATAAATGTCAATTACTTTACTGTTTTAGGTAACTTAGCTTGAATTTCCTTTGAGCATTGGTTGCAAAACATATGTGCATGAGCAGATCATAGAAGGAACTATGCTCATGACATTTTATACCTGATTAGTCAACCTATTACAAACTATATACTCCTTGACATGATGCCTAAAGCTTTCAACATAAACAGTAGGGATATGGCACTGTTTTCGTACTAATATTCCCTTTCACAAACTTTTCTTGAATGTATGATATTTGAGAATCTGGGATTTTCTGATTGAAGTGTTAGAAAAAAATAACTTTTTCCATTACTAAAGGTTTCTCACAAGTACAATCAAATAGAAGTCACAGCATATTAACTCATAAATTCATGAAGCACTTGAATCCACTCCCAAACACAGTGGAACTTGGTTGATTTTATTGTGGAGCTGTTTGAAAATCAAAGATCTTCTGATTTGAAGAATTCTATCAATTTGAAAAATTCAATCACAAAATTTTGTGAAAATCAAGATTTTTTTTTCAATTAATCATTTTTTGCTGACTTCATGGTTTTGGGGGGCACTGATAAAAAATATTCTCTAAAAAGTGAAGTGAAGTCTGTGAGACAACTGTACAAATGTCTACAGAAGTCGACAAGCCTTAACTCTATAGAGATACCAAGATAATCATAAGATTTGAATAGATTGACATGACACTCATGATAGTGTAATGATCTGTAAATAATGGATCAAATTTCTACCTGTTTTGCCAAAATTGAAGATAATGATGTATAGTTGACTCCCCATCAAGGATTTAAGAGCACCGTTATAACAAATAAAGCTTTTACAACAGGTAAATTTTATGCAAAGTGTATTAATAATGAGAAACCAAAAAGTATGGACAAAAATCATTTTTATCACCCTTTCCTTGTGTAATGTCACGTATTTCTTCAGGTGGCATTATTTTAAGGTTTTACTAATTTTAGTTTTTAAACAATGTTCTTAGATCTTTCTGTGCTTTTGCTGCAAACTAATCTCTGAGAATAGTGTTGCAAGAATATTAAAAACAAACAAGCAGTTCGGTTGAGAGGTTACTGTATTTGGTTTGATGAGGCACCGGACCGGCTTTATTGATGAAATCTTATCAGAAGGATAACATTGTTATTTGATTTTGTATCCCTGGTAGTAGTCTATAATTTTTGTCTATTCAGTATTTTCTGAATTAAATCCACCATGATATCTTTTCTCAAAATATTCATTTTTATTTGACTATTGATTTAGACTGTGATCTGCATCTGAAAACTCTGATGTTTTTATTCTTTCAGCTCATTGAAAAGACGTGCGTGTCTCCCACGCATACCCTGGAACAGCATTTGATGTGGGATGACATTGCCATCCTTGCTCGCTACCTTCTCATGTTGTCTTTCAATAACTCACTTGACGGTATGTATATATATGTATATATGTATCCCTTCATGTTTTCTTGTGCTGATACTCCTTCTCGGCTATCTTAACTATACTGTCCCCCATTATAAGACAGACTGTTAGAGTGTGGTTTGCCATGTAAGGTGGTTGGGTGGTGGACTTCATTATTTTTACTTCGATTATCACCCTCTGTTGTAGAAAACCACAAATAGAAGAGGAATTTTTGTTTAAATACGTAAGCCCGATATTTCAGATGGAGTGTTATTTTACTACACCCTAAACCAATTTGCGGACAGATATAACACATATTTGACTTAATGCCTGCAAACCAATTATAATAATGAGATGAATTAGACAAAAATACTTCATTTGTCAATGAACAAACCTTTTCTTCCTCTTTAAAACATTCGATCTGAAAAAAAAGTTTTGTTCATTGACAACTGGAACGTTATTGTCCAATTCAATTTATTTTTACCACCTTGAATATCGCCCATATAGACCCGCAGTTATTGCAGCTCAATAATAACATGGTTGGCTTTCTTGGACTTCAACTTCTGTGTTATTACTGAAGGTGATGCCTTTATTGACTTCTGATTTTAATCTATGGTATTGTGTTATAATCACTATCTTTTTTTTTTTGTAGTGGCCAGTCATCTTCCATACCTATTCCATATTGTGACCCTGCTAGTATCCACAGGACCCTTGTCTCTGCGGGCATCAACACATGGCCTTGTCATCAACATCATACATTCACTGTGCACCTGCCCACAGCTCTATTTCTCTGGTAAGAACACTGGTCATTCTTTGATGTATTTAGATTTTTTCATTTTTCTTCAAATTTCAAGGATAAAATTTAAAGTTAAAAACATTTCTTTCAAGATGGAAAAATGAGACACTTCATTGAAGAATCCACGTATGGCATCTTTGTGCTGTTGACAAAACTAGGGAATTTTTTTTTCTTGTATACATTAAAACCGCACTAAATCATAGCTTGCTTGGTAAAAATGAACAATCTAGGTCGGGGATTCTTAACCCCCAGAGGCGCCACATAAAGATTATTGGGGATCTCAGAAATCATCTTTTTTTTTTTTTATTTTTAGAAGAATTGTTATGCAGCTAAAGTTTTTTTTTGTTTTTCAAAAGAAAGAAAAATTTTCATTGCTATACAAAAAAGTACTCCATGTGCTTATTGTAAAATAACTCTGTGCTATTCACTAATTTGTTTTTAAAATTTTGTTTTTGTAATTCATTTCTAAAGTGTTGTTTGTTTGTTTTTTTGTTTTTTTCATGATAAACACTGACCAGTCTATTGATATGGTTTTTGATTTATCTAACTATATTTGAGTGAAATGACAATTCAGAACACACACGAGTGTGTGTGTGTATATATACATACATACACACACACAATTTCTTGTATCTCCATCCCTTTTTTCTAAAAAAGCTAGGGTGAACTGGTGAAATTTCATAATAAATTAAGAAATCTAATTTGTACACAACAAGCTCTTCTGTATTGTCATTTCTCTCCAATAATAAACAAAAGGCAAAAGAAGTAACTTATTCACTAATCACCCCCTCTCTCCAACTTTTTCGATTAAGCACCCCTAACACAGCATATATGGGTGGTGATGGTGGTGATTCTTAATTTCCCTTTGAATGCTAGTTGTATTTGATTTATGCTGTTCTTTCATCATCTGGAGTATGTTGAATTGTTCAGGAACCAATTCTACAGTGTTGTAACTTATTTTCTAGGTGAAATTTTGCTACTAATTCTTTTATGATTTTATTATGCCTCTTTGGGCAGCTGCAATTATATATAATATTTAAGCATCAACTTTAAGATAGATTTGAAGTTCATAGAATACTTTTAAATGTACATTAACTACAAACAAAATTTTCAATAAAGATCAAATTCTCTTGAAAATTCTTATCTGACAGATCCCCAAAATATCCTTATCAGCTCCTGCTCTTCCCATAATTTCTAAACTGATCTAAATTATTTCTAAAACTCTACACCAGTGTTATTTTTAGTACAACTAGGCAACTTATTCCAAAAATATATCACTCTGTTTGGAAAAAAATCTTATTATTCTATAGATTTGTTTTTTTGAAATTTTGTCTTGTCAATAGATTTCCACTTTGAGGAGATATTGAAAATTGCTGTGCTATATTTAAAAATTCCATGAATTCTTTTCAACTAGAAAAAATATCATTGTGCATTCTATGGGAAAATCTATTTATCTCTTTTGATCTTGTTTGGTGTGTGTATATGTATACCCATTCTTTAAAAAAAAGACAAACAAATTTGAATCTGTTTGAGTTGAGATTGTAATTTTTATTTTGTGATTTTCAGAAGCCACTTTAAAGGCCCTCAAGCTGAGCCTGGCTGAATTTTCGTTGCCCAAGTTTTACCAACTTTTTGGCATTAGCAAGGTGAAGTCTGCCGCTGTGAGTGCCTTTCGCACCAGCTACCACCTCGGGGACCGGTCATTCACAACATCACCACCCGAACATGAGAAACTCTCCCTCAACTCTTTGGAGACCATCACAGATGCATTGTTAGAGATTATGGAGGTTTGTTCTCTTTCATTTTTATTTCTTTTTACTTGGAAATTTCTCTTCAACTCAAGTAAGCATTATCTGGATCAGTGTTTCATAAACTGGTGAATGGAGGATGAAGGATGCAATTTACTCAGTTATTTATATTTTTCTCTATTCTATGACAAATGATTTTTTTGGTCAACTTCTACAATAAGAAAACATCTCTAAAAATCCAATTTTAAGTATGAAGACTTGTTTACTAAATTCTTGTGACCTAAAAAAAAATTCTAATAATTTTGTCTGTGTTAATTGTTTTGTTTCTCTTACTTTCATCTAGATATTTTTTAAATGTTCAAAAAATGAATGAAATAAACAGTCAAGGAATGAGTTCAAAGTAGAATGAGAAGTATTGGTAGCTTTTCAAAGGCTTAATCAAATAAATTGATTTGACTTCCACTTTTGAAAAGTGACAGTCAAGGGAGATAATAAATGGACAGTCAAGTGATAATTAATGGAGAAGGTACATAGTCATGCAGATCATCACAGAATTAATTAATGCTTTTTGTTCATGATACGAAATGAATTGTGTATAAAATTATAAAACAGGGAGAATAAGATGATCTAAAACAAGTGAATATAGTCATGGCCTAATGACATTGGAATAGTTTTAAAAAAAATACTGATCCAGACTGAATGAGTTTATCCACCTGATTATTCATAAATAGAAATGTGTGCTTGGAAGTCTGTCGTTTATTGCTATAAATTGCTATATTTTAAAATGAATCGATTCTGTTGAATATACAAATATTCAATTTTATATTCAAATTAACATTGTATGAAAAAAATTCCTCCCGAAAATCAATAATAATTGGATGGAATCATGTACAGAGCCTTGTTGTATGTTTCTCTGTTGAGTTTTTTTTTTCAGCAAACTAAAGGCACTTGCTTCCACTTTATAGAGATTGTTCAGTTTCTAGATTATATTGGTTATCTTAAATGTTTAAATTTGAAAGTGTTTCAACACCTAATTTCATAAACTGCTTGATACTGCTCATAATTGACAGTAGAACTCTCCTGTTCTGGAAACAAATTTTGTTAAAATGATCATGACAGATTTTTAAAATAAATGACCCTTAAGACAAATGTAAGTAGCCATTCTATTCCCCATATATTAACATGAATTTTCAAGTTATTTCACTCTTGAACCTATCTATTCCTTTTTTGTTTTCAGGCATGTATGAAAGATATTCCATCCTGTGAGTGGCTTAAACAGTGGACTGATTTGGCAAAACGGTTTGTAAATTTAATTCATTTTTTCTTTCTTTTTTTACTAAACATTTTTATCTGTGATTTTGCAATTGAAATCACACAAGCACATAAAGTTGTATTCGTTCATAATTTTTCATAATTTTCCAGTTGAGTTGTGTTAAGTTTGGAGATTATTGGTTATTTTCTATCCATACAACTGTCTGGTCATGATCTTAAATGTCGAAATATCAAATATTGATAAATTTCTTAGAGATATTCTTGTCTCAATGAAAATTATGAAAGTATCAAGCCTACTATTTGATTTTTTTCTTTTCCTCTTCAGATTTGCATTCCAGTACAATCCAGCTCTTCAACCTCGAGCCATTATTGTGCTTGGTTGCATCAGCAAAACTGTGTCAGACTCAGAAATTAAACAACTTCTCAGGATAATGATGAAAGTATGCAACTTGTTTTGGTTTTTAATTTCTTTTCATTCTGTTCAATGAGAAAGCTCGTTAAAAGACTTGTTGAATGTGGTGTTGAAAAATCTAAATGTGATCAGTAATTTCCTCTACGAGAGCAGAGAAGGAATAAAAAGAAGAAAAAAAAAAAATGAAAACTTTTTTATAGAATTCTTGAAAATGAAGGCTGAAAGTGGATTATCATTTTGTAAAAGAATAAACCACAATTTATAGCTGCAATGAGGAATATCTTTAGCCCTAGAAGTTACACATGCAAAAACATTAGAAAATGTCAATGTAGGTTTCTATAATTTTTCAAGTTGGCTGCCTATGTATGTATGATGTGTACTGGATGTACCAATGAAGCTATATGCAGAAGAATCAACTTATTCATTTTCCGAATTTTTTAATTGATTACTCCCCAAACACGGCAAGCTGCCAAAAGATGTTGGTCACATGACTATCTCTACTGGGTGACTAACCAGACCTGTTTCAGTGATATTCAGAAGTAAACCATCTCTAAGAAATTTTTTAGCATTTTTTCAAAAAATCTTTTGTAAACAAATTTGTATTTTCCTAACAGCAACATTGTAGAGTAGACCAGTGAAATTTTTCTCAATGCAGTTGCTTAGATGGTGGGGTTATTCATCACTTTAGAAGCTTGTTGGTGCCTTGCAAGATCATCTTCTATCGAGTCATAAACTGCTTGTTCTCCTTTATTTTGTTCCACAAGAATCCTGGAAACTCCTTCCTCCAGCTAGGCAAAGGAATGAGATTTTTCTTCAGTTGTTAGCTTATGCCATCCCATAGCAGCCTTCAGAAGCAAACTTACAAGACTCTGAATGCAGCTAAAAATGATACATTTTCAGATCAATTGGTCTGCAGTATGTCTTCTCAGATGGACGATTCTTGGTGCACTGATACCAACTCTAACCTTGACGCAAAGTCTGATGATGTGGTTGGCTGCCAGATGTACCAGGACTCTCTTTTACCTTTTAATTGACAAGAAATGTCACTAGTTTTCAGTATTTCAATTTCATGATGCCCTTTCACCTAAAGGCCCCTGTGAATAACATTTATTGTAGTGTCACATAAATATTTCTTTTGCACAAATTTTAAGATCGAATATACAGAATTTATTGCTAGTTTTTTTTAACATGAACTTTGTAAAATCAACCATAGAAAGTTTTGTTTATCATTTTTGTAACGGCTCTTATTTTACAATCCAAGTTTGATTTGCTTGTTATAATAAAAGTATTCTGAGATATGGCATTAGTTATGGCTTCTTGTACCAGGTTCTAACAAATGTCAATCATTTATGATCAATAGTTATGATTTATCATTTTTTAATATGAATTTTTCAATTTTCATCTTTCTGTTTTAGTCTCTTGAGGCTTACCGGGAGACTGATTTTCAATTAATAGAAGCCGTTGTAATGTGCCTGACTAGACTGCAGCCCCTCCTTCGACCAGTATGTATATTTTTACTCCTTTTCTCATTTTTATTTTAATTAGAATAGATTATTAGCCATATTGAAACAACTGACAATAAAAAGAAATTATTTCATGAATTATTTCAATACTTGAAATAGGTATTGGCTGCCTTGATTTTTGTTGGTTGACAATAATGCTGATCTGAAATTTGTCCAAATTTTTTCTTCAGGAAATTTTTAGATTTGTGAACAACAGCTGTAGTTCATATTCTCACCACTGGTGGTGCCACTAGTGCGATTTTAACCAATTTGCAAGAAGCTAAGACTATAAGAGTTACGGTGTGATGATGTTAGTTGGTGGATTGATTTTATGCTGATTTTATTTACATCACCTCCCCTAGGAACATATCCCTGGCATAAAATCAGGGCAATCAATATTTTTCAAAAGCTAAGACAGTGGTTGTGATTTCAGAATAGACTGCACTTCTCTTCTGTTTTATTTTATGAATTATTTTAAAATATTCATTCAAGCAGCCTTAGTTCAATGAAATTATGTGATATTTTCAAAAACCATTTCTATTAATTGTATAGAATATAATTATCCATGATTTCATAAGATCTTTTTTTTTTTCTTTCTTTTTTCCATCCAGGAATCTTCGATTCACAAGTTTCTGTTCTGGGTGGCCATATCTGTGCTGCAGCTGGATGTAAAGTCTTTATATGCCACGGGCCTTGCTCTTCTTGAGCAGAATCTCCATACACTTGATAACCTTGGCTTGCTTGACAGTACAGTAAGTTCTTTTTTTTTTTGTCAGCACAGGTCTGCTTCATATGCTTATTCATATTTCTTGGTGGAATTTTGTTTTGCTGAGAGAAATAAGCTTGTCCTAATACTGTTCAGCAAAATTGTCTTCTGATCAACATGAGTTTCTACAGTTTATAAGTGGTTCTACCTGGCTCTTAGGCTATCTATGTATGTGTCGAATGTTAGAAGCTACACCAATGGAGAGCTGAAAATGAAAACATTCACTCTTTATGCCTCTAGAAAACTTTTTCTTCGTTTTTTTGAAAATTCAGATTTTGATGATCAACTAATAGGTCAGTCGAATACCAAGCACGTACTATTCCCACATGCACATATTTCAGCCAAACAGATGCAGCACCCAATGTATACAGTTCCTGCACATTCTGAACAAGCTGCTAGAAGGCTGAAAATTTGAACATTTGTATCAAATTTTTTGATTGATCATCCCAACACAATATACTTCTGGAAGACATTGGTCATATAATTGTTTCTATTGAGTAACTAACCAGACATGTCTTATGAAAAGTCATAATCTTCGCAATCGAATAACCATCAGTTGGAGATCTATCAAACAAATGTTTTCACCTTTCAATAGAAAACTGATAAATTTGATCAAATAATTCTAGCTTTTTAAATCCAGATAGTTATTTAGATTCTATATATTGTCTATTTCACTATTTACTAAATGTTCCTAATTTGCAGTGGAACTCTTTGAATAGAACAAACAAATATGGAACTTTTTTGTGAGTAGAATTTTTAAAAATGAAAACATTTACCTATATGTGGAAAGGATTTAACTTTGATCAGTAGTTATTCCCTCTGATAATAACATTCCCATTTTCTTCTATGAATTTAAGAGGTAAAGTTTCTTAGATTCTTGAATTGAAATCATTTTTAGAAAGACAAGTTGGGGGAATTATGTTGAATTCCTCTTTCACAAAATATAATGGTCTTAAGGTCAAAGTTGAACAAAGTCTGGTCAGTACCTATATGGGTGACCATTGGGGAATATCAGATGCCATAAGTGAGCCAGCAGTGAGTCTTACTAACAATTGCTATGAATACCTTACCCTATCACACTCTCAGTGAGGTTATCAACACTCTACATAGATACATAATGAAAGCAGTTGTAGTTTTTTTGGGTTTTTTTCCTTAGCTAATGTATGATTTACAAGAATGAATGTTGCAAGCTAATGTCTATTGTAGAAAATCATAATTTTTTAAATTTTCCTGAAAATGGTTTTGTTGTATAATAAATATTCTTCAGCTCATAGATATTGGAATTTATTTATTACTATTGTATTTGTTTCAATTTTCAGTCCTTAGAAGATATCATGATGGAAGCCCGAGAACCGTTGGAATGGCACTTCAAGCAACTAGACCATTCAATGGGTCTCAGCTTTAAAAACAATTTCAACTTTGCATTAGTTGGTCATTTGCTCAAAGGTAAATACATAAAATTGGTTTCTATAGATTTGGGGCTTTACCAGTAATACCTCGTTTAGTACTGATTTGCTATAGCACTCTCTTTTTCCTGTAATAAATTTGCCAAGATTAAATTTCCGAAATAGATAATAAATGAAAAAAGACAGCATCATGGACAGTCTCTGAAATAACTGTATAAGGAACACTTTGATTAATGTACCATGTGTATGAGAATAAATACCTTCATAATGATTTATCATGTAGTGATATATATATCGTGATATTTCACCTGCTCTGGGAAATAGCTACCTGATGAAATACACAGTGCTAGTCCATTCCATATTGTTGAAACTCAACTTGAAAATGTGAATAACCCTGACTTGGAGTACAGTAGCAAAGAATTCTGGACATACTGTTATGATGACTTTGTGTTGCAGAGCATTTTTAAGGAACATATCTCGAGCGCTAACCAATATATTACTGTATATTTGTTATTGCTTTTCAAGTGATGATAATGTAATGATGAATTTCATCTTTTTTTTTTTCTTTCAGGCTTTCGGCATCCTTCTCCTACAACAGTCTCCCGAACAATTCGAGTGCTTAACCAATTGTTAGTCATCACAGTTAAACCATTAAACAGGTTAGTAAATTGATTTCTATACTGTAAGTCAATCTGTCAATTCAATATAAATTTTCTGTAATGAAATTGGTCTAATGATGCTGAGAAATCTTTAAGGCCTTATTGAGGAAAATGTATTTCTAAAAAAAATTTTTTTTTTTTTTTTTTTTTTTTAGTGCTTGGGAATATGATCATCAGAAGTTGTTGCCATGCTTATTCAAAAAGATTCTTTTTTAATACTAGGTATAACATAGGGAATGTGGTCCAGATTGGAAGTGACTTAGATATGCAATCTGTCAAAACAATCTAATTTATTCAAAGAAATGATATAATTTCTGTATTTGCTTCAGTTTTTCTTTTATGAGTTTTCTTATTTCTTTTTATTTATGTGTCGTTTTTACGTTGAATGATTGAAGTAAGACTTTCACCGTCAGAAATCCAATCAGGACCACCTTCCCTACATGAAGCCTTATTTTATGCATTTTTTTCTTTCCAATTCTATCTTGATCCTTTTGATGTTTCAGAGATAAATTTGAAGTAACACCACAAACAGTTCCATATTTGGCAGGTAAGACTCAGACGTTTGAATTCTTTATTGGATGCTCATTCTTTTCTTATCAAGTGACATTGATGTGATGAATCTATCGGCTTTTGCACTGACAAGCTGTTCATACTCTAATTAGTCTACATCAAGCATGGGCTACCTTTTTTGAGCAGCAGGCTTCATGAGATATTCATCATCATGAATTGGCCATAACTCTAAGAGAAAAATCTGACAAACATCATATTAAGTACTAAGTACACCAAACTAAAACTATTTTATGGAAAATTAATATAAATTCTCTACAACAAAGAACGGAAAGAATTACTTTGAATTTGTGAAAAACTTGGTGTTGGACATTTTTGCAAGGTTTTCAATATTTTGAGATAGATAATCATACTGGAATTACGTGTGCCTTACAAAAAGTAATCGAAATAAAAAGCACAGATCCATTTCTCTCTTGACAAGTACCCCTAATCAACCAATTTTTCTCTGCATTATACTCAAGTAAATATCGAGATGTTCCATGATGTTTTTAATTTTTTCAAAGAAATATGGCGTTGCTTTTGTTGCTTAAATCTCTTTTCCTTTTTTGCAGCATTAGTTTCTGTTTCTGAAGAGGTGCGCAGTCGATGCCATTTAAAGCACAGGGTCAGTCAGTACGTGATGACGGACTCACCGTCTTCAGACAGCATCAGTGCAGAGTTGAACACCCCAGGCATTACGATTGGTACCAGTGCTTCAGCTCACTCCATGTCATCACCACCCATCCAAACTCCATCCAATGCTACTGCCTCCTCCATGACCCCTGTTACCCGCCGACAGAAGAGTTGTGACATCTTGGACAAAAGTGCCATCTCTGTAGCCAGGAACAATACTCATCTAATGCAAAATCAGGTTCGTATGTATGATTTTAATTGTTATTACTATCTCTCCAAAGGGTTTGTTGTGTTTTGGGATTGAGATGGATACGATTGCATTCAGAAACATGAATCTCTTGTTTTTGGTTTTGTCAAACTTGAGCCGGAGGCTGGAGTTGACTTTGTTTTCTCGCCATAACAACAAGAATCAGAACACCAAGAACAAAAACAATCTTCACCTAATTCAGGGGAGTAAACTCTTCACTGTTTGTCTATCCCATCATGTTGAACCAAATCAATATATCAAATTGACATTTGTGTACTGCAATTTTAAATCATGACCAAGTGGGTAGGTGCCTCTCTTATCGACTGAACCAATCTGACAAATCTCACATACTTGTGAAAATTTAAGTTACAAATGCAAAAGGGCTTATTTCATTCTAATATATGAATGTATTTACTCTAAAAAAAATATATTTATATTTTCTCATTCATTATGTATACAATAGAAAAGTTGCAGTACTCATCTTCAGTCAGAATTGAAGTAGGCATAAAGTTTAACCCTGCAGCAGCCAGGTTTGTCTAAAAATTAGTTTGGTATTGAGTTGGTTTTAGGGTTTTTTTTTCTCTGTCGTTTTGGGCTTTGAATTTAAAGTCCCTTTTGTCAATGAAGAACCACTAATATATTTGATATTAGCTGGGATACCCAGGTTTGCCCTGGCTTGAAAGTAACTTCATGAACCAGAATTGTTGTTGTTAGAGGCATATTTGTCATGATGAAACCCTTGGATTTTCATGTCAAAAATGCAATGACTTTCCCCTTCATTTATAGCAGTCCAGTGTTAATGCATTATTCAAGTTAGTGCATTTTAGGGCAACCTTAATTCAATACCTCAGGCTGCAATACATTGGTTTAGAGAAGATACACACAAAAGCTTTCCCAAATATAAATTAGATTTATAATATTCCTGAGTATCCAACTACTTTAATGTTCTTATTGAATAACTGTAACCACAATCACTGATGATCTCTAAACATGGTGGTTAAGTATTCTTCCCTTTTCACTCATCTGTCTGCTTCAGTGCTCCGGTCACATTTTTTGGCATATAGCCTTGAAAATTTACATGGGTTGTCCTGTAGTCACTTTCTGAAAACAGTTTGTTCATTTTTTTTTCAATTCATCTTTTTTCATTTGTTTCTATGGGATTTACAATAATAATCCTCTGTGAAATGACGTTCAGGCATTTGGTTGGTTGAAATAGAATATGTGGTTAGATTTTCTTCTTCATTTTGTAACTGGTTCTATTACTGAGAGATAAGAACTTGGAGGGGTATTGTGAGAAAAATGAAGCAATTCGGCTCTGTGAAATCATATCGAGGCAGGGGTTTCAATGTTTACCTTTTTTTGTCTATGCCATCAATTGCTTTCATTCACTTCAGGTGTGGATAGATCTTCTCATGCACACATATAAACAGACGCATTCACACCCATATACACATCCAATATTCATGTTGATGAAATAATGCAAAACCGAACCTAAATATTATTTGTTTTCATGTTTCTATGGTTATTTTTGTCTTTTCTTTTTATAGAATTTATTTAAAGCTTTGAAATTAATTTTTATCTCCTAAGCATTAACTTATGTTTTTGCTTATTGTCTTTTTTCTGGTAATGAATCATTAAAAAGTAAATATCTAAGTTTTGTAGAAGTTATTATAAGTCCTGAAAATTCTAAAGTGACATAAATCATTTGTAGATCACATTTTCAAATCCTTGGGCTATAACTGTTCAATTTTGGGTGATTTCTTGTTCTTGTGTGTGTAATGGTGATAAATCCGGTTAGCCTTAAAATGGACTTAAAATAATCCCACCTATCAAAGATAAACATATTTAGGTGAATTGGGTTGTTATTGCTTTTGCTTTAGATGGTGCATGAATTATATAGAACAACTTCATTTCCATACAAACCTTCGTTTCACATACTTGCTACTTGAAGTTAAAAAATGTACACAAATAGAAAGAATTTATAAATTTGATTTATTCAAAGCAATAACAATATGATTTACGCATATCTTTTTGTTTTCTTTGATAGGAGATATATATATTTACCTCAAATAAATTTTCTACTTCATTGAAATCTAATTGAAAAACTTTTGGTTTGGGAGATAATCTTTAGTTCATTTCAAGGCTAACAGGAGTCTCCATTTTACGTATGGGAACTATGAATTTTCCCTATTTCTTAATATGCAATTCGTTTCATTTTATCATGTGTAATATTTAACATTGAGTTTGAAAGAATGAAATCCACACATAATACTACTACCATATGTTAAAGAGCAAATCAGTTTGTGTAATTGTTTAAAAGTTTGTGGAGAAATTAATTTCCCCATTCCTCCACCATACTAAAGAGTTGTTGTTGGAGGTGGTTTTGTGTATGGAAAGGCGTAAGTGCTAAAACTGTCATTGAGCTTTGTTGCTTTGCTTTTTAGAGTTTTTGGTTATTACCAAGAGAACCCTCATTTGATGGGGGCTCAACGAACAAGAGGGCCCAGCTACAGGTAACACAGCTCCATCTGACCTCCCACACCACTTGTCAAACCCCCACCCACCACCACCACCCAGTCCCAGCTCAGCTAGCTGCACATATTTGTCTTTGGTGTATAAATTGGATCTTTTTTTTTTTTTTGTTCTTTCTCTTTCTCTACACCATTTTTGTCCTCCTTACTGCCATACACTGTATGTTGTGGCTGTAGTTCTAGTATTTCAGTGTTGGCCAGTGTTGCCAGATTGAGCTACAAAAGGAGATAATCTGAGCTTTGACCCTGAGACTTACCCAACACAGGCATTGGAATTGGCATTGAATTAGGAAATCATGCTAATCTAAAGTCTGAGGTTCAATAACAGCCTGAAGAGGCTGGTATCAAACTTCAGCCTTAGGATTTGAATGATTTCCAAATTTAACACTAATTCAATGCCTGTGTCAGTTAAGTCTTGAAGGTAAAGCTTGAATAATCTCCCCTCTTGGCCCAATATGGCAACTCTGGTGTTGGCTGGTCATGCTTGAAATATCAAATGAATATTCCCAGGGTTTCAGCTGAATTATCTGGCTTATTATCATAAATGTCAGATTCTTGCATTAAAGATTTTCTCTTTTTTCATGAAACTTTTGCAAAATCTTGGAGTTCATATCACAAGTATGATGACTCTTTTTAGCAAATCCTTTCACTTTGTTGAAGTTCATCCATCAATTATCTATACTGAGAAACAACAGAACTTGTCTTACATTCTTGTATTCTGAAAAGTAATTTTTTCCATTTATTTTTTTTTTTTTTCATGGAAGACTAGACAAGTAGAATACCTGTTCTCAGGACAGATTATTCGACTTGTTGAAACTAAGACCCAAGTTATTTCCACTCAGTTTTGGTTATATATACTTACGTTAGCTCTAGTATAACACGGATTCATTTTAATTCTCATTTGATTTGTTGCAGATTTTTAAAATCAAGCCTCAGAATCAGTTAGATTTCAACTTTTGCCACAAATATTGTACGGAATAATTTTAATACATGAAATATTTCAGTTTGATTTTAATATATTCAAATAATTGACAGTAATCACAAGTACATTCTATGCTTTTTATTTGAGAATGCATCTAGACACATTTATGTTCCAACAATATAAATTTCAATGTTATGAAAATGTCAAAGTTTTATTACTATGAATTATAGTTGATAGCAAAATTATGATCTCTGCATTATTTATTCGTATTCAACAGATGTTCCCCCCTCAAGCCTTGATTGTTTTATTCCTTCCCATCATGCTCTTGTACCTTTCCCCCACTTGGATGTGAAGTACATCAGGGTTATTTATCACTTGTCTCCTTTTTATTAGTCTTGTCATTGAAAAACAATATTGGGACAATATAAGACTGAACTTGCACATAATTACATATTCTTGACAGATTTGTTAAAAATGCTGATGCCATTAATATTATGATGCAGGTTGAGTAATCCTTATGCAAAACCTGAAATGTTCCAGAACCCAAAACTTTTAAAAAGCCAACGTGATGTTACGAGTGGATAATTCCTCATTGGATCTCATTGTATTATGATTGGAATATTGTTCTTCTGACTACAGTAAAAGCTTGGTTATCTTTGCTCTACTTTAGATACATAAAATTCACATCACAAATGGTGAAAGATTAAACGAGTCTCAATCAATAATCACCAAACCCACATGAATTGATTGCTGTATTTTTGTGGGGGTTTTTTTCTATCTTTTGTTCGAAAAAATGTCCAAAAGGTTGCAGAAACCTTTTTGAGTAACAGTGATAAGAAAAACAGAAAGTGTTTATATTTATAGAACTACTGAAGAAATTGGACAATGGTGTAAATTTATTCCCAAACCCAAAACATTTCTGGTCATAAGTGTTACAGATGAGGGGAACTCAACCTGTATAAAAAAAAATTTGAGTGAAAATATATTTCAGGATTTTTTATAAAATCTCCAAATATAGCACAGTGCTCTTTATTGAGATCGGGATTGCCAGATTTACCCAGGAGGAGGGATAATCCAAGCTCCATCTCATAGACTCACCCACCACTGGCATTGGACTAATGTTGAACTTGGAAATGGAGCAAGTTTGGAGACAGCAGTTCTTGCCTCAAGAGGCTGGCAACGAACCTCTGCCTCCAGACTGCTTGATTTCTGAAAATTGATGATATTCCACTGCCTGTGTTATCTGTGATAAAGCTTGGACTATCTCCTCTTCTGGCCAGATCTGCCAACTGTGGTTTGTACTATCTTTTGGACTTGGTTTGTCTTCTGTTTTGTGCAGTAAATATCTACTGATTGTAGATGTATTAGGTTAATGGGGCAATCTTTCTTGATAACTGATTAATCAACGTCATATTTCAATGCTGAAATATCATTGTTTTTCTTATGAAATAAGTAATCTGAATTTTTACTTTATGCTTTGGTTTATACTTTAAAGAGTTATGTTCCCCTTATTTATAAACAGAGGCATCGATTGATGCTTCAGTCCCAATATTGGATCCCTTGTCAGTGACAGCACTTGATGAACTCTTTGATACTATTTCAACAAGGTTTTATTTTCTTTCTCTTTTTCTTTCTTTTCTTTTTTTAAAAAATCAAATTTTTGCTGTTAACTGCTGTGACTTTTAAGGGCGTAGCAATGACTTGTATTATTTTCATTTTGTTTTTAACTGGCAGAAAAAGATTTTGAAATATTTCTGTTTGATATTTTGTTCCCATTCGAGACCAGCTATCGTTCTATCTACACAAGGAGTATTCAACCTTTTTTCTCTCACTACCCACTTTGACGTATTTCAAACGGATTGAAAGATGCTACCACCCACCCAACATGAAATTTGAAAATCTTTTTACAGCATAACATTTAAAAAGAAAAAAAAATAGCCAATGAAATAAATCTGTTAAGCATTCCTTTCCATAGAACTGTCCCAATTCTCCTATTGATATCTTCAAACTTGGGTTATTGGTTAAAAGAAAAAATGATTAAATTCAATTGTAATACATGGGTGATTCAATATTGAACTCTGAAATCTTCAGATTAAACATATTATCATTATAAAATCTAAAATGATGTACAAAAATCTGTAGACCTCCAAATAATTCCATAGAATTGGCAGTACTGACTGCCATACAACCTGCAGTGTAACAGTTTTGCAAAGGTAGGTCAGCTTTCATCAGCCTTTTACAAATGTCGGTGATCATTCGGAACATGGGTTGATTATAAGTTCTATTGTATGTTATGATGGTTATAACTGTCAATTATTTAACTACCCCAAATCAGTATTCTTCGAATATGAAAACATTTCGTATATCAAAATATTTCAACTTCAACATTTATTCGGCTTATGAGTTTTCTTCAGAACAAACTGCAGCCCACTTAAAATAATAAATCGTCCTGGTAGATGGTACTACCCGTGTTGAAGTTTCCCGATATAAGAAGTATTTTCTGTTTTAGAATGCTCTCAGTTAAATCAAGCTGTAGATATTTCTTTAATAACCATCAACCGAAACTGTCACCATAGGTTTCTTCAGTTTTCAAGTTAGTCTAGCTGGCCATGCATATATGTATGATACAGGTCACGCCAATGAAGCTAGACAGCTGAAAATTTAAACATTTACTCCTTATTATGCCTTGAAAAATGTAGATTTTGTTTTTCAATAATACCCTCCCTCCACACATGTACAGAGTTCAATTTAGTGTCAGGCAGAGTTTGGGCTCGTTTTTTGAAAATTCAGATTTTTTTTAGTGATCACTGCCCAACTAAAGGCAAGAGAAAGTAATCTTTTCCAATTTTTTCAATTGATCACCTCAATGTGGTATGTTGCCAAAAGACTTTGGTTGCCAGGTAGTTTCTGATCAGTGATTAACCAGACTTATTTTGTTTTTGTTTTGTTGTTTTTTCATTTCTGTTTTGTTTTTGTTCCAGGTCTTCCAACTCCATTCTTTTTCTATGAATGATTTACAATTTTTTATCAATTTGTCTAAAACAACTTTTGGATCTATTAAGTCAAAGCAGCTATTAGGATTTACCTGACATTTTTCCCTTTAAAATAGTGGTTCCCAAATTTTTTTAATCACAGCACCCTTAGTGTATAAGGATTTTTTTTTCCACAGTGCTTTAAGAAAGTATTGGTCATGGGTTGAATCCATGGCTGAGTGATACCAAAGATTATGAATTGTGTAATTTAATCTCTGGCATCTGTGAGAGTCAAGGTGCATACTGTGCTAATCCCAGCTCTAAATAATCCTAGAGATTTAGCTAATGATCAAATTGTCATTTTCCTGAATGATGTTTCTGCAATGCTGAATCTAAATGATGATTGAAAGTTTCAGAAATTTCAGAACCTTCCCTGTCACTCAGTCTTGATGCTAAAAATTGAAATTTAATGTCAAAATTGTCATGGTTAATATTAAGTCTAAATAACAAAATGTTATCGTCTATATCAAGATATTACTAACAAAATCTTGAGGAGAAAGAACAAAAGTTGTATATATCAATATTGAGATGATATAAGTTTTACACCCTTTTATTACACCCCTACAAAATTGGCTTATGCACCCCAGGTTAATAACTCTAGTAGAAGTTGTATAATTCAATCAAGATACAAAAATTAACTATCATGAAGCATGATAGCTCATATTCAAAGTTATATGTGTATTTCATGATTTACATAACATAGGCAAGTAGCAATATGTAGATTCAATTTTAGAAAATGTCCAGAAGAAATCAAGTAATGGAAAATGTATCGAAATAGTGTTCAGCCCGGAATAACAGGCTAATTCTGTTTTCAGTTGCAGTTTTCTGGACTATTGGTTGATACTGTTGGTAGAAATGTTGGGGTCCATTAACATCCTGTGTTATAGTTTGGTTCACAGTAAAATGAACTGTCATATAACTTTTAAATATAAGTATATAAAAAAAAATTGCAGTTATTGTAAATTCCATCTTCTAAATTTTTGAATATTCCATGAGAATAGTGAATCCTGTAAACTGAAGTAATATATATTTTATGATGATCTCAGATAATTCAAAACTGAATTGTATTTTTTTCATGCAAATACTGCCAGATCTCTTTATTTGCTGGGGTTGTGTGTATCAACACCTTTTGAAAATCTAAAATATTTCTGCAATCTTTCCTCCAACAGAAAATAAAAAACCTCCGATAATTTTCTATGCCTGAATAACAAATATCACACCTAACAGAATAGAGTTCAAAAGAATTTATACTTTCATTTATTTAATACATGTTATGTGAATTGGTGAAGTTGACCACTTAGTGAAACTTATTTTTCGTAAAAAAGTTGCATTTTATTTTTATCATATAAATTTTTGATCGAATTGAAACTATGTATCAATTTTTTGGGAAAAAAAAATAGTTGGAACTACATATTTTTTGTAAAAGCATTTGATTTCACTAACTTTTGGGGAAAAAAGTTAGTTTAAATCCTTGTTTTGATAAAATGAAATCTTGATTAAGTTCGAACTATTTATGTATTCATTTGAAAAAAAAAAAATCAAAATTTTGCTCCTTAAACAATTTCACCAATTCAGCGTAACACATGCACTGAAATATTTACCTCCGTATTTAATCAGTGTGGCATAATAGTAGGTCTGGCTCTCTTTAAAAGTTTCTTGTTTTTGTACAATCCTTTTTATTGATACCAAATACAATAGATGGCCTGTCACTGCATATCTCAAATTCACATTTTTTCATTTAGTCATTGATTTTCTTGACTTGTGTAGACTTCAGTTTGTCATATAATTTGTTTAGGAACCCCCAAATTACACACACACAGTTGCACACACACACGCACACAGTTGCACACACACACACACACACACAGAGTTGCACGCAAGTATTTTAAAAACATTGATTTATCACAATTCACCTTACTTGGAAGAAGTTTATGGTTTATGACTGAGGATGTACATGTCACATCACTCGTGAATGGTCCATATTTTTTGTGGATGATACATTTTGTAAGGAACAAGAATATAGATCCCACAAATATGGAGATTCTGATGAGATTATTCTTATTTTTTAACATATTAGATTAGGAAGTCTTTTGATGGGGCATTTATCTAAAAAGGACTAATGTTTGCAATCAATTAATTTCTTTTTTTAATACTATTAAATTGTGTTCCAGTCTTTTACCTGAAAAATTATTGAAATTTGCCGATTGAAATGATAATTTTCTATGTTTTTAATGGAATTGTATATACTTTACATTTATATAACCCAGTCAAATGGCAAATATAAATATTTTGAATTCTTAAGACACATCACCACAAGCATATCTAAGATGATCAGAAACTTGATTATCAAACCACAAAACAAAAATAATTCAGAAGCATGTATGTATGCTATCCCTTGAGGGGGATCGTCATAAACTATACGTTGGAGAAACGTCCAGACCACTCAAAAATAAGTATATGAACACCACAGTGTACTCTGAATAGATGACCATTTCAATACACTCATAGTACATCATAACAAATTAGGCCACAATTCTGACATATTATCAAGAAGGAATATAACAATATTATAAAGAAATGTAACGAATCAGAAATCATCTCCCAGTATAACACCATCAATCAAAGACCAGGCTACTTCAATATATTTCCACAATTAGCCCTTCTTATAATAGGATAATGCCAATAAATTAATTCAGTCCCAATGCTAAACCTCATTGAACCCATAACTGATACAAACCCTTCCAACTAACACACACACACATAACTTTTTTTTAGTGCACTCATTAACTAACCAAAGAATTTTGTCTGATAACAAATTGGCCAAATTTTGGTCTTGAATACCAAATGGCAACCCTGATCTAAAGAGCTATTCAAACATTTATAACTGGAAGATTTTTTAAATATTAATGCTGTCAACATTTTCATTTTGATTATTGTGTGTGTGAATACATAATATGTATATATTGGAACCTTTTGCCGTTTTACCCCCCTGGAAAAAATCATCATCCATTTAATCTTTCTATAAAAGCTGATAATTTGTTGATGCCCTGCCTTTTTTTAGATATGCAGGCTGCAACAGACATATGCTTCCTATATTCACTGCATGTTGTAATCCCAATTTCCTTGTGCATGCAAATCACAGCACTGGTTTCAAAATATTTTTACATTAAGATTTTATTACCTTTATATTACATTACATCCCATTTGGAATATTCCTTTTACTAATTATAATACTCCGGTATACTAGCTACTTGATTAATTGTTCTTGGGCAAGGGAAATAACTTTTGTTCTCATGCTACAGTTACTTCCCTTAGAATTCTCTTACAAAGCTTTTACATAAATGTAATTACAAAATTACTTGAATATTGTCAATTTCTGACAGCAAGGGTGAACTAGTTAAATATAAGTGATTGAATGTCCTATTTTGGATAAGTTGAATGTTGATGCTTTGGTGTCCATCTTCTATTTCTCCTTCTGTCCATCTTGTATTACATGTGAACACTAAAATATGAAAGCAGTGTGTAATTTCTGATAAGTCTAAATATTTTATTTTCAATTATATGTTATTGCAAACTAAATTGTCTTTTTTTTTCCCATCCATTTTATTCATAACACCCATATTAACTTGTTCTGTTGGTTTTTCTAATGCTCGTGTGCTTTTAATAGATTTTGAATAACTAGATTAATCTCCTTTTCCTTGTTCAAACAGAATGAAAAAAAAACCTATTTTGGTATTGGTAGTTTACAGCCCTTTATTTTAATTGTTCTTCATCTTTATCAGATATTCACTTATGGTAGCTGAAATTTCTGTTTTAGATAAATTAGAAAATTACCTGTTAACCTGAAAGTTATATTTTAATCCTTAAATTGAATGACTGATGTCTCATTCTTTCTTAACAGAACAAGCCTGAAGGTCAGAGTATAGATGTGTTAGTTCAGTCTCATCAATTCTTTTAATTGCCACTTTCTTTGAAATTTTGTTTCAGTATGTCTGTCAGTTAGTCACTTATAGGAGCTAAATGCACAAAAAGGAGCGAGATCTAGCTCCAAAAGAGCTAAATCTGCAAATTTTATGTCATGTCAGCCTATCAGTCAATGATGGTTATAGGTACTAAAGATTCTGACTCTTCTAAGAATACTTGATTAAATTTTGCATGTTTATATTTGCACTAAATGTATCTAATTTTTTTTTTTTGCCATAATTTTATTCACCTTGTGCACTTTGCATGCATGCACTAATGTATCCCTTTTTTGGGGGTTCACTTGCATATAAACACCCTAGCCCCTTTCCTTATTATTTTATAATAATTCCCTACTTCTTTTGGGATGAGATCTACTGTATGCAGCTTTACTTTAGCTTATGCCTTGTATTCATTCAATTTTAGGATTTGAATGTGATTTCAGTTTGTTTTACTTGATAGAATCTGCACATAAAATGGTGTTGATTCCTGTTGGCCTTAAAATGAACTAAGGGTTATTTCTCCCTTGAAAGAAAAAGTTTCTTATTGCTTTGAATAAGTTAAATAGTTGAAATGTTTTTATTTGTGTGCTGTTTTTAACCTCCAGTGGACAAGTGTATGAAGCCTCAAATTTGTACCAAGTGGTTTTCATTCATATTATTTTTGCATCATTTTTCTACATTGAGTAGCTGAGTGTTTTCTCTTTTTTTGTTTTTTCTGTCACTAGAAAGGGAAATAATCCCAAATTCATTTTAAGGCTTACTGGGTTTATCTCCAGTTAAGGACAGATTCTAGGAATCAACCTTCACTTTTAATTGAATAATTATTTCCCTTTTTTGTCACATGGTCTTCATAGCAGAGGATTTTGTCTATTAATAGAAATTTTAGTCAACTATTGAAAAAAATTACTTTGCTCATAATTCTTTTCTTTGCTGTTGTTATAATAGAAAATGCTTTATATGAAGCTTATATAAAATTACAGGATTTTTATCATAATAAGAATGCTTTGGTTCTGTTTTTCTATTCATCCAGATTTTTGTCATTGAACATTGATATCTTTAATTCCAGATTTTGTAACTTTGAATAAAATTTCCTATTTGATATATGTGTGTGTGTGTGTATATGTATATATATATATATATATATATATATATATATATATATTCACACAAACAGGTTGTCCCATAGATTTGTTCCTTCTCTCTAGTTGTAAGGGCACTAATGTAAGTATGAACTGTCAGAATTATTTCTCTTGCACTTGTTTATGTGGATTCTACTCCAATTGATAAACACTTATTTTGCAATAAAAATGAAGTTACTTCCCTTACAACTGGTATAAAGGATAAACTTATCTGATATATATATATATATATATATATATATATATTGTTAGAAATGATCTTGTTTTTTGTTTTTTTTTAAATGAAAATGAATCCACAAAACCCACTCTTGGAATGTTCTTATCTTGAGATGTAAATAACTTTTGCTTGGAAATATGGTTTTAGAATTTTCATTCTGAGGAAACTTAAAAAAAGATTTTTTATGAATATACTAAATGTACGTCCATTGTTGAGTGATTTATTTAGCATATATGTATTTAGTTTATCATTTAGATTGACTATGTTTATCTAACCATACTGAGATTTCGTGGCTTTCAATTGATTTAACTATGTGTAATAAATGCTGCAAAGCAGAGGCCCCTACTACTTTTGACTCCCTTAACCCCATCCCCACCCCCGGCGTGTACTAGAAAATAATAGTAACTGAGTAGACGTACAGTTTCCATCCATTTTTTTTTTTTAATTGTGAAAACAAAAGAGTAAAAATTGAAGAAAACTACTTTTATTTTGTAGCAGAACAATAAAGAAAACAATATAAATGTTATTAAAATTTGAGGATGAAACAAAACCATGTGATAAAAATATCATCATTGTTCCAATGAACAATATAAGAGAGATGATAAAAACTAATGATATATAAGTTGGAAATGTGTATCAGCATGTTGGATTTATATATTTTCATTTCTTATACAAACATCAGCTTTTGACACTAGGACTTCAATAGGACCCCTCCACCCTGACTCTCCTTAGAGACCCTTGCTCTAAAAGAATTATAGTTTCAGTATTACTACAAGAAAAATAAATTTACTTGCATGTTGCAAAATGGATTTAAACATAGTTCAGAGAAGTTTTCAGTTTTGGAATTTTAAAAACTTGTATCCAAAATGGATTTTACTGCTTTCAGTACAATTGAAGATAAAAATTACTTGGAAAAATGTTCAATTTTTTTTGTTTTACTCTGGTTGAAACTTTGAAACAGAAGTCCCTCAACATAGCGCAGTTTGTTACATAAGGCGATTCGGGAGGGGTGGACTCAAACAATTATATTATCACCCACTTATCCAGAAAACCTCAGATGAAACAGAATTTCTTCAAAAGATTTATCAAATATAACCAAAGTATCAAATTTCTCTAGTTTGCGATCAGTCAACTCATAATTTCTTTGATTTTCCGATGAAACCAACACCTTCATACACAGCTGAACTTGTAATTAACTTCTGATTATGTACAGTTCAGTTATAACGCAGTTGTTTTTCTTGGACCCCAACATCCACGTTATATGTGGGGGATACTGTACTTGGCTCAATTCCATAAACTTCCTATTTAAAATGATATGTATGCATTAGACATCAGAATGTATAATTTAAATAAATACCAGATTACAAAACCTTGTACTTATATGATGTTTACATGCCTGAGTTTTTGTATTTTTAAAAGGCTTTATTTTTTTAAAGGTTTTCACTGTCATAATATTGAAATGCTGGACATTTTCTCTTTTTAATATTGATCATCTTTGAAGATGAATGGAAATAACTTTTATTAGCTTTAAAATGAATTATATACCCCTTGAGAGAAAAAAAAAGAGAGTTATTGCTTTGATAAATTAATTGGTTTAATTATTTTCATTTGTGTACTATTTTTAACATTGAGTGGGCAAGTGTGTGAAACATTGAAGGTTTGTATGGGAATGATGTTATTTTTATGTATTTTATTTGTGTGTCATTTTCAAAAAGGAGGATTAATTTCAAGGTCAATGGGAGTTTTTTTTCTACCATTAAACACATAGATCATCCAGGATTTTATTAGAATTTCAAGTTGTAGAAACCTTTTTTTTAAATGTAGTTTCTACTTTTAATAATTTTTTTTGATGTTTTGCATTATTTACTAATCGAGAAAACATTGACTTATTTCCTCATATATTCCTATCTTAATTTCACTGTTTTGAAATTTGATATTTTAGTTTTCTTTGGGGAAGTATTGATTTGCTTTAAGATATATTTGTAGTGGTCCTGTTAAAGGAATGACATAAATACAGTATCAAAAGAATGACATCTCTAATGAATAAGAAAAAAGAATTCAAAGGAGTGAAATACAAATCTTGAGGCACTGAATGCTGCAGAAGCTATGAATTGATCATTATTTCACTTTGTTTCAGAAATACTTCTGAAGCCGTAAATTTGATTCAGAAACATTTGACCATCACTTCATTACAGTAATATTTGTGTCAATCCTTTGAAATTTACTCCAATTTATCACTCCTTTCCAAATGTTTTTAGGACAATCTGATCTCTTCTTCCTATCATTGGTGTTCACTCAACATTTCCGCCAACTGATTCTACTGCTTTATTCAAGTGTTATATACATCTGTAAGGAAAGAGTCTCTTGTGTCAATAATGAGTCTATGGAAATGCGTTAATAACCAAGATGAGAAGAGTACATTGGATTGTCTGCAAAAAAAAGTTGGAATGTTATGTCAAGGAAGAGATGAGATAATACAAGAAGAGTTAACTCCCCTATATTTGCTATAATAAGCTTCAAGTGTTTGTTCTAGGTGGCATTGATGTCCCTTACAGTTAAGACATTAATATGATTGAACAAAACACATTGCTGTGAGCAAATAAGTGGATAAAATGCATTTGTGAATTGTAGAAGATGTGAATCATGGACGATAGGAGATGCATTGAAACACTTCATATATGCACAATGAATGCCTCCTATAGGAAATCTGTCCATGTCTGTAGTAGAAGTGGGTAAAAGGAATTGTTCAAGAAACATTGAAATATGTAATGTAAATACATTCAGAGATATAATTTCACAATTTGAAGGGGTTTTTATACTTTATTCTTTGTAGTAAATTTGTTTATTCAGACTGTACAGAAAGTCCATAAGTTAAGATCATCTGACTTATGGCCCATTCATACTTACAAACTATTATGAGGCGTTTTTAAGAGAGTGTACTTTTTTGTGTCTTCCGTAATCTTGTGGGATAACTATGCCATCAGTATTTCTAGTCAGATCATGGTAACCATTAACACTGTGTTGTGTATGTAGTATCGTTTTGATTGTTTGCAATCTTGTACTGTACCCTGGTAACCATGCTTCTGAAGCTGGTGTAAGTGATGACAAAAAGAAAAGTAACCATGATTGAATTGTGAGTAGAAAAACTGGAGTGATCAGAGAGAATTAAAACAGTCATCCTTCGGGAACAATCCAAACAGCATGAAATAAAGCTACTCGTATGTAATGATAATATTCTTATTGTTGTTTTAATGGCTTTTATGAATGGAAAGGTAAAATATATATACCAATTCAGGCATTTGACTGACACTAGATAAGCACTGTTCATAACTTGTTCTAACTTATAATTTAACTTGATGACGGACCCATAAATAGAAATAATTCTTAACCGAGGGACTTCCTGTACTCAATCCAAGCATAGCCTACAAAAATGTTGATCTGGTGGAAGTGTTACTACAGACCATTCCATTATTCTAGTATTTATTTGTTATTAGGAAATGTTTAGTAGGGTTGGGGTGGGGGATAAAAGAAAATTTAAAAAAAAAACAGATTTTGATAATTTAGAATTAACTGTTCAATTTATATTAGAAAATTTAAACGTTACTATCAAGGGAAATAAGGACTGCTTATAGTTACCCCTTCCTCCATCTTTGGGTTATTCTTTATTTTATTTTACTCACAAAAGAGATCATTTATTTTTTATTCTTCCACAAAAAAGTCCCACTTTAAATTGGGAGCAGTATCAAACAGTTAATGATATCAAGAGTTGATGATATTTACATTTTTGTGTTTTGTTAAAAAAAAAGGGACTTTGTTGAACATATTATGATGCACTTGTCTGATTGGTGGTTTTACTCTTATTACTAGAAGTTGAGAATTCCAAGTAAAGATTTGATTGCCTCAAGTCCCGATGAGACTAAAGTATTGTGCACATGTCTGCACTGCTTTAAAGTATTTTATCATGAGTTTGATAAAGCTATGTTATCAGCATTTTTGTAATTTTATTGAAAATGTCTTCATTCAAAAGTTTGTTTTTTACCGTCTTTCTCTTGGCTTTTTTTTCTTTCCTGTTCATTGCTTGTTTTTTTTGTTTTATTGGTTATGTATAATTTGCTACTACCAACAGAGTTGGAAAGGTAATGTATTACCCCGTGTACATCCATCTGTCTCTACACAAAGTATCTCAAAAAGGAAGGGTAGGTCATTGGCTAAGGATGAAGTCATTAAATGTTGGGTAGATATAGGGAATTTTGATTTTTTTCTGATTGAGTTAGTGTAAAGTTTTGGCATGGGTTTGCACTCTCTTGGTGCTTTCCAGGTAGGAAACGATATCTCTCAGTATTTGGTTATGAATGAGTTGTTTTGGTTAGGATTGGGCTCTTCACTGTAAGGAACGTGCTGATAAACATTCACTACAAACCATCCTTGTCAAAATAAAATGCTTCTTACTGTTTTGTTTCAGCTAGACTTTTCTGAATTTTTACTGTTTTGTTTGTCATTTTTCAAAAGAGATCATCTGTTTTTTGAGTTCATTCTCTTTATATTCAGTATAGTTTCTCTCTTTCTGTTCCTCAGTCTCTCTCTCTTTCTGTTCCTCTCTCTCTCTCTCTTTCTGTTCCTCAGTCTCTCTCTCTTTCTGTTCCTCAGTCTCTCTCTCTTTCTGTTCTTCAGTCTCTCTCTCTTTCTGTTCCTCAGTCTCTCTCTCTTTCTGTTCCTCAGTCTCTCTCTCTTTCTGTTCCTCACTCTCTCTCTCTTTCTGTTCCTCAGTCTCTCTCTCTTTCTGTTCCTCACTCTCTCTCTCTCTCTTTCTGTTCTTCACTCTCTCTCTCTCTCTTTCTGTTCTTCACTCTCTCTCTCTCTCTTTCTGTTCTTCACTCTCTCTCTCTCTCTTTCTGTTCTTCACTCTCTCTCTCTCTCTCTTTCTGTTCTTCACTCTCTCTCTCTCTCTCTTTCTGTTCTTCACTCTCTCTCTCTCTCTTTCTGTTCTTCACTCTCTCTCTCTCTCTTTCTGTTCTTCACTCTCTCTCTCTCTCTTTCTGTTCTTCACTCTCTCTCTCTCTCTCTTTCTGTTCTTCACTCTCTCTCTCTCTCTTTCTGTTCTTCACTCTCTCTCTCTTTCTGTTCTTCACTCTCTCTCTCTTTCTGTTCTTCACTCTCTCTCTCTTTCTGTTCTTCACTCTCTCTCTCTTTCTGTTCTTCACTCTCTCTCTCTTTCTGTTCTTCACTCTCTCTCTCTCTTTCTGTTCTTCACTCTCTCTCTCTTTCTGTTCTTCACTCTCTCTCTCTCTTTCTGTTCTTCACTCTCTCTCTCTCTTTCTGTTCTTCACTCTCTCTCTCTCTTTCTGTTCTTCACTCTCTCTCTCTCTTTCTGTTCTTCACTCTCTCTCTCTCTTTCTGTTCTTCACTCTCTCTCTCTCTTTCTGTTCTTCACTCTCTCTCTCTCTTTCTGTTCTTCACTCTCTCTCTCTCTTTCTGTTCTTCACTCTCTCTCTCTCTTTCTGTTCTTCACTCTCTCTCTCTCTTTCTGTTCTTCACTCTCTCTCTCTCTTTCTGTTCTTCACTCTCTCTCTCTCTTTCTGTTCTTCACTCTCTCTCTCTCTTTCTGTTCTTCACTCTCTCTCTCTCTTTCTGTTCTTCACTCTCTCTCTCTTTCTGTTCTTCACTCTCTCTCTCTCTTTCTGTTCTTCACTCTCTCTCTCTCTCTTTCTGTTCTTCACTCTCTCTCTCTCTCTCTTTCTGTTCTTCACTCTCTCTCTCTCTCTCTTTCTGTTCTTCACTCTCTCTCTCTCTCTCTTTCTGTTCTTCACTCTCTCTCTCTCTCTCTTTCTGTTCTTCACTCTCTCTCTCTCTCTCTTTCTGTTCTTCACTCTCTCTCTCTCTCTCTTTCTGTTCTTCACTCTCTCTCTCTCTCTCTTTCTGTTCTTCACTCTCTCTCTCTCTCTCTTTCTGTTCTTCACTCTCTCTCTCTCTCTCTTTCTGTTCTTCACTCTCTCTCTCTCTTTCTGTTCTTCTCTCTCTCTCTCTTTCTGTTCTTCTCTCTCTCTCTCTTTCTGTTCTTTTCTCTCTCTCTCTCTTTCTGTTCTTCTCTCTCTCTCTCTTTCTGTTCTTCACTCTCTCTTTCTGTTCTTCACTCTCTCTCTCTCTTCTTCACTCTCTATCTCTCTCTTCTTCACTCTCTATCTCTCTCTTCTTCACTCTCTATCTCTCTCTTCTTCACTCTCTATCTCTCTCTTCTTCACTCTCTATCTCTCTCTTCTTCACTCTCTATCTCTCTCTTCTTCACTCTCTATCTCTCTCTTCTTCACTCTCTATCTCTCTCTTCTTCACTCTCTATCTCTCTCTTCTTCACTCTCTATCTCTCTCTTCTTCACTCTCTATCTCTCTCTTCTTCACTCTCTATCTCTCTCTTCTTCACTCTCTATCTCTCTCTTCTTCACTCTCTATCTCTCTCTTCTCCACTCTCTATCTCTCTCTTCTCCACTCTCTATCTCTCTCTTCTCCACTCTCTATCTCTCTCTTCTCCACTCTCTATCTCTCTCTTCTCCACTCTCTATCTCTCTCTTCTCCACTCTCTATCTCTCTCTTCTCCACTCTCTATCTCTCTCTTCTCCACTCTCTATCTCTCTCTTCTCCACTCTCTATCTCTCTCTTCTTCTCTATCTCTCTCTTCTCTATCTCTCTCTTCTCTATCTCTCTTTCTCTATCTCTCTTTCTCTTCTCTCTCTTTCTCTTCTCTCTCTTTCTCTTCTCTCTCTTTCTCTTCTCTCTCTTTCTCTTCTCTCTCTTTCTCTTCTCTCTCTTTCTCTTCTCTCTCTTTCTCTTCTCTCTCTTTCTCTTCTCTCTCTCTCTTTCTCTTCTCTCTCTCTCTCTCTCTGTGCCCCCCCCACCTGTTTCTTTCTTTGTCCCAAAATGAAAATCTACAGCTATGAGTGGAATATACTGTATCTAATTGTACGTCATCATTTTAAATTCAACCCATGATTGGGTAAGATATAAAATAAGTAATGTTGAATGAACTCAAGTTTGAACTATATGATAGATGTTTTTTCACTAATATTTTACTAGTCAACGAAGAGTAATTCTTTTATTTTTATGTATCGACTATTATGATATCTATTGCCTAGTGAGGCATTACATGTAAATAGTTGTACAAATATATAAGAGTATTACCATTCTTCTTCTTCTTCTCTTTAGGTGAATAGTCCAAAAGTTTGGCGCAGTTTTGATGCGGATTCTTCAAGCCGGCCACCATTGTTCAAAACCAGAAGCAGTTCAATGCCAACACCAGGTTCTAAGAAACTTGACAACACTAAATCAGGCCTCAATCTGCCTCGCAGTGGCCGTGGCTCAGTGTCTAATGAAAATAATGTTCTACTTGATCCTGAGGTGTTGACAGATTATTCTACACAAGTGTTGGTACTAACTGTACTGGTAAGGCATTTTTACTTTTATGACATCCCCCCCCCCCCCCCCCGCCGCCAATTGAATGTCATTATCAAGGAAACTGATTGAATTTATCCAGAAATGCCATTTTAAACTACTCCTGTTTTCCTATTATTATCTCCCTGTATTTCAAAATTTGAATGTATTTTCTCATACGTAAAATAAAATTGATTGCCATTCAAGTCAACAACTGGACGGTAGAAAATCTTCTGTTCTACCAAGGGAATCAAAATATTCATCCTAGTCAAAAACATCCTGTCAATTTGCAACCAGGGGAAGAACTATGGAAAGGGACAAAATCTGCCACTTCAAAGTTCATTTACAAAGGGAAACTGTTTACTTTTAGAATTTTTTAAAAATCTTGGTGCTATTTTTTTCTGTAAAACATACTTTTTCCTGTGAAAAAAATCAGTTCTCCCTATTTGCTGAACAGACCTGCTAATCTCAGAAGTTATCTCCCTTTGGCTCTTCAACAAAGAGTTCTAAAATTTTGAATTCCATTCTTTAAGGAGTTCCATTGTCAATTACAAGTGGTTCATATCTTCAGGAGTTGAATGTAATTTTTGTAATATACTGAACCTATTGTTTCTCTATTGAATCAATGTCGTCATGATCACTGACCAGCAAAGTGGTGGGGTATTTTTTGCTTTTCATTTGGTTGTTTTCTTTTGTCTGTGCTACCAGACACGTCTAAACAGCTTCTAAAAATGTTTCAAATTTTTTGAAAGTATGAATTTTCCTTAAAAAAAAGGCATTTTTGGTGGTCTCTTTCGACTTTAGTATAATTGAATTAGTGCTACCAGTCATACTACAGTTAACTCATTTAATAGCTGGTGTGGCACATTTGCTTTTATGAGGATTTTAGTTAACTAAGTTTATTACACATCATAAAAGGTAAATTCCCTGTGATTCCAAAGGTTTGCTTGCTCAACAATGTTACCCCCCCCACACACACACACATACACTCACCTATCCATCGTCATTTAAGTATTTGTGCCATTTTCCATAGTTTTTCTAAAATTTATTTGCTTCTTGGAATTCCTGTTGGAGTTTTAGTTTCTGATTATCTATTTCATTCCACTTGCATATTTTTCTCATTAACTTTTGATTTACCCTTTATCTGCCTCCCTCTGACACTTCAACCCAATGGCAATCACTGTGATTTCCAATGGCAGTAGAGACTAATGTTAGATTGACTGGCTAAAAAGGCATAACTCAAGCCTACACCCACATCACTAACAATCTATTGTGGCCTTGGAACAAAGGGGTTGCTGAAAATGGCCTTGAGATCCTAGTGTGTGGAACAATCCTGGGCAAGTTTGGATACTTCCGGAATAAATTCACATCATTTGTATTTCTAACATATACTATAAATACACACAATTAGTGCACAGGTGCACTAATGTAATTTGAACTAGGAGATAATTCAAGTATCTTCAATTTCCTCCTTTGATAGAATAAATTTTGATAACATAGCAGGGAGACGTGTTTGATTGATTGACAGTGACTTTTATTGATATCTGAGATTTAACATTTTTTTGAAATCTGGAGAAACTAAAAAAAACTTAATTCCATTTTTATTCAATTTTTTTCCCAACAACATGGATAAATGTTCATGCTTAACACAATCAGAACTTACCTGTGTATAAATTTATTTTGTATGAAATTGAATTGCTAATAACTAATTTAATTATTCTTTTGTTTTTTTTGGGGGGGGGGTTATCCATCTTCTTTATTTTCTTTTTGTTTGCTCTTTTTATTTTTTGTTGAAAATTCGTTGATTAATAGTATAAAGAATATAAGCAAATGAATGCTTCAAATGATGTTCTTATCTTTAATATTGAATTAGTTTAATTCATTCAATAATTTAATATTTTGAATTTTCCAACCTTATAAATTTAGGTGTATTTAGGCATTTCCACTTTGCTGTAGTTAATTTTGCCAATTGTTCGTTCGGCTGTTCCAAAAGAAACTTGATTTGTTGTCTGATCATTTAGGAGTTTGTTTGTTTTTTTTTAATTTTTTCCAAAAGGCAACATTAGTGAGAAACACAACAGATGAAAACGAAGCTAGAATATTATATGAGTACTTGGCAGAAGCCTCAGTCGTGTTTCCCCGTGTCTTTCCTGTGATGTGAGTATAAATCTTTATTCTCCCAACCATCTATTACTAATGCACTTTTTTTTTCTTTCTTTCTTTTTTTTTCTTTCTTTCTTTTTTTTTCTTTCTTTCTTTTTTTTCTTTCTTTCTTTTTTTTCTTTCTTTCTTTTTTTTCTTTCTTTCTTTTTTTTCTTTCTTTCTTTTTTTTCTTTCTTTCTTTCTTTTTTTTTTCTTTTTTTTTTTTGAGACTAAGCTGTATGTGTATATATATATATATATATATATATATATATATATATATATATAAAATAGTAGACTGTGGATTCGCTACACAAACTAGCTCATGTTTCTGCCCTCTCTGGGCCTCTTCAGGTAAATGATTATCTTTGTTTTTTTTATTCTAGTTTTGGGGAATTTGGCGAGAAGGTTATGAGTGGTATGGGGTTATTCATTTTGTCAAGGGGTGTGAACTGGATCAAAGGGTCATCTCTGAAAGGATGCTTAGTAATTTTCTGGGGGTTGTTCTTATCTTGACCTTGGTATTTTGGTATTGGGTTTTATTGCCTCCGTTGATATCCTCTGTGACTCTAGTGGATAGTATTAATCTTAATTTTTAATTTATAATTTGTTTGGGTATGTTTGGAGATAGAAAATAGTGATAGGAAGTCTTAGGGATGATGGACATGGGAGCGAATTGTCTACTTTATTTTTTTGATTTATTAGTATGTGTGTTGCTGCCATTTTACATTCATTAAAAGGAATTTTGAGCAGCATTTCAGCATTGTTTCATTTTTTCTATTCAGCAAATGTTCGTTGGGTTTTTTAATTCTAATAAAGTTTAAAATCTCAAATTTCTCATTTAGGCAGAGATTGCAAGAATAAATTATACAGATACACAAACACACATAAATTGCACTTTATATGTATGAATAATAGATATTTGCATTGCACTGAGTTTGGAGAATAGCTTTCTGTACATATTGCATTTTGTATACGTGGATAACAGATCTGCATTGCAGTCAGCTTGGAGAATGGCATTCAGTTGACCACAAACAAATTTTTTGCTTTTATCACTTTTTATTTTATTTTTCAAAATCAGCATCTTTATAACATCATCAAAGAATAGAATTTCATTTTATTTCATAAGTTGCATCCATTTCATTATGTCTCTTGGATCCCTCACTGTGTCAGAAGATATCTGCACATTGCTAATTGTAATGTGTGGATAATAGTCCAGTTATATCTTATTTGTCACTACATATAGAATCAAGTACATTATTTTAACTTTAAATTATACAAGACGTCAGATGGAAAGAGAATGAAACAAATGAATATATACATGGGTATCTTGATCACATCTTCTACATAAGAATTTACAGGCTAAGATTCATCAGACAAGCTGAAGAGAGGAAAACCAAATACTGCACCTACTGCTTATCTGGGAATCCATTCAGGCGAAAAGATGTCTATGTTCAACATACTTTGATTAAATCTTTAGGGATACTAACCTGCAAGGAAAGAATTTGTAACAGCTAGGTTGGATGGCAGAATATAGTTGAAAAAGTCTGAGTAAGCTCGACCCAATGAAGTGGTGATATTATTTTTATGCTTTATAAACTGATACTTATCTGAAAATATTTAATTCCTCACAGTAATTTCCAGTGATGCACTGGAATATCAATCTGGTTAGATATCTGGCACTGGATTTACAGAAAATCAGTGCATCACTAGTGATTTTATTTCTTCTTTATGGAAGCATTTTTTTTAATTTTTTTTGAAAGAAGCTTTCTCACTTGTTATTTAACTAATTATTACTTTTACATTGAAATTTGAAAAACTCATGACTTATTATTTCTTCAAATTGACAGTATATAGGCTCTTTTTTGTTTTTTCTTGAAAACAGTTTTATATAATAATCACTACCCAACAAAAAGCTAGAAAATTAACTTATCCATGGATCACCCCTTTTCCCAATTTTTTTATTGATCACCTCGAGACAGCATGTAGCTAAAAGATTTTGGTTGTGTGGCTCTTTCTATTGAGTGACTAATCTTGATATCTGTTGTTCTAAATTTTTCAGACTTCAGGTTGACGTGATTATATATTTTGAAATATCTTGAATTATACAAAAATAAGTGGAGAACATTTCTTTATAGAATAAATTAGGTACTTCTATAATACACAAGGGTCCATTTTCTCCTTTTTTCTTTTTTCTTTTTCAATTGCATAAAAAAAATTCAATCAGGTTAAACATAAACAAGAAAATGCAGAGAAATATAATATTTTTGATATATTCGAGTACAATGCAATTGTAAAATTATTCAAATTCTGATGACATGGAAAATAAGTAAAAAAAAAAAAAAAAAAAGGCATCTCCTGATGACTTAAACTGATAATTTTTGATGTTTAATGGACTCAGCGATCTCATAGTCTGTTTATTGATGGTTTGGGTTTTAACAAACCCTCTTCTTTCCATTATAGACATAGCCTTTTAGATGCGAAAATCAACTCTGTGTTATCGTTAAGTCAGGACCAAGCTATCCTGAATGCAGTCCAAAGTATCATCCAAAATATGATAGCCTGTGAAGATTCATCACAGCAACAGTTATCTTATTTACAAAGTAAGTATTTCTCTTTCTTTGCATGCCTTTTTTTTCTTTTTTCACTTTTTATATTAACTCTCAATTTCACAAACTGCTTATAACCGCATTTAAATGCAGTGGTACTTACTTTCCAATGAATTGACTTTTTAAAAAACTCTTTAGTGATGTGAATATTTTTTTGATATCAAAATTCACCTAAAAGTGCAAGGAAGTAACTTTTATCAGAAGTTATTCTCCTAAATTCAAGATTTTCTATTTTTTTCTTTCCATGAATTTGAAATGATTGCTCTTTGCTAATTTGATTCATTGGCTTGAATTGTTTTTTCTATCACAAATTCAGTCATTACTGAACCTCTTCCTTTTCCTACATGGTTTCTCTTCTTGACTGCTTGTATAC
Source organism: Thysanoteuthis rhombus (assembly GCA_963457665.1). Lineage (NCBI taxonomy): Eukaryota > Metazoa > Mollusca > Cephalopoda > Oegopsida > Thysanoteuthidae > Thysanoteuthis > Thysanoteuthis major. The sequence goes on from OY735198.1 coordinate 1,179,239, forward strand.
AACATTCAATAACTGATTGGATTTATGTTCAATTTTACAAACTGATTCAAAATAACTGCTAAAACTAGACTGGATTCATTTTATGTAGGGACTGGGAGTGTGATTGCACTGCAGCAGATGTTTATGGGTTTAAAGAGTGTGGAATGACGTGACGTAAAGCAGCTTACAATACCTTTATGTAATTGTGACCTGAGCTAGTTGAATGGTGCAAGTTATTGCACTTCTGTGCCAATATGGAGTATAATCCTTTTACCAGCCTCTTGTTGAACGGTGTTCATCAGATATAGCAGAAAGTAAGGGTATGGTCTAGCATTAAATTTACGTTGTAAATAAAACCTCCCCTTTGAAACCTAATAAAATTTACTAATTTCGAAATTGTACGTAAGCGCAATACACAGCATAAAGACACTTATATTATTGCTGGAATGACGTTGATATCTTCAAAACTGTTGGAGAGGAAGCAGTGCCAAAAATGTTCAGAACAAATGAAATTATATGGAAAAACACTGTGTGTACACTAAGCGCAATCACACCAAGTTGATATAACTTTTTATTTAATGATTTGCTGAGATAACTTGCTTAACTTCCGGAGGTATTAAAAAGAAAAAAAAATTTTGAGCTAGAGCTAGTATCTCTAATTATACCCAATTTGCTGGTGTCTCTGTCATATTTGCTGGTGTCTCTAGCTGTGCCGTATTTGCCGGTGTCTCTAGCCGTGCCATATTAGCTGGTGTCTCTTTTACCAGTTTTGGCAGCTTCTGCAACCAAGCTGATACCAGACACATCACTTTTAGCTTCCTTCTTGACAACAAGAGGTAGGCCAAGAGGGCGTTCTGACAGTTTTCCAGGATCTCCATTTGCTCTGCCCAGCATGCGCCCTGTGGATCTAGGATGTTCCATTGTCTGTACACAATGAATGGAGGCAGTCTCTAATTATACCAATGTTGCCGGTGTCTCTTGCTATGCCAACGTCGCCGGTGTCTCTTATTGAAACTACTGAATCCTGTCAGGTTTTGCTTCTTTAAACTCGGCATTAAATTAAACACCATATTCCTCTAATAGCAAGCGTACTTTCAGAATTCATCAGAAACCGTCATACAAAACTATCAGCATAAATTTTGTCAGTTTGTAAGATTTTCTGGCCGGCTATCTATGTATGTATCACATACAGGCTGCACCAGTAGAGTTTGAGGGCTGAAAATTTGAACACTTATTCCTTATTGAGTCTAGAAAAATCTTTTTATTTTAGTTTCTTGAATAATTGGCGGGGGACGGGCAGTGGTTCAATTTACAACACGAGTTCATGCTTAATCCATCTATTTGTGTCTGGCAGCATTCATGCTCATTTTTTTTCAATTCAGACTTTTCAGTGATCACTGCCCACCAAAGGGCAGTGAGAAGTAGTTTATTCATTCATCACTCCTTTTTACAATTTTTAGTAGATCATCCCCAACATGGCATGGTGCCAAAAGAAGTTGGTCACATTACGGTTTCTATTGAATGACTAACCAGACCTGTTTCTTTTTACTTTTGCACCTACCCTTCTACCATGATTTCATGATTTTTCATTCCTAACCTAATTTGACTGAAACTTTATTCATTCCTGTATTCTCTAACATTCTCTTCAAGGCTCATTTCATCAACTTCCAAAGTTTTACCTTTTATAAAAAAAATATTATTGATGTTTTCATCTTGTATGTAAAGCTGCTAAATTTGTAGAGCATGCTAATTGTTAAATCTGTGGAAACTGTCAAATACAACCAGATACTGTCTTTGTCATCGTTAGAAAATCAACCTGTATCAGGTCAGATGCAGACACCAAAGTTCTACGTATCGATTATGAAATGCTAAGATAAAACTAGAAAGCACTCTTGGAGTACACACCTGCCAGTGCCGTACTCTAACTAAATTCCAGTATCCACCCCTAAATTCAATCCTTTCTTCTGTAGCCCATGGCCCAACTTTCTACAAAATTTCACTGAAATTCATTGATAACTTTTGCAAATGTGGACAGACAAAAAGAAAGACATGGTATAAGACATATACCTCTCTAATTTTATTGGTAGTGGTGGAAAGTATATTTTTTTTATGTATAAAGTATCTTAAAAGAACAAAGTAAAAAAAATCCAGATTTTATCTTCTTAGAAGAGTCAGAAAATCCTCATGTTGTAAACATTGCAATATTCTTTTTGAATCAGTTAAAATTCATTGTTCGTGAATTTTCATTGAATTTTTCACCTATGTCTCCAATGAATTTGGGGCTCTTAAATTGCAAAGGAATTGTTTTTTGAGTTTTTTTTTTTTAAATCTTTTGGAATATCTTGAAAATGACCAAAATGAATTGTGGTCATCATGGAAAGAGTTCTTCAGACCATGAATCTAACTTTTATAATTGCAATAACTTTGTTCCATTTCTTAAAAAATATTTCTTCTTTTTGAGGCCTTTCTCTCTAAATTGTTTTTTCATGCAATTCTTTGCCTTTAGTACAGCGGTTCCCAACCTAGGATCTGCAAAGGTATTATTGGGGGTCAGTGAGCTTCTTGAGTTGGCAGATCTTTCAAAAGCTCATTGAAAAATTGATTTAAATAAAAGGGGTCCTTGGTTATGAAAAGGTTGGGAACCAGTGCTTTAGTGCCTAGCTCTAATCTCTAATCTTTTTCATTGAAGTAACACCTACTGCAACTGTCTTTGTCTTAATTTTCTCCATTGAAGTAGTTCCAAACTTTGAAAATGTCTTTATTATTCTGCTTCCTGCACTCAAATAGATCCTTTGGAATACATCAGTACAAATGACAATTAAATTTGTCCTGAAACTAACAACAGTAATACTTCAGTCAGTGCTTCACATAGAAAACCTTTTTTCATAGAGTTTTAAACGGAATAGCTCTATATAGGGGTCTTTATAAGGTAGCATAAATGAAGATTATGCCAGCAATTATTTTGACCTCTTGAGAACAATTTTTTCATGTGTATCATTTTTATTATTCCAATATGTATACAATACATGCATAAAGATACTTTGAGAAATGAACATTTCTGCTTCCATCCAAAAATGTATTTTTCATGTCAGTGTTTGTGCATGATGTTCTGACAGAGCACAAAATACAATAACAAATAGGGGAAAAATACAATAGGGGTTAAAATATATGATGTTGTCGTACCTTGATGATATGGAATGGATTAGTGCTGTGTATCCTATCTGGTAGCTATTTTCTGTCAATATATATCTCTACGTAGATAATTGTGTGTGTGTATATTCTCATAAACCTGGTAAATTAACCACAGTCAAGAGCACTACAAGAAATAAGTTCTAAACAGGAAAGCCCTAAGTGAGGTATTACTGTACAGATGTATTTTTTTCTAAATGCTTCATTCTCTTTGTCAAATACTTCAAATCTCACCAGATAAATGAACATGAATAAAATCTGTTGAGCTAGTGACACGTAACTTAATTGGTTGGGGAATAACCAGCTAATTGTCAGTCTAATGAGTTATCAATGAGCTGAAATCTGGTTAGTTTAGGTCTAGAATATATATAGAGTGTAAGGTATCAACAATAGAAAATGGAAAGAACAACTGGACCAGGAGACGTACAAAAATACCAACTAGACATAATGTTCTTCCAAAAAGGAAAAAAACGTATCAGAGTTGAAAATAATTGTTAACTTCAGGGTGATTTTTCCCCTTGCCGAAAAGCAATAATCCAAGGGAAAATCGAACTCAACCTCAGAAGAGTAAGAGAAAAGAAAAAAAAGAGAGGTTAAAGTTTATCCTAAAAATTATATGGTCAAAAAATTTTCCCTTTACATTTTTTAATTCTTTGGGCAAGATAGTTTCTTCTTCATTAATCAAAACAAACTTGTAACGATTAATATAAAATGCATTCAAAGACTAAATACCGAAAACCAACTAAACATAATGTTCCAACTAGAAATGAAAATCCAAGAGGAAATTGATGTACGAGAAATGTAAAGGCATTGTCATCAGTCAATGACATTGCCAAACTAATTAACTATATACACAGGCAAATAATAGCTCCTGGATCTTTTCAAAACTATCCAAGTACTCTGCTTTCATTGTTAAATTTCATTAGTTCTTACCTCCTCAAATTTCAATTGCTTTTTATTACAACCTCGACTCGAACCATCATTCTGCAGCATAAGTAATCAGTGTGATCAGAAATACAAAGCGCACCCAAGACAAGAATCGAACTCACATCCCCTAGCTTGGGGAAGTCCAGTATATGCCTGTTTTCATAGTCTTAATTTTCAGACCTTTGTAATAGGAAATTCTTTCCCTTTCCAGGAGAACAATTAAGACATAATCTAATATTCTTAATGTAATGATTTTAAAAAAAACTTTGCCTGATACATTTTTATACTTATAATGATAAATATCAAATATTTTCTATTCATGCAGAAAAATAATGAAAGTTCTAAATATTGTCAAACCCATATTACTACCTACTTCCTTTTGAGTTGCAGCAAATTTAGAAATGTGCGTCATCATGGTGGATAAATTGATAATTGATGATAATGTTATGGATTCAAAGGTCTGAAAACCCAACTCATTTAATGTCTTTGTCAATAGTGGAATTATTTTTCAAGAAATATTTAAAAAAAAAAAAAAAATGCCCTCACACTTTGTTTCAAAACCTGGCTATGATTAAGGATCATTTCTTGTTTGAATTTAATTCTTCAAATTCTTACACTGCTTGTAATTGACAGTGGAACTCTTCAATGAATAGAATTAAAAATAGAACTCATCTGTGAATTGAAAAGAATTTTTTTTTTTTCAAATTCACCCAATGGTCAGAGGGGGTATAATTTTAATCATAAGTCATTTCCCTTGATAATGACATTCATTTTTTATTTATTTATTTATTTTTTAATGAATTTAAGACTTAATTCTGAATCTATTTTCTTCTCTTTGTTTACCTGACCACCAGATACAGTATTCACTTTTATTTCAGGTATAGGATTTGGTGGACTGTGGAGGTTTGCTGGTGGCTTTTCAAAGGTAAGCTCTCAGGAATGGATACTACCCTTTGAGCACTGCTATTGTCATTGTTCAGTGTCATGTGTCACTTTCCGGCCTTGATCCCAGCATCCTGTGGGCACAGAAATAATGTCGCCTGATAGGGGAGACACGTTATCTGCCTCACAAACTTCTTGTTATCTTACTACTTTGTTAGCAGCTAGCTTTAAAATCATGAAACAGGGGCCCCTCCCCAACTTTTCAAATTTTTATATTTTTTATTTATAAATCTATATTTGGTAGCCTTTTTTCTTTCAGGCTTGTATATAGTCTCCATATCTTATTGAAAACAATTTTATAAGAATTGGAATATGATTATAGTGAAAATAGTGAATTTTCTTGTATTTCATTATTTTGTATTTCATTGTTACATTGTTGGCTGAATGTATTAGTGGCATCGAATATTTTGTAGTTGAAAGTTATTTGGCAATTAAGAACTGAAGTGAGATGAAGTAGCAGGAATGAATCAAGCAGTATTTGTTTTTTGTCCACTGATGTGTGAAATATTGGACAGAGGCAAGAAGCAGTTGATGAGATAATTTATTTGGGAACTACTCTGTGTGTATGTATGTGTTTGCAAATGTGTGTGTTATGCTTTTGTGGTTTAATACAGTGTTTGTAAAATAATGCAACATTTAAAAAGGAAATTGACTTTTTGAAAGAAACTTTACTGTTGCCTCTCTTAAATTTACTGTCAGCTGATTGGCTGATATGCTTAGCTGTATTCTCAGCTAAATGTATCAACTAATCAGCTGACAGTGAATTTAATGGGATCAACTTAGAATTTTAAAGAGTTATCTCCCCTTTTGAATGTAGCACTTTTTTATGAACTTCCTGTATTTTCTCCCCTATTCTGTCTGAGCTTTAAATGGCTCATAAAATTCCTTTAACTCCTTAGGATGCATGATTTTTTTTCTCCTCTGGACCAAGTCATTTTTTGTTTGCTCTGTCACTTTATATTCATCTCCTTTTTTTCTCTGCAGGTAGTCCTTTCTATACAAACTGCAAACTCCTGGAGGTTGTTTTGATTAAGTATTATTTCAATGAACAGTTATATATTAAAGTTACATCCTTAGGTTGGACCTGAATAAATGATGAAGACTTAATAAATACTCCTATAAGGTAAAAGGATAGAGATAATTTTGAAATGTTTAGTAACTTTTGAACAAAGCAATTTTTCCATATTTTTTATTCTTCCTATACACTCACATACATAAAAATATTTTGGAGGAGCTCATTTTCTGTCACGAAACCGATTATATTTTTCATGCAGTTGTTAAAAGATGTTCTGAAAAGGTTTGTGGCTTTTTCCTCACATAAACCTACAACTACTTTATTCTTTCACTTTCAGAATTTCCGATTCACCTTAACCTCTTTCCAATATCATCGTTTTCATATATTCTTATTACAACAGGCATACTTTTTAAGTTTGGATTCCTATTTACTTTTAAAAAAAGCTAGTTGTTTAGACATTCTTTCAGCATGGAAATTATAAATGAAAGAAAAGATGGGTGATTGACATAGTTGTCCCAGATGCCAATACCCCCAGTACCCTCTCTATGTATATCTGTTTAAGAAGTGAAGATTTTTGCCACTTATGAGATGTAGATGCTTATTTTCAGTGTTGTTTTCTGAATCTCCTTTATAAAATTTCAAGTGGGTTAACTCTTTCGTTCTAACATTAGAAAAAGAAAAAGATCAATGGTTCTGATCCTCTTCTGCTCTATGCCCCACGCCCCACATGGATTCCTTTTTACAGTTGAGCACCCATTATCTGAAATGCCTACGACTAGAAGAATATTTTTGTCTACATAATGAGGTATATTTGGGATGGGGGGGATGCCAGTAATGTGTGGGGAGTATTTGGGGATTTCTTAACTTGCGTTTTTCTTCTATTAATTAGATTGTGTACAAAGAATGATTTTTTTTTTTTTTTTTGTGTTGTAAAAAAAAGTTTTCAATTATTTAATTCTATTTTTATTGCTTATTGGAAGTTTCCCTTGTTCGATAATGATTGTTTATTGTTTCTGAATAGAGTAAGAAAAGAGAGTGATACAGATACTTGAGAAAAAAGAAAAGAATGTGTAAAGGAGGTTTTCAGGTAGGAAAACATTTAAAGGATAACAAATTAGAATTGATTATTGTTTTGGGTTCGTTTTTTCCAAATTTGAGATACGTGTAAAAACAAATAAGTATTGAGTTACAAGTAGCCGTGAATGTAATAGAAACTGAGAATTTTAACTTGTTTCATCTGTCACCATTTGTAGTGTAAATATGATTTTACATTTCTAAAGAGTTGAATGAAGATAAAGTTTCTACTCTTGTCAAAATGAGTTATGTGTCATGTTGGCTTTTGAAGGTTTTGGTTTTCAGAGTTTAGGATAAGGGGAGCTCAACTGTATAAAAAATATGTATTATACATCAAGTGGCAGATTCTTTGTAAAAAAAAAAAAAAAAAAAAAAATACTGACATACAATCTTCACTTACTGATTGATATTTTTGTAATTTCCTTATTGTGTGAAATTTATTATCAATGCAAATACCCCATCATATCTAACTAGCACATTGTGAATCACTTTCCTTTGGTGTTCAACTTCACCATTTCAACACTAGATGGTGCTCTTTGATAGAAAAGCTTAACATTCTAGATCGTTCTGAACATTTTATAGTACATAATAGCTATATATGAATAACCACAGAACAAGAAAAAGAAGAAATGAATATATGACCTTTTTCCAATGAATTTGGATGACATGATTCTTTTCTCTTTTTTTTTCTTTTTGTTTTGTCTCACTTAACTAACCTAATCACATGAACATAAATGCATGTTTTCTGTCTTGGAGATTTATCCATGGCTCCCCAAAATATTAAGGTCATCAAGGTCATCAAGATCTGAAAAAAAGTTTAGAAATCACTACCTGGAAACATTCTGAGCATATTAGTTGCACTTTGATGAATAATTTTCGGCTTTAAGTAAAATAAGAAAATAAAAAAAATTTTTTTTTTTAAGTGTTCCAATAATAAGGCCTCATTTTAGGGGAAGCATCCATTTCGATTAATTAGCAAGAGATTTCAATTTTACTGGCAATTTCAGACAGAGTTGCTTCCCTTACTTAGAAATGGTATAGTATAAATGCTTGTATAAAAAATTATCAACAAAATTTAAGACTTAGAATAATTAATCAGATATATTGCTTCCTTTAAGATAAGAACTGACGTGTATTTTTTTTTTTTTTTTTTCAAAAATTGTTTCATTGAAAAAATGTAAAGCAAGGACTACCTGTGATTTATCTTTTTTTTTCTTGTCTGAAGTAACATGTTTTGTACTGTATTTTTTTTTTATCAAACTCTGGCTTGTAAATAGAATTTTTTTGTATTGAACAGTTTTGTTAGCATACGTTGAGTATGCTTCTTATTTTTTTTTCCTTTCAAATGTTTGACACGACAGTGTAAACAGTTCATTTCACTTTGCACAAAAGTTAGTAATTGTGTGTGTGTGTGTATATATATATATATATATATATATATATATTCTCGCCTTCTTTCACTCTATTTTCCTTTCTGATGCTTGATTAGTTTATTCTTTGTGGCATTTTTATACATCTAGCTCTATTGAGGGAGAGATGTTTATCCTACAATTGACCATAGTTCTTATTTCATATGAATATTATAGCATTCGAATTTACTACATGCAGCTTTTCCCACTGATGCTGTGTGCAGAATTTTTTGTCCGTATCCATTTTGAAAGTGATTATTGACTGGATAAATCTGAATTTTTGAGCAAGCTGATATTTTGTCTATAACTTTGATGAGTCATTACCATTTCAACTTTTGTTAGAATCCCCCTTTTTAAATTGTCCAATTTCCTTGTGAATATTGCATGCTGAGCCTCCTAAGAGTAAGTTATCCACTGCAAGTTAGAAGCCCTTGTCTATTGCAATATAAAAGCTTTGACTCACAGATAGAACTTTGTCGCCATCAATCAAAATAAAAGAAATTTTATCAACTTAGCCATATAACTGCAATGACTGAGATTTCTGTCATTTGCAGTTAATAGGTTGCAGTTATGGATCATATTATTTTGACAGTATTTATAGTTGAACTGTTTATTCTGGAAAATATCGACTCTAGAACAGTCTGTTAAATGCAGTGTTCCAAAAATCTTGGAGGTATCTTATTTATGTTTCTGGTATTAAATTAGTCTGGAAATTGCGTTTTAGTTGGACAACTTTGTCAAGATTTGCTGAGATTAAATCAAGTTTTAAAAAAGGGAAAAGAAAATGAACATCTTTTTCAGTAACCAAATATTGTATGAAAAATCATGCATGGTCACCATTCCTGCTCAGAAGTTTATATCCTTTGAAAATATTTGAATAAATTATGCAGGAAAATGGTGATAGGGAATCTAAAGGCATTTTCTAAACAAAACTTTTTTCATCTTTTAACGACTATATGTATGTATTTATATTCATTTCGATATTTCAAGCAAAAATTGATTTAAATTGGGGAAATTTCATCTTTAATGATAATTGGGAAAATTTTTTTAAATAACTTTCATTTACCATTCAGAGTACACTTTATTGATAAATCTTTTACTCTCTTTAATCAAACCCTGTTTTAGTTTGAGTTCATGGCTGAATACATAAGCGCATTTAACTCTTAATTTCATGACCAGCTTGATACTGCTCCTAATTGATAGTAGAACTATTCAAATTGAATATAAAAAAAAAATAATCAAACTCTTCTATGAATAAAATAGGAAAAAAAGGAGATAACTTCCATAATTACTCCTCTTTTTAATAACATTCAAATTTTTTTATATGAATTATAGAGTTGAAGTTTAGAGAGATGTATTTTTGATAAATCATGAATCTTTGGCCAGGATCAAATTAGTTTCGCAATGAGGTAAAGACTATAACAGTGTTGCAACCTTGGTCGCTCAACTGCATTAGTCACAGAATTATTAAAGATTGAACGATGCAGTTTTGACAAAATCGATAACGTATTTTGAAGATTCATCCAGATCTTTTAAATGACCTGACCTGACCTGACCTGTATCATGAGAATGGGTGAAGATTTTTCAATATTTTCATTAAACATTGGGGCATCAATGAATAAGTAATAATTTTGATTGGTACAAAATCACTACAGAGCAGGGTACTAAAGCTATGATGCCTCAAATAGTTTGAACCCAACCCAACCCAACCCAACCCATCTTTTGTGCTTAATAACTTCAGAACGAATATAAAAAAATCTTTAAAAAAATGTTTTCACCAAATGATAGAGCATTAAAAACAAAGTAATAATGATTTTAGTTAGTATTCACTAAATATTAAAAGTCAACTATTTTGAAAAATTCCTAATTTTCTAGTTAGGATATCTCTATCTCGTAATCAGTATTTATATACAGAACATATTTTGGTTGATTCCTAGAATCCGCACATAGAACGGATAAAATTCCTGTTAGGTCTACAATGAACAAGTGATTATCTCCCTTCTTCAGCAACAGAAAATAGAAAGATTTCCTTTAAAATCTTTAAAGTTTAACACACTTGCTCTCTTGATATTAAAAGCTGATCAGAAATGAAAACAATTCAATTCATTAAGAGCCATAACAATTAGTTTCCCTTTCAAGAGGGAGATAATTTTTAATTCATTTAAAGGCTAAATGGAATCATCTCACATTTTATGCACGGATTCTAGAAATCAACCCTTATTTCGTGAGACTTGAAAAATATTTTCTAAGTGTTATTTCCCTGGCTTTTTTCTCCATTGTGGTAAGATTTAAGATCGTACAAAGCTTTTGATTTCTTATGAGGTAAGTTTGTAATTCAATTTTTACCTGGACATTGCTGACAAACCAGACTTTCCTACGTTTCCAGGTAAATATACTTTCTTTATTTGAAACTAAACGATTATATTTCCTGTTGATTTGCATAATCTTCAGACTCCATATAGAAAGTACTGGTTGGCTGAGCAGAAAACAGACTCGGCAAGCTTAGTTCTAACTCCAGCCAGGATAGGTTGTGTAAACTTCACACTCATGCGCTTTGGAGAGGCATAAATGCATCTTTACCCCAGCTATAAGTAAAATGGTGCAGAGTGAAGTGAGGGTTGCCACTTCAAGTGTATGCCAACTCTCGGTCATATATTGTGAACGTGTTGTGTAGGTAATAATGTGATAAGTGGAACCCAAGCAGGGACGGCTGAAGCTGTAGCCAGCGTTATTTTGTCCTAATTTTAGCAGTTTCTTAAAGTTTCTTGTTTTAGATTTCAAGAATCAGGATTGTTTTTAATTAGGGAATCTAGTGTTCATCAGAGCATGATATTGTAGGCCCTTCTGTATTGACACATATGGAACTGTCAACATAGGTTTCTTCATTTTATTTTTTTTTCAGTTGGTCCAGCTGGCTGTGTATATAAAACTCATTCAGGGTGCACCAATGGACCTAGAGGGCCAAAAATTTAAGCATTCACTCATTTCTGGAAAAAACACTTTTCATTTTTGTAGATTCGCCCTGTAGATTGGTTTTTAGTTGGAGGGGGGGGGCAATCTATTATGTATTTTTATGCTAAATTGATTGCTTGTTTTATAGAAATTCAAACTTTTTTAGTGATCACTGCCCTTCAAAAGTTGAGAAAAGTATCTTATTCATTGAGAACCTTTTCAAAATTTTTAAATTGATCACCTCAACAGGGCATCCTGCCAAAAGACATTGGTCAAGTGACAGTTTCTATCATGTGACTAACAAGACCTGTTGCTGATTTTTTTTATTTACTTCTGCCAACAAAGTTAGGAGAGGTATATGTATTCACCTGTGTCTTTCTGTCCACATATCTCTAGAAGTTTTCTAAGAATTTCAATGAATGATCCATAAAATGAGTGATTAAATTTTAGGGTAGATCCATGTACAGTAAGTTCCCCTACATCCCAGCTATATGTTCACACCGCACAATATTTCCTGAAATTCAAAATAACAAAATGTTCTGAGCAACAGGCTACAGAAAAAGTGATTAAATTTTGGTGTCTCCTCTCTGAGTGCTCTGTAGTTCTTATGGTGTCTCCTCTTATGTTTTTTTTTTTCATTTTTCTTCTTATAAAGAATTTAATTGTGATGAAATACTGTTTGTTGGATTCATGGCTCAGGACATTTTGGTTGAGAATTCCTTTATTTACGATTATTCTAAGTTTGTCTGCTTGGTGTTATCTAAGTAGCAAATTCGGTGATTTCACTTTCAACCTCTGATATATTTGAAAGGTCAAAATTTTAGTATCGCTTCTTTCTCTCTTTATTATATATACTATTGTGTATACTATTTGATCCTCTGGAAAAAAGATTCACTAAAAAAAGGGTTCTTATAGAAGACACTTGTAAGCTGAAATGGCGTTTAGTGAAAAAGCAATTACCATTGATTTACATAAGAATTTTTGAACATCCCAATTTCCAAAAAATGGTTAGGATGGTTGTCCGACTAAGTCATCAGAGGTTGTGTTGTGTTTAGAGATACAGGAAATTAGGATGTAGAAGAGTGTGTATGCTTCTTTTTTTCTTTTTTTTTTTTCTTTTTTTTTTTTTTAAAGGGTGGTGTAAAGCAAACCATGGAAAAGCAGGGGTGACTTTTACTAAAAACTTGTTTTAGTGGAAGAGTCCTTTGTTTGCAATGGTGGATAGGAGTTATTTTCATCAGCAAACAAGAAAATTATACTATTCATTATTTAAGATGCCCTCCCTCTCGTGAAAATTGTCTTTAGTCTCATGACCCTGTACAGGGTTTTCCAGCCCCTGTGCTGTATCATTGTGGCAAGACAACCTGACAGAGTTCACCGCTCTCCAGGCTTCTTCAACCCTACACTTGGTGAGGAGCTCTTAGCAGAGAGTTTAAAGTCTTTGGTGTGACTTGACCATAACCTACCAAACCAGAGGCAAGCACTCAACAACCTGTGGTAACTCATTATTACTTGATGAATTCTTCTCTAGATCTTTTAAAATTTACTATTGCACAGGAACTAAGAAAGTCTGTATAAAATTCTTTGATTTGAAACAATTGTTCAAAAGATCTGACACAAGTAGTGATTCTGCATCTCAGTATTTACAATGTTCAAATAATGTGTTAATGTAAATACTCTTATCTGAAGTCTATTAGACAGGGTGTATTAATCATTATCTATGATATGGTCACACTATTTATGTTTTATTTTATTTTCATTTTTTTATAATTTGATGAGGTATTGTAAATGATTATTGATTTTATGTATTCATTTGTTTATAACGTTTCGGTTGTGTACCCTCTGGTCCTTGTCAGGTGTTGTCGGTTCTAGAATGTTTGATAGAATGCTTGATTGAACATCCGTTTTTTGTATATCCAGGTTGTGTTTTTGATCTTGAATACAGAGTTGCTTCCCTTACATTCAATCTGTCTGCTTTTTCCTAAGAGGCCCTTCATGATGAAAAAATGAGTATATACTTGTACAAATACACCAACTTTTGTTTGGACAATCCAATCTCTTCTTCCCATCTTCCTGATGATTGTACATTTTGTCTGCTTCAGTTTCACTATCAGCCGTTATTATTGCCAATCTTTGAATCCTGTACTCATAGATAATCCCTGTTAACCCTTTCAAGACTAACCTGTTAAGGTTCTCAATGCCTGAATTTTTAAAAGGATTTTTTTTAAAAACTTGTTTATTTCATGATCAAAGAAAGCTGTTCTTTTATAAAATCAACAAAAATTTTCTATATATTGAAGAACCAAAATCGTAATGGGTTTTATTTGTTCCTTCAAACATTTATGCCAGGAGGGATAACAAATTAGCAGAATATTTTGCCTCTGCATCTTTCCTTTCCATTTGTGTAATGAGGGGTTCATATTTTGATGATATCATCGTCTACGGTTGTTGAAGCTGGGAAAACTTCATTTACTTTATTTTCTGTGACATCTATGTCCCTGTAGACCCCTGAAAGATATCTACATGACATATATATCCCAGCTGTCGTAGAAACTTCAGGATATAAATGTCCTTAGAATCTTGGATTTGATTGGACTATTTCAATTTTTTAAAACATTTTCTTAACTTAAAAAAAAAATTCATGATTCTGCCCCCCATCCCCATCCACCCACCAAACACTTGGACTTCTGGATGGAGTTTGTGACAAATTATCAATGGGTTCTATATTGGAAGCAGACTCTTGGGCAAATCATTTCTGTAACAGCAGGGCTTGATAGTTTTCTTCTTTTCCTTTGGGAATATTCCTACAGACCTTCAAACAAACATTTATTTTTTCTCATTATGCTGTGCAACTTTTTTTTTTTTTTTTTTTTTTCCCCGAGCAATACATGTTATTTTCTGATTATGTCAAAAAAGTATAAAAAATGTCATTTATTCCTTCCAAACTTTTGCAACCTTAGCAGATAATATGGAATCTACTCATTTCCAATCAAACAATGGGCAAATTTGCACATTTTTAGTCGCATAAAGTAAGAAAAGCAACTACATGTGAATATCACTATCCTGGTCACAAAAGCAAAATTTCAAGGGAATAATTGCCATTTTCTGTGTAAGAAATTCTAAAATAACAGTCATTGGCCATTAACAAAAATTGTGTTGCACAGTGTTATCTATCACTATATGCCATTCATTCTTCTAGAACTCTCATTTTAGAATACTAGAACCCAGAAACAGGTCCCAGTTTTTTTTAATAATTGTTTCCTCCAAATGATAGTGGGTTTCATTTCACCATCAGCACCTACAGAGAAGGGTTGTCAGATTGGACAATCCAATACAGACATAGGAATTGCATCAATTCTGGAAATGAAACTCTATTTCCAAATTCAATGCTATTCCAATGCTTGCGTTTGGTAAGTCCAAGATAAAGCTATGATTATATCCCTTTGTAGCCCTGCAACTGTGTGATGTCTTGGCTTGATATTTTGATATCAGTTGGTACATTGCCGATCATTTCCCAGTTGGTTCGGTCCAAGTTTGCTTTCATCAAAATTTGTGTTGTCTTCAAAGAGTTTTTTCTTCTAACAATTATGTTGTTTACACCACATTTCAGCCGATTTATTTTGCGACTTTCTTCAGGTGTAATGTGTAATACCTGTAAGGCAAAAAAGAGTCTCTTTCTCTGGTATGAGAAGGCCGTAAATGAATTATCTGAAACATTGTGTGAACAACATAACCAACAAAAATGAATTCAATTATCTGAAAAGCTCTTTGAATGTTAATGACTCTTTTCAAAATTATAGACAGTTTCTTGTCTGTTGTCTGTTTTTCTCTTTCTATTTTGTTCTTAGTTTCCAGTTGTCTTACACATGTTCTGTAATTTTGAAAATTTCTGATATTCTGGACATCTTCAGTTATTGAATGATTGTAAAGTATTTCTCAACTCCAGCAAGATTGAAACAGCATCAAAAATTGAATCTCATATTTCAAGGTTTTGACCATGTGGGTTGGTTTTTTTTTTGGGGGGGGGGGTCCAATTAATTTATAGTGAATGTGTCCCAGTTCACCGCAACCACTATTCAGGCTGTCTGGCTAGTGAGTTTTTAGTCTTAACATCCACTTATTCTGCTTGTGTGCTTAAATATCGAAGCCTCCCTCTACCGACACTTAAATCTTGTTGGAGATGAGAAATACTTCAATTTCATTTAATGACTGATGAGGATATACTGAATATAAAGAATTTTCATAATTTTGTAAAAACAGTCTTGTTTTTCTTCTCTTTAATATTAACAAGCAAGGCATTATCAATCAATACTTATATAAAGTATTAACAATTTTAATATGATTATTATTATTCAACTTGGTCCCCGCATGACACTGCACTGTTGTCTCATTATACTACACTACCAACCCACTCAAGCTCACTAACACTGGTTTTTCTTTCTTCCTATTTTTCTCTCTCTGTCTCATCCTTAACTCACTAGACAATGTGTTATTTATTTTCCACTCTATTGGGTTTAGATACTTTCGTCTAAATCACTTTGGTCTACACTCATTTTAGTCTAAAATCTCTTCCCAATTGTCCATCCGTCTGTATGTGATCACCTACTTTTTTGTGTATTCAGAAGTGACTCCCAGGCAGGTTTTTGTATCCCCTCCCCCCTCCTGAATGTTTTGGGGTTTTTTTGGGGGGGGTCATTTTTTTTTCTTTTGGGAAAGTGCCTGTAGACCAAAGTGATTTTAGCCCCAGGGATTTAGACGGAAGTGCTGTACCCCTCTCTATCACACCCTCACCCTCTATATGAGGGTTGCACGCTGTCTCTTACTGTCTCTGTCTTCCCATCTCTCCTCCTCCTCTGTCTCCATCCTTGCGCTCTTTGCTCATCCGTCCTAGCACGTCTTGAATTGAACCATCCTATGCTGCTGCTGCTGCTGCTGCTGCTGCTGCTATTTGTCGGATAAATTTCGTCCGGCAGTCTGCTGATATCACGTCAGCCGTCATCAGCTCTGCCCTTTTCTGAAAGCATTCACTTGTGTTCCACGACATGTCACAAAGTTTCCAGTGACACTTGAGGAACACGTGATGATGACCAAAGAATCCTCTTGGACTTCCAAAATATTACGCCTCACGTCTGTTTTTCTTTTTCTTAGGACAAAACTTGAGCGTGAATTGAGAAGACTAAGATGGAGTTGATTTGACTTCAACTATCTCTCACAAGTTTGATTGAAACACAAGAACAAAGTAAGAAGGAAAAATATTAATTTTTGTCTCTTTTTTTTTTTTTTTTTTTACCTTTTTTATTATTTCATCTTTTTATTTTCATTTATTTAATTTTTTAATTTAATCTAAAAAAAAAAAAATTTCCCACAAGAAGAAAAATGTGTTTGAGTGAAGATGTGTGTTTTGTGGATGGAGTTTCTTTGTTAGTTTTTTTTTTTTTTTTTTCGTTTTTTTTTCTTCAAAAGTTATACGAAAGTGTGGAGTAAAGGTTTCCTCACCTTAAGAGTGGCACACAAACATTTGCAAATACCATTTAGAGCAAAGAAGCCTTTTAAATTGGACAATTTTTTTTTTATGCTGATAGGATTTTTTTTTTAAAAACAAATTCTGCCCAGTCTCATCTTGGTAAAGTTAACCCATTAACTTTGGTAGAATGACCAACATTCAGTCATTTGCAATTAATGGGTTAAAATAGCCATAAGATTTTTAAAAATTCTAATTCAACAGAATTAGAAATGTGTATAGGAGCATGAAAAGCCCTGCTGAACACTGCAAAATCCCTTTCTTGCTAACATTACAACTCTAGTTAAGAACAAAGATTTTAGTCATTTGCAGTGAGTGTAAAAAGTATCTGATCCATTTCAAAAAGTTCATTGTAACATCTATATACAGCTTCAGAATTGACAAAATTTGGACCAAAGATTAAAAAATACAGAAGCCAAAACAAGATTGAACATTGAAAAGTTATGTACAAAATTCTTTGATCCAAATTCTGTCAATTTTGAAGAAGTACAAGGATATCAACATCATTCCTTCTGACCTGTATCTGATACTTTTTGCCCTCTATTTTGAAGACTTGTCAGGTAAATTTTAATGCTAAAGGTTGAAAAGTGTTATTACTATTGCTTTTCATGTATACTCCAAATTTACATAGCCTTATTCACAAAACTAAAAAGTCAAATTTAGCCACATTCTTTACTATAAAAAAATATACTATCATTGTCTTTTGATTACCTGAGATGGGTTGATGGTTTGTGTGAACCTCAACAATTCCGATATAAATATATTCAGTCCAACTAATTGGAAATTTAGAATGTAATTGCTTAATAATATCCATTTCTAAAAATGTCATGAATAGACTGGGAATCAAATGTAGAAGTCAAAAGTGCAAATTTTCACATTACACCATAATCTAAATCTAATTTGATTTAAGCAAAGCAAGTTTGAAATGTAGAAATCAGACCTTTTTAACTACACAAAAGAGTATTGTGAATAAATAGTATCACAAAGTACTTTTTTTGATTGGATTAAATTTTGATTATGGTGTAATCTGGAAATTTGTGCTTTTTTACTTATCTTTGATGTCTGGATTCTAGATTTGATTCTTGTGTGGAAAAGGCACTTTCCATCTTACGGCTTTGATCATTTTCTGGAGGTTTCTTTCCTTATGATAAAACTGAAATGACAATATCTTTGCTCATCCCTTAGGTGTGATTTACCTTTGGGTCAATTGAGGCTAAGACATCTTCACTCTCAAACAATGATACTCCTTTTCCCAGCACTTACTCACTCACTCTCTCACACATGCACACACACACACACACACACACACATCATTTGCATTATTTTGTTTCCATTAACAACCCTGCGCCTACTAATCTTTTGCTTTTTTGCTATAACGATCTTTCTTTTAACTAACTAAGCATTTTTAAAAATTTTGATTCCTATAGAAATGTGATCTGAGAGATTCAAATAGTTAAACATGGATTTGCCTTTTTATCCTCAGGGAATTAGTCTTTCTTAGTTGTCCTTCAAATCTTCCATACTTTTTATTCTCTCTAGGTCTTCTTTCCCTTCCTTCCTCTCTCTTCTCATTAGGGCTACACACTTTTTCTCATTTAATTATTTCATGGGTTATCTTTTTTCACTTGAAAGATTTTCTCTGGTTTTTCTCTTCTTTTTAGGTCCTTCTCTTTCCTCCATTTCATCATATTTTTTGTGAGGGGGGGGGGTGTCCCTTTCTTCATTTTATTTTTTCATCTCCACTCCTTTATTCCAGTAGATACAAAACATGAAAAGACAAAAACTGCTAATGCTCTCAATACAGTTTTTTTCATCTGGATTAGTAGATAACTTGTAAATATTGCTTCACAGCTTATAAGTTATAATGATTATATTTCTATTGTCAAATTCTGCAATGTGAAGATGTGTGGTTAATCTGTGTGTATATTTTGATTGACTCTTAAATTCATAAACTGTTTGAAACCACTGCTGAACAGGGTGGAACTATTTAATGAATAGATTCTCTTTTTAATGGAAGTATTCTGTAAATTGAATTTTTTTCAATTTCTAAAATTGCAAAAAATTGCAATGGAAGTAAGTTTGTTACTCTTCTTGATTTAAAATTTGAATTTATTGTATGAATTTAAGAGTTGAGAAGTATGAAATCAGGCTGATCATAATTTGATTCTGCATTTGTGGATGAATATTCTTATGTTTGTTCTGCAGTTTTTATTTCTTGTGAGGAATGACTTCTATTTTCTTTGTTTGTTTGCATGATAAAGGCACTGGTCACACTTGTGTTTCAATAATCACTTGCACTCTGAGAGATAGAAAATTACTATCACTATCACAACTACTCCAACAGCAACAATGTAATCTGCATGCTTCACATATGCATTGTCTGTAAGGCACTAAATGCTTTACACTGCACTACTTTGGTAGAATTCATGCAATTAACATTTCTTCTATACTTTTCCTTCAAAAATATTTTTTTAACAATCTCTAACTATTCATTTTTGAGAAAAAATGATTTTTTTTAAAAAATTTTCCATTACTTTTTTACTTTGAAATGAAAATCAAATAAGGTGAGTTGAAGTAGGGCTTCTCAAACTTTTTTTCACATATGACTCCTTTTGATAGGATGAAATTATTCAAAAAATTGGTACAAAGACTATGTAGTGGTAATCTAATAGCAATTAAACATAGGAACAAATAAAGATCTCAGAAATTGAAATGTATTTATGATCTGTAATTTTTTTACTGTGTTTATTCTTTCAAATACATTTTTGTAATTTATTTCTAAAAATAGCAAAAATCCAATTCATTAGTGGATAGCATTGAGCCGTTTTAAAGAGATTTTTTTAAAAAAGCCCATAGAAATTCTAGTCACATTAATTCTTTGAAAAAAGCTTTTTGAATATTTCTGCAGACCCCAATAATCCTCACACAACATGCGGATTGGGTCCCAACCCCTACTATGAGAATCCCTGAGTTGAAGAGCAATTATGTTCTTATAACTGAAATTAAAAACACTAAACTTGACAGAAAATATGATGTGTACAATTTCATATTTTACATCAATACAAAAATGCATTAAAATCTTGTAAGGATTTGATCTAGTTCACCGGCATATCGACACATGATGGGTTATGTATTGTCAATATTGCTTATTAGGTAAGAATTTCAAGAGTTAAGGAATTTTTTCATTAGATTTTAATAAGACTGAAAATTTATTTGGGGTAAATAGTAAGAACTATAAGTGCTTGATATACATCTTTTCTTTTATTTTTGACTCTCTTGATGTACAAACCATCCAAGTCAGTGGAAGTGAATACATTATTCTGTTTGTACATATTTTGATCAGAATTTCTTGAATCAAGTTTTAAATTGGTTTTCATCTCTCCTACTTCTTTTATTATTCTTTTACTTGAAATCATTAACGATTCGTTATTTCTCAGCTTCAACATTGGTCTTTAATCAGGTTACAATATGAGAAACTGCTTATAATCTGACTAGTTAAGCCCTTTGGCAGATGTGTTTGAATTTTTATGAGGTGATTTGAAAAAAAATTTAGAAAAGAAACTACTAAATTCATTTCAGTGGAAATGAATTTAGTTTGTTTCAAATGGTCAGTTAGAGATATATCTCTCATCCAAATTGTTACCTTTAAGAAGAAGAGTCTATTGTTCATTTGATAAATAGATTCTTTATTGTTGAACAAAGCCAAGAGTAACTTGAGTAAAGTAATAAAAATCTAATATGCTGCATGTGAGGATTGTTCAACTCTCAATATAAACACAGGTTGCCAAACCTTTTTAAACCATCAACCTTTTCATGAAACCCTTGATCCCTCATCATCAACCCCCAAAGCAGGGTTGCCCAAAGTAATCAAGCATATCAAGATCACAACCTAAAAATGTACCAAATCTCGTGAAAACATACCAATCTTATCCACTGATATAATATTTATTATGTCACATTTGGTGGAAAACTTGATCAAAAAAGTTTTTTTTTAATTCTTTCTTTTCATTCTTTTTATTAAAGACTTGCTTTCTTCATTTCTTTTAGAAACCATCAACCAAAACGGTTAACATAGGTTTCTTTAGTTTTTAAGCTGATCTGGCTGGCTATGGATGGATGGGGTGCATACAGACCACGCTAATAGTTAGAGAGTTGAAAATATAAACATTTACTTGTGTCAAGAGAAAAAAATTTCCAATTTGTAATGTAAGTTAATACTAAATTGGTACCTTAACTGGGGCCAGCAGCAGTCACACTTGATTTTTGAAGATTCAGACTTTTTTAATGATCACTGCTCAAGAAAAGTAACTCCTCCATTGATCATCCCTTATTCTAATATTGTAATTACTTCCGAAGACGGCATGCTGCCAAAAGACATTAGTCATGTGACAGTTTCTATTGAGTGACTAACCAGACCTGTGTGTTCTTTCATCTTATTACTAAATATAAAATAAGTAGACAATAAAAATTGATTTTATATATACATATATGTTTATGAACAAGTTATATTTGATGTATTTTTATTTCTTCTACAAGTGTCAACTTCTGACCATCAGAAGCTCAGTATCAATCCCCTACTGATCTCTCATTTATCCTTGAATAGTTTCATTGACTACCAGCAGTCAATATCTACTACTTTGGTAAACTTTCCTTTATCTACCATATATTTGGTTGACAGGAATTGGAGAAAATATTTCAATTGTATGAATCTAGTTGTGCCACTATGTTTTTCTTTCCCAGATTTTATAAAGATACAAATAAGGATACAACATCCACTTGTCAAGAGTTTTTTCTGTTTTTCTTTTAAATGGTTGGCATATCATAAAAAATTGAAACATTCATCTCTCTCTGATGGGGAAAAAATCTGAATTTGTGAATTAAAAGTAATAAAATCATCAATTAGGTATTTTTGTTTGAGAAAAAAAGAAGCATTTGACAGCTTTTCCTCGACAAAATATATAAGAATTTTCTGAAGTATTAAAACTGTTTGAAATGCTAAATTGAGAATACATAGATTGAACATGAATGTATATCTATTCTCTAAACCAACTGGTTCTGTTTGTCACTGTGTCCCCCTTTGAACATTGGTGCAGTTCAAGCAAATTTGGCATGCATACTCAAGGGACATAGGGGAATGTTTTGAAGTAAAAAATATTTTAGAAGGGGGTCTATTTACAATACAACTATAATGCTAACCTGAACCCTTACTCTGTGTTCAATATACATACTAGCTGGAAACCACCTGATAGGGTGAGTTTCAGTGAGTTTACATTCAAAAGATTTTAGTTATTTTTTTGCTTGTGTTCAAAACTGGAATCCTTTTTTCCCCTTTTCTTTCAGTTTGCATGCAAATAACTTTTTAGAAACTTTGCTGTCTTCTCCACGATTCTTGTGCTTGAATGAATAGTCTGCCTTTTTTTGTTGATTGATTTTTTTTTTCACTTGACTCATATAATTTTTGCATGAAATTTTGAAATGAATGAATGTTCTAACCACACACTTCCTTTCCTTCTTCTTTTGGTATTCTGAGTTCAACTCTTCAATTCATAAAACTGTGTCACTAGTTTTGAGGAGGGTCATTAACATTCAAAGAGTTTTTTTGGATGCTTGAACAAAATCTGTAAATCTAGGGCAAACAATGAAAGAAAAAGATCTCACCTGAATCTATCATTATGAGCATTGCTACCATTTGAGGAAAATTCTCTTTACCACCATGCATTGGGAAAGTACACCTGAAGAAGGCCATGGACTGGATTGGCTGAAACATTGTTTACAACACAAACAAGGAGTTCAGTCATCCAAAAAACTCTTTGAAAGTTGAACTCTTCAATGAATGGAATTATTTTCAAATGGTTTTGAAAAAACTTACTAAAATGCTTGAGGAATGTAACTTTGATCTGAAGTTATTCCCCTTGATTTAAAATTCTGGTTTCTTTTCTTTTCTTTTCTTTTCTTTTCTTTTTTTTCCACTTTGAGAAAAATATGTAAAAATCTGAGAGTTTGAACTGAGAAATGAACTTTTAATTTGACATAGGCAGTCCTAACTGTCCAGCATTAATATCATCCCAGAAGTCAGGACAAAATTTATTTTTAAGTATAAATCATGTTCTTTAGGGTAACATAAAGTATGTTTCAGTTTTTGGTCCCAGGAAAGTTGATATGGAAAAAACTTTCTTTATAATATTTATTCCTATTTTCTGGCCTAGTTTTTTTTTCCTCTAAAAATATACTCAGTCAAAACAAAATGTTGACTCAATGTAAAGAAGGTGGTCCTAATTGTAAGTTGAAAGGTTTCATGCCTTTGGACACTCAATGTGAAATACAGTGCACAAAAAAAAAGTAAGAAAATTAATAAGAGAAGAACAGAAGTAAATATCCATTCTTATCTCGCATAAATGAATCATCATAGCCCACATGAGTATCAGAACTAATTATCTGAAAATTATATTTAAAAAATAGATCTCTTATCTAAAAAAAATACCAGCACAAGATGAAGGAATTTTTGGTCAAAAATAGATTATTGAGGCCCCCAAAAATCAATTTTTTGAAGGAATGAAAACAATTTTTAGAGTGGTTTACTCCTGCAAATTTTCATGGTAGTAGTCGCAGAAATGTGATCAGGAGCATCCAGAGACACTCACATAAAATCAAAGAAAGCAGAATCTGTATCCCACTTGACTGGTTGATTGGGAAGGCCATTTGCTGGTGTTATAGTAATTTGATACATAATTTGTATTACTATTGTTTTGAATACATTAACTTGAAATTATTTGTGTTCCATTTTTAACATAGAGTGAGCAAAACTTTACAATCTGGACCGCTTTCCCTTTGTGCCAAATCCTTTGAAACAGAATAAATAATGAAGGCTGTCAAGCTGGTCATATAAATGGCAGTTATGTACATGAAAAAGATATGAGCTCTTGCATGTGATAAGTGTCCAACACATCATTTTTAGAAAGTTTATATTTCTGTTATTTTCACTACTTCTGTCTGTTGGGTTGGGCAGTGGGGGAAGTGAAAAGAAAACTGCATTGTAGTTCTAAAAATAGCAAAAATATCAACTTTTAAAAATGGTGGATTGGGAACTTATCATGATTGGCCACTCATATCAATTGATGTCATTCTTCGTTAAATTTTATTGATTTTTCTTTTAATAATATGAACAATTTTTGTGTTTTTGTAAATTGAAAGTAATTAAAAAAAATTTTTTTTTTCCTTTTAAATTCTTCAAATCTTACATTTGATGGGACAGGGCATTTCAAGTCTTCCAAGGCAAAAAAGAAACCCTTCCATCATAGTCAATAATTGAACAACTGTAGCATCAAAGTTTGAAGACATGTAGGAAAAAATTCCATTGAAGAATGAATATGGTCAGAATAAATTCTATTTAGGACATCAGAGACATATTCTTTTGAAAAACATCTAAAAAAAAAAAAAAGTCTTATAAAAACATCAATCTAGATGCTTTTAATAAACTGGTCAAAATAGCTTCTTTTTTTTTCTTTTTTTCTTTCCGAGATCAAAATAAGCATTTTTAGAAGGGGTTTAGTGGAGTACTCGTGCCATTTTATAAGTCTGTAGACCAAACAGTATGGCCAGGAGTCCTGGAACACACAAACACACACATATAGATAGGGATAGAACCCTTCGCCACCTTTGGTAGCTACGGTTGTTCAATTTTGTATTTTCATTTGAAATTAAATCTGGTTTTAAGCAGAATTTTTTTTGTTTTATATTGATTTTGTATTTACTTTGTTGGATCTATGGGAGTAAAAGAATTTCTTCATCGTGGTGTGTTTGTGTTTGTGTGTATGTGTATGCCGCTTGAAGGGAGAGAGAAGCCAGCGGTGTAGCTGAGAGGTGGAAGAAGGAGCTATTTGAAGATGCCCGGTCCCCCATTTTGGCAAAGGGGCTGGGGGGTAAAAACTTTGTAAATAGTAGTTCACTTTCTGCATTTCTACTAGCATTATACAATAACCAGGATTTATTTATGCATATATTAATTGCATTAATAATAATTTGGCCTTTAGGGTTGTTTTTACCTATTGAATGATAGTGTACATCTATTTATTGCAAATTTTCCTTTCTCATCATTTAAATGTTGGAGAGGGCCCCTCCCCTCTAGTGACCAAGCCCCAAATCTCTAGCCATGCCCCTGATGATATATTGATTAAAAAATTAATCTTTCATATGAAGTTAATTTTTTTCCGAAGGTAATATCAGTGAAAGCCTGCTATTCGACAGTTGACCTTGTGGTATTGTATATATTTCATTTCAGAACCTTCCCCTAGGTCTATTGAGTATGCATGTCAAAGTTGGTTGGGTTTCATCTGACATTTAATATATTGAAATAGTTGAAAATTAGGTCATTATTATTGGGATGAGAGTGAATGCTGACCCCACAATTTTTTTTCCCCCCCCTTCAAATGAGAAACTGTCCATGAATTTTGCGTATATCTATAACCCATTTGGGAAACTTCTCAAACCATTTTAGGTAATGGGTATAGTCAAAACTTTTTTTTAAAAAGTGGTTCAACCAAAAATCAGCCCTTGTAATAATTAATTCAAGAGGATGAAGAGAAGAGATCATGTGTTTTTGAGTAACAAACCAATTGTGATAGAAGTTGGATTACAATTTTGATGTTAAGTTTTGTTAAAAATGAAAGATCTTGATTTTTGCATCCACAAATCTTCAGGAATAAGGGCAGAATTCTAGCTTAGTTCTGATTGGTAGTTTGGAAGTTATGTAGCAACTAGGACCCTCTTCTGAATATAGTGCATTGACCCTTTTTTTCGCTGACTAGAAACCATTTTTTTTTTTTTTTTCCTATTTCAGCAATGAATACATTTATACTAAATTTAACTGCTTCAGAAAATAATTACTTATATCTGGCTTAAATATCAGGAGGCCCCATTCAGGCCTTCCACAGGAACTATCTGGAAACCAGCCTGATTATTGTTGTGTTTAAGCTCTTCATCTAGCATTTGCAAAGACTTGCTCAAAATTATTTTCCAGTCCTGTTTTACATCCTTAACATTATAATTAAAACACCGTCATTGGTAATAAAATTGTTCTTTGTTTCACACTGGGACACACTGTTGTAATTTATAAGTGAATGCACTATATTCTTTAATATTTCACCAGAATTGGTTGCTTTTTGAAAGAATTTTACTATTTATGTCAGTTTTGCTTTAAAGTTTTACTTATACAAACTTTGACTTACAGTAATTTACTTCTTTTTTTCATTGTACCATTGAAAATTAATCGACTGAAAATTTACTGATTACCTCATGTTCATAACTACAGTGATAGATAAAATCTGTGTGTGTGTATATATAATATATATATATAGAGAGAGAGAGAGAGAGTAGGGGTCAAGCATTGCAGATAAAATTCTTTCTTTTTTTTTTTTTTTTTTAAGCATATTTCATTGTTTATGTCTGCATGTATTGTTTTCCACATAGCCTCATTGAGGATGTTAGAGGGTCAGGTACACACTGGCAATCGCTGTTGAGACTCATTTCTAGTTTGCCAAGACTGTCAAAACTTTGTTCCGTTTATAGCTCAACGTTGCTCAACTTTGGCAATCTTATGAAAACTCTTGTATCCAAGGTGATTTGGCCGTAACCCCTTTGCCTTGGAGAGCAGTTCCTCAATCCTAGCCCTTGTGTTAAGTACTTAATGGAGAAGCATTGTTAATCATTTTTAAAGTTTTTAGTATGTTTCTGCAGTGGATTGAACCATTGAGTCAGGGTTATTAGTGGCATTGTTGATAATTCTTTCCATTTTGCAGTGTGGTCGTTCTATGTTGAGATTTTCTCTTTAACTGGGATTAGGATATTGGCTTTTGAAGCCCTTCATCCACAGATATTAACTCTTAGAATATCATTTAGGGTCCATATACGCTAGCTGCTACTATTTTAGGGCCCATATACCCTAGCAGTGGATACTGACTACTGATGTGTGTTTTGTTTATAAATATCGATACATTCCCATGCCTCAAGAATTGTGATCTTCTGACCTGGGGATTTCGACCAATCGCATATTTGTATATTGTACTATGTAATTAAATTTGCATTTACATGACCATTAAAAACATGGTACATGTTTCTATATGTATAATGGTACTACCTCGAGTGTTTGAGACCGGGCACCTGGGGATCAGGGTGGTACATGTGAGTGGGGTCAGTGTTTGAAGGGTTTAGGATAAGTATTTCAAGTAATTTCCTACTGACGTTTTCTGTTAATCTTGATTTTCTTTTTGTCATTGTTTCTGCCCTGTTCAAATGGTTCAAGCAACCAATTATTTGTTCAGCTTTTTTTCCTGACAAACTCTTTATTCCATTTTGATAGTGAAGCTCAGTCAAAGGTTGTGTTCCACTCAATTGTTTCACTTGTAATTTTATGATAAAATTGCTCATTGCAAATGATTAATAATCAATTTGGAACCCAGGGTCAATTTTTGTATTTTCTGAAGAATCTAAATGAAAACCCGTCTTGAATATAATGATTCATCGTCTATTATTTTGAGACAAGTCATTAACATACCAACTTCTGTTCAGGCAATCTGATGTCTTCTTCCCATCTTGAAGAAGGCCACAGAATGGATCTGCTGGAATGCTGTGTCAACAAAGATGGGAAGAAGAGATTAGATTATCCAAACAAAACTTAGTGTATAATAATTCTTTTGTCTGTTTGTTTATTTGTTTGGTTTTTTTTTAAAGATGCATTAGTATCTCTAGTACTGATGACAGTCATTGACTGGCTGACATACCAAAACAATCTGAACACTTCATGTTTTTCTCTTCCTTCTATATGTCTGAGCATGGAAGGAAGAGAAATCATATTGACAGATTGGTCTCATTTGTCAGCCTTTTAGGATGGCAATCTGTGAGATTGAAATAGCTCATCTATTGTCTGACTTTTCGAATATTGTACATCATATTATTGTGATATAAGTGCGCTTTTCCAAATCCTACCTTGCCAGGGCATCATTAGCTCAGTTGGTAAGAGCAGAGTTGCCTAAAAGCTGCTTCTTGGTGGACACTGGTTTGATCTCGGCGCAACGCTCATTTCTTGATTTATGATTTTTATCTGGGGCCGCTCAATTCACTACTGAGTAAAATTGGTGTCAAGCAAAATATAGTTTGTACTAAAATGTCTTCATAATTATCACATCCTATTACACACACACACGTGGCTCAAATTTAGAATCGGGTGTGTGTAGTGATTTTTGGTGGTGCTGTTTAATGCTGTGCACAATCTTATATTTACTAATGACTGAGCAACACTTCGATTTGTGGAAACATTTTGAAATTTGATCTATTACAGTGCTTGAAAATTTTCCTCAATCCAAAAGAAAAATATTGATGAAACATGAAACATTATTGATGCTGGACAATCAAATAAAAAGTTTATCTTGATTTTTAAGGGATTATTTCTTTTAGAACCTCTATTTCACATTTGTATTAGCCTTTCCTTGTGTTCCTAGACAATCAAACTTTCCTTCACCCTCTAAGCACCACTGTCACCAGATTGCAACCACACTCACCCTCTCAGTCAGTGGATGACGTAAACAAAAATATGGTTAGAAATAGGTGGCCAATAAATATTGGCATAATTCTGAAGTTAAGTGGTGAGAAAGTTGTACTAAAAATTTCAATATTGAACAAGGCTACCACCTGATGACGTCATCATATTCAAATCAAATTTTTTGCCTTACTAATCATTTCATGTGTGTATAGCAACTTTCTCTCATGAACCATTTCTACTGATTGCACCTGTTAATTTCTTTGTAACAGTCCATATTTGTAACATTGTCCACTCAAGTAGTGTTATGGTTAGTACATCTGCCTCTTATACAGAATGTCTCTGGTTCAATTTCCAGCAAAACTCACTTGTACAAATTTCACTGTGCATTCAGCAGCTAATTGAGTACATAGCTGTGTGATAAGGGTGGAAGTATCCCTTTTTGAATTTAGTTGAACTTGCATCCTGGCTAGGGGTTGGTCATGAAAAAACTTGTAAAGTTCTGATCCTGACCAGACTTGAAAGTTGCAAGGATCATTTAGCTGACTAATGCAAAAGAAACTCGAACTTTGTCACCAGCAGTTCTTGCTCCCATAGAAGGTGTCTTTTGAGAGATGAAAGCTTTGTATAATTGCCTTATATGCTAATTACTCTGTTTATTTCTTCATTTGTACTCAAATGGAATGATCTCATTGGTTGATTTACCTACTTATTATAAGATAAAAATAGAAATTATATCATAGAAACTCCTAAGACTTCATGTCTGATTGTCACACATTAAAACAGCTTGAGATTAGTTGAGACTTTGAAAAGATTGACTTACTTGATCATTAAAATCAAATTACCTGATTAAATAACTTTTAAGCTCCTTAGTCCAAATTCCTATATAGTTAACCATAATTTCTGGTAGATATATTCTAGTAAAATTATGAAAAACAATTAAAAAAAAGAAAAAATCTGTTTGTGATCAACAGAACGTTATTCTCCAAGCTCACTGCACTAAAAATCTCTATAATCTACATATATAAAATGCAATGTGTTTAACCACAAATTTTATGATCCGTGATTTTTGACAGCACAAATTATAGTATATGGAACTATTCTGTGAATAGAATTTTCAAGAATAATGAAACTCTTCCATGAATCTTTGAAGAATTTTAACAAAAATTACCTAAAGGTCGGGGGGGGGGGGTTATAACTTTAATCACTACTTATTTCCCTTTGTATTAACATTCAATTTTGTACGTATGAATTTGAGCGTCAAACATTTCTTTATCAGTCTATTATTTATTGAATCCTTATGTTCTTGCACTTTTCATGTTTCTTCTTTGCTTTGTAGACAACGCAACCCAGCGACAATGCAGAGTTGTTCGTGAAAGGTTTGAAACTGATGGTTGAAACGTGTCTCCCTGGTGATGACCTTGACCTCCAGAACCCCTACCCTAACAGTTTGGGCATAGCATCAAACCTGAATTTGTCAAGTTCTATGTCTAGCCTGAGTGTCAGTAGCATGCATTCTCCAACAGATAAGGACCCTGCTGATAGCTACAGTCTCTCGGGCTCTTCTTCTCTCAATAACGGCAGCCGCATGCGACATATGTCAGCCAACAACGTTTCCAACAAAGTAACACGATCGGGCAGTCTTAAACGGACAGACAGTGGCAAGCGACGGCCACCTTTTCAACAAGAAGTCACGATTGAGTGATTGCTAAAATCTTTCATATTTGCTCGTCAGTGGGAAAAAAACAAAAAAACAAACAAGCCAAAAAAAAGAAAAAAGATGAAAAAAAGAAAAAAAAATTTTTTTTTTGTTTCATACACACGTGCATATATATATATATATATATAATATATATATATATAAACCCCTCCTCCCCAAAGATGTACAGTGTCATTATATAAGTTCTTACTGTTATCGACAGTTATACTGCCCGGCTGCCGACAGTTCAGCTGCTGTTGTTATCGACAGTTTGGTTTCTATTGTTACCGACGGTTTTACTGTTGTTGTTACCGACAGATGGAAACAAATTTTCAAAAACCTAACCAGGTTCTTCTCACCTCTTCAACCTCACTGTTCATAATGAATTCTTGGATAAAAATGATGTTAATAATAATATTATTAAAGATAATCTAAACTGTTATATTGTCCTCCTGTCCCTTTAAGAAAAATATTTTCCCCCTGAAGGAAATTGTTGAAAAAAAAAAACAAAAAAATGAAACAAAGAAAGGAAAAAAGGAAAATAAAAAAAAGTTTGAAATTTCTTTTAGATTTTTTTTCTTTTTTTTCTTCCTTTCTTTACTTTTTTTTCCTTTTTTTTGATGTTGAAAGAATTATATATAGAGGAAAAAAATTGAAAAAGGATTTGAAACAAATGTATACATTATATATTTTTCTCTGACAATTGTTCAAAATGGAGAAAATGATCTTTTGACTATAGAAATGGTTTGGGGGTGGGATTATTGAAAAAAAAAAATTGGGGTAGAAGAGAAAAAAAAAGAAAAAAAATCTATACAAAAAATATATTTATATTGTTACCCTACTAAGTGATTTGACTCTAAGAAAATATGATTTCTGATCAACAATCCCCACCAACAAATTGTGTTGCACAGGAGTTATCACAATTGTTATGCACAACAACTGCATCATATTTCTTCTTACCAGCCAATCATCCTCTCTCTCCATATTCCTCAGAATATACTTTTGCTAAAACTTTTACATACTCCTTGGCCTCAGAAAATACAGCGGACAGACTTGGAAAGACTTCAAAACTAAAAAAAAAAAAAAAAAAAAAACCCAATTCAGGTATCAGCTTGGTATTTTCAAATATGCATACTGACACTTGTAGCAACTGCCAAACATATTTATGCTATCATGCATTAAAAAAAAAAAAAACATTTTTGAAGAGGAATCCGAGACAGGAAGAAAAGGAAAAAAATCACTTAAAAAGGCAACAAATTAACAGATTAAAAGAGGAGCTATGAAATAGCAAACTTGTTGGATAGGAAAATTCTTGGAATTGGAGGCAGACTTATTGTAGCCATTATCAATAAAAGCTTGAAGTGAATGACTGTTGATATGGCTCAATAGGTCTCCCCCCATGCGTATAATAATGATAATAATAATAGGGGTTGCTTAAGTGACTTCTACTCTCATCATTGGACAAAAACCCCTACTTAAAACAATAAATAAAATAAAATAAACTGACATTTTTTTCTCTGCTATCTATCAAAATTCCATGATTTTAAAAGATATATTTTTCAATGGACACTAGTTTGACGTAAACAATATTGGATAGTGGTTTTTAAAGAAAGCTGAACAGAAAAAAAAATTTTAAATAAAAATAAAGCACATTGAAAATACTGTAATTTCAATCAATGTGGTGGGGGAGAGAGTTCACTTTTTGGGGGTGGGGTTGGCCCACATATGTTACATTTTTTTTTGTATTTGTTATTTTGCAAGAAACCAGAAAAATAGTGTGCCTGAGTACAAGTGAACATTCGTGTCTTGATTTGTTCTTTTTTTATTGTTTTATTTCTTAAAGTGTGATTGGCTCCACAATTTTATGTTATGTTTTATTGTTATACATTAACCTGAAAAGATGTAATTAAAATCTTGCAACTCAACAATTTATTTATGCCAACTTCCTCATCTTTGTTGCATTCATGATAACATTTTTGGTCGTGCCTAATTTTACATTATTTGTGTACACTATAACTGGGTGAGACTAATCACTGGACAGAGGAAGGATTTGCCAGATGGAAATATATAATACACTGATGGGAATCTTATTTAAAGTTTCCAATTAAAATTACATCTAAAAGTATATTCTTCTACATTAGTAACTTTAGATATGCTCTGGTGGTACTATTTTACTTTGCTAGGCAAATCGCAGCATAAGGCCCATAAGAGATGATTTGCTATACAAAGATGATATTGTATATTATATATCTTTGTCTGGCTTGATCAAGTACATCCTCTCTGTCTGGCAATTAGTCTCATCACTTGTAACCTCAGTGTGTGTGTGTGTGTGTGAGAGAGAGAGCAAGTGGAGCATTCAAAGTTTGGCCGTTTTGATTATGCATTAATTTCTCATTCTTTACTTCAACATTTTAAAAATTGTGAAATCAGGGTTGAAATTTAACCTACATAGAACCAGAAATATAAAGTGACTTAAACATATTCCTTCATTGAGAGACAAAAATTGTAGACTTTAATCTAGAATATAGTTCACAGATTTTTGCTGTGAACATTTTAAAAAAAAGTTTTTCTGTATTATTTTCCAGTAATTCTATTTTCTTAATTTTTATTTTATAAATATCCTATAATGCCTGCAACTACTTGGTCTTTGCAGTACTGAAAGCCATATCAAATCTAAATAAATGGTCTTAGGAATAAGGTAATTTAGAGATTACAGACCCTTGAATTCATGACAGGAACTCTTCCATTAATTGGATTTTTTTTTTTTTTTTTTTTTTAAATATTCACTTTATGGTTAAAGAGAATTTCAATCAGAAGTTGTTTCCCTTGATATTGATATTCAATTTTTCTTATATGGATTTAAGAGTTAAAAAGTGTGTATGATCTCGGATTATTAAAGCTTCCTTTATCAAGTAGATCAGGTAGGTACATTTGGATGAGCATAAATCTTTGTGATAATAGGTTTCGAGAGATGTATTTGTGCTTACTGTATTTATCAGTGTATAATGCGAAGAATTTACTTTGAACAACCTGGGTCAAAATTAGGGAAAGGGTAGTATTTTACAAGTGTGTAAAAAAAAAAAAAAAAAAAGAAAAAAAAAATATATATATATATATATATATATATATATATATATATATATATATATAGGTTGAATCAATGAAATTGCCTAACTAGCAAAGTTTTAACTTTTTTTTTATCAAAAATAAATAAATACATAGTTTTAATTTGATCAAAACAAGAATATAAAACAACTTTTTTTTCTTTTACAATCAAGTTTATATAATCTAAGTGAAATTGAACTTATTTTTTCTTTTTTTACAGAAAAAAATAAAGTAAATTTTGCCGATTCAGTGTAACTTCTACATAGATTAGTGATTGAGGGTTAGATTCTATTCAAATCGCATTGTACTTGAGTAAATATGGTTGTTACATAAAGATAAATGGATGCTACTCTGATCCAAGCATTGTGATGAAAACAAAGGAAAGGATGTTTGTATGAATAAATGAGTTGCAATTTGACACTCGACATGTTGGAACTTGAAGTTTTATTTTCCCTTCATTCCAGAATCTTCTTTTCCATTCATTCCCAGATCTTTCACGCAGCCAAGATTTGTTCAATATTGCAACTTCTGAATTCTATCAATACAGGTAGTCCCCATGATTTTGTTTTTTTTTTCTCCATCACGTGACAGACAACTGTTTATAATAATAGATGGTACACTACTTTATGATGTGCATCAAAACACTGAACGTTGTCAGCATTTCATCGGCTCGAGGGATAATTACATTGAGGATCACAAGTCTGATGACAGTAGCCATTAATGCTGTGATTGTGTGTGTTATCATGTTTTGATTGTAATTTTGTATTGACTGTACTCTTGTAACCAAACCTCCAAAGCCTCTGCCAATGTTAGTGATGGTGAGATGATAAAAACTCTTGTTCAATGGGAATTATCCTAATGGTATGGAAATAAAGCTATTTAGACATAATAATATTACTATCAAGGTCCTATTCTCATGGAAAATCCTCCAAAAATCTTTGTTCACGAAGTCAAGACATTCATTATTAATGATTATTATTATTGTAATAGTTGTTTCTCTAATGGTTTTTATGCGTAGAAAGATAGTCAAATGTTTGTTTCATATTCTGACACTAGATATATACCATACATAACTGTTACGATGATATAAATCCAACTTGACTTAGAAATGGAACTTGTTCTTAACCTGGGGACTTCCTGTAATTAGATATTGATGGAAAAATTTAAAGAATTTAGTTGAATGGTAACTTGTCTTTATATTCATGTCATATTCAGAGAGTCATTTCAATCTAATCCTAAAAGGAAAAGGAGTTGATATCATTAATTGATTTAGTCATTTTCTCAAAATATCATTTGTGTTTATTCAAGTCTAACTTCATTTAGAGTAGAATTATCAGGAACTAATAATTTGATGAAGAGAATCTTAATTTGCAACTATCTTTGTCCGATAATTTATGGCATGGTCACTCTTTTAAAATGTATTTGTCACAAAACTACCCCTTATCTTGGAAAGTATCAAAGATAGAAGCATGTGGGTTTCACCATCAATAAGTTGTATTATGGGACAAACGTAATACAGTAAACCCTCTGTTTAACAGACTAATGGATGCAAACAGTTATCTGCCTAATCAAATGTTACCAGAAAAAGAGTATTTTTCTTTACCCTTTTTAAAAAATCTTTTTTTTTTCTCTTCAAATTTAAATTTTTTTCATGCAAAAATAACTAACATATAATTTGGAATATTAATTTATTGATTATGTGAAGTATAAAAACCTCAAATTGAATTCATGAAATGAAATATTCAGCATTCTTACTGGAAAGTAAACAAAATCTGAAATTTACTAAAATCTTTTTAGAAATAAAAGTACCATTTTATTTATTTTTTCAATTTAATATAAATATCATTTTATTTAATCAAAACTAGAATATTCATATTTTCTTTTGCACAAAACACTTGGGAAATTGAAAATCTTTCACAAGGATTTTTTTTTTTTTTTTTTTTTTTGCTTCCATTCCTTAAGACTTATTTACCACTGGAGATTTGTCAGTTTTGAGAAAAACTAATTTAATTAGTCAAGTTTTATTTCAGATTGAATTTAGATAGTTTTCTTTTAAATCAAAATTACATTATTTACATGATAAAATATGTCCATGTTTAAGGGAGAGAAATTGATAAACTCTTATATTAAAAGATTCTCTTATACACAGTGATTAGATGCCATCTGGATTATCTATTTGCAGACATATGAATCTGAATTCACTTTGGCTCCTTATCACTTCTGAGTCCTCATAGAGAGACGTTTTACTAATCTCCTGTTAATGCCACGGAATGGAAAAAATTTGTTTATTCAACACATTTCGTCAATTATATTGCTAATGTTTTGATTTAAGTGATAAAGAGCCTATTGATTTGTCCAGGATTTTTTAAGATTAACATTTTTATTACTGTTACAAATTAACCCCCCCCCCTTAATTTTCTTCCAGATGAAATGCATTTTTTTTTTTCCTCCTCTCTCCAATCCGTGTACCCCATGTTTATTTGCACATCTTTTTAAAGAAAAATTTTCTGATGTACACACGGCTGTGGAAGTTTTCTTCAAGAAAGTGGCCAGCCTCAGTTTGTTTGCCTCTCTTGTATTGTTTTTCAACTATGTCAGTTCTGAGCTGCCAAAGATATTCATAGTGGGGAACAATTTCTGAGTCAGAAGATCATTAAGTGGATAACTGTCCAAATGATTCTTTATTTCAGACTTTGAAGGCTGCACAGGTGTAATTTCCTCTTCCTTAATGCACCCCCCCCCCAGCTTTAGCATGTAACAACCTCGACAATCTCTTCTATAAGGATTTGGTAACCAGATTCACCTTCATCTTTTTAAAACCATTGCTGAAAACTGTCTTCAATTGCTTCCTGATCACCAACATTTTCAAGGATGGGTAGGAAATCACTTGCCTCCTATTCTCCAAAATTCAAACCTGATTCAATAATGCATAACTCCTTCCAAACATTTGCTGAAGTCGTGATCTTCAACTTTACAGCTTCTGGGGAGGAGCTAAAGAAAGCAGATCTAATAATGCAGGCTCATAAAATTTGAATTGGGTCTTCTT
This sequence comes from Thysanoteuthis rhombus, assembly GCA_963457665.1. Taxonomy (NCBI): domain Eukaryota; kingdom Metazoa; phylum Mollusca; class Cephalopoda; order Oegopsida; family Thysanoteuthidae; genus Thysanoteuthis; species Thysanoteuthis major. The sequence goes on from OY735198.1 coordinate 1,215,627, forward strand.
CTATCTCTCCTTTCTCCTTTAATTTAATTCTTCCAAAAAGTTTTGTTTTCATGCAATCTCTTTCATTGGCTGACATCTGATTCTCCAATCTTAGCCAACTCCTCATGAGGGGGGTTAAGAGACGTTGTCAAGAAGCAACAACACTCTTAACGTTATTTAGGGGATATTTCAAGAACTCCTTTCTGGAAATATATCACATCAGGGACAAAGTGGCTGAAGAACCAGTCAGGAAAAAATCTCTTGAAGTAAACCATGCATGTCTTGGAGCTGGTATGAAGGATAGGCGAGTGATTCATGTTTTCAAGAGTTTCTGGTGTCTTTGATTTCTCTTCTATCAAAAGCTTCAGATGGTGCAAACTTTTTCAACCAGGAGTACTGTGTTCATGCTTGTAGGCCAGCATATTTTCAAGCAGAGCACCATAGAATAGGCCACTTGCATTGTGAACCTGTGATAAAATGAGGCCCTCAGTCTGAATGAGTTCATTTGAAAAATTTCTAAATGGCTTAACCTGTGAAGTATCTGTTGCAATTTGGCTCTTGATGTCCAAATATCTGATCGTTTTTTTTTTTTTTAATTTCGCAAACGTTTTGCTGAGATGCTGTGTACAAATTTTCCAAGTAACTTCAGTTTCTATGCCACATGCTTCCTTTTAACTTCTGTTGATACCATTTTGAGTTATAAGGATTGCAAAATTATTCAATAGAGGATCAAAACGTTCACTTAAAAAAAATAGTCATCATCACACCTTAGTAACAAAAAGTGAAAGGGTGTCTATTGCATGCATGTGTAGGTGATAGTTTTCAGATTTAGCTGACAAGGGTTTACTGTATTTTGTCTTTTCTTGCAAGCCATCTTACTCAACACCCGTCTTTGCTACAGATATCATGTCAATTTCTTCAAATTGGTCACCAAAGTTGATTGAATGATGAACTCTTACTTGGTTTCAACTCTTATTTTTCTAAGTATGAGTAATTCATTTTAGAAATTGAGATGTTTCCTCCACCAAGAAAAAAGAAAGAAAAAAAAAATGTAGCTTGTTTTATTGAATCACTAGTCATGATCACCGACCTGACCAAACAACATAGAAAATAGGCAAGGAATTCTTCCCTTTTCACTCATCTGTCTAAGTGTTCCTCATCACATTTTTTGGCATAGAGCCTTGAAAAATTTGTGTATCGTCCAGTAGCCACCTTTTAAAAACATCTAGTTTATTTTTTCACTTATTTTTAGGGGATGCTTGATTTACAATAATCTATAGTAAAATGGATACTTCGATTTCACCAGAGCTATGACACTGCATTTTGGGAAAGTTGGGTCGAAATATATTTATATATACAAGAGAGTGTATATGGTTGGATTTCGATTTTTTTTTTTTTTTTTTTTTTTTTTTTTTTTTTTCCTTTCAACTTAAGATTACATCTGTTTTTTGTTCTACTTCTGTTGGTCGATGCGTTTGATCTCATCAAATCCTGTTTTGTTCCATGTAAATTTGTTTCACTGTCCAAAAAGTTGGGATTTGGTAGGTGAGTTAGTGAAGTCTTGAACAACAGGGAGGTAAGTACTGTGTGGGTGGGTGGGATTGTGAGAAAAATGAAACATCTTAACTACAGGGATTCATATTTAGATTGAGGTTGCAATATTTACTTTTTCTCCTCTCCTTAGATTCATGAACCACTGGTAACCTTCTTGTAATTGAGGGTGGTGGAACTCTGCTATGTTTAGCATATAAATTATGAATTGAATATTAAAAAAAATCTTTAAATAGAAGTTCAAATTGAACTGTAATTGAAAGTTATTTTTTAAAACATTTACAATTCTGAAGCCTGATTGTATATTTATTGATGTAAGTTTCTTGTAAGTGATTATGAGAAATTATGGCTCCCTAATAGAAGATAATATTTGCAGAAAAATATGTATTTTCAAAATTTTGTAAATTTACATGTTACCAATTTCATTTGTATCAATTGGCAAAAATTACCAAAATGTTGATGTATCTAGGCAGAGTAGGGAGGCTGCAGCTAGATTTGAATTTCTTAAAAATATTTTAAAGTCAATTTTCAATCCTACTTTGATTTTTGATCTTCAGTTATTTGTTTTCTTTTCAGCAGGAAATATTCTGAATTTCAGTGGATATTTATTCAATATGAGAAAAGCTGATGTGTATTTCTTTTTTTTTTCCTAAATTCAGTTGGCAAAATAATTTGGTGTAAATAAAAATTTTAAAAATCCTAGTTTCTATGCATGATATGGAGATAGTCCATTTTGAGGCTAACAGGAGTTAAGGCCTACAGGATTACCTTATTAAAGAAAAATACAAGTAAATACATATATATTATAATGACTGTTTAAGTTATATCTTTCAATAGCTCAGTCATGAGATTTTTTTTTTAAATTGCAAGGATAGAAAATGTGTTAAAACACAATTGTGGCTTCAACTTATGAGAAAATATATGTCCAAAATATCACGTCACAAAGATGACAACTAATTCAGAAGAAATTAGTAACATTTCATTCAATTTGAAAAATAGCATTGACTAACCATGTCAAAATATTCCCAATAACAACAAACGGGAAATTCATGAGAAAGAAGAAAAAAAAAATATATATATATATATATAAGTTTTTGAATAAATTGAATTGTTTCATTCATGTGCCATTTTTACAAATGTGTGAAACATCAAAGGTTTGTATGGAAATAAATTCTTTTTTTTTTTTTTGTTTAAGTATACATCAACAAATTACTTACAGGGTCATCTCCCTACGGCCAACATTTTACTGATAAAAACTACAATTCTACCAAAGAGTAGTGGGTAGGTTTCTCTACATGATTTTGCTTTAAAAATTTCAGGGGGCCAAAAGCAAAAGGCTAATATAATCGGAGGTTCTCGTCCAGGTTTCCATGGTATTGCTTATTACATCTTTTGATGGGAAATAGTTTAAACAAGGAAAGAGAAAATTTCATGGAAATTTGGTTAATCCCTTGGGCCACGAGGTCTAAAATATCAATATTGAGTCTCGGAACAACAGTCTAGTCCAAGTTTTCTCAAACATTTCACAGAACCACTAAGACATTAAGCATGGCTTTTTAATGAAAAGCTACAAGTGAAATCTGATACAATGTATGCAGTTTGACAAACAACCCCATCAATATCATGATATTTCATTCAAAACTGAACAGTTTATTTCTCAAAATCAGCTACAGAACAAAATATATATGATACGGAAACCAGTTTGAGAAACCCTGATCTAGCCAACAACTATATATACAATTTCGAGGATCGAGTTTGAATTTTCTTTTGTACAAAAGAGGATTTTGTAAAATGAGCTGGGTTGAATATTAAGGAAGAAACACCAAAAGCTTTCAGACTTTCAAAAGTTATATACCTTGAATGGAATGTATGGATTTAGTCTAGTTAGATTGTGAATAGTTTTTCCAAACTTAACTGAGAGACATTTGATCTCTGAATGCCAATATAAGCAAGTCTGTATCTCTTCAAGGCTATTTTTATTATTTGATTATCAGTGAGACATGATTGGTTAGTCACTCAATAGAAATGTTTTTTTGCAGCATGCCGTGATGGGGCTGATTAATGGATTAATTACTTCTCTCGTATTTTTTTTTAGGTGGGGATTACTAAAATATGTGAATTTTAAAAAACAAAAAGCACAAACTACATTGTAAATTGACCCCCCCCCCCCCCAAAAAAAAACCAACTTTTTTCTTTGAATAAGAACCAGCAGAATCATGAAATATAATTCAAGTTCTGAAGAAAATTGCATGCAAAATTATTTTCAAAAATTTAGGAAATAATGTTTCAGGCAATGGCTTTAAAAATCTGTAAGGTTATAACTGTTCAGCTGAGTAAAAATCTAATAATACGTCAGAAACATTTTACATCCATGTGTGTAAAATAGCATTTAAAAAGGGGAATAAATCTTTAAGAGAAATTTATTAATTTCCTCCTGTGAATTTACAGTCTGCTGATTGTATTCCCAGCTAAGCTTCCTATGAATTTAATGGAGGCAACTGATAAGTTACTATCAAAGAGTTATTTCCCTTTTTAAAAGTTGCCATACTTTGACAAACACCCTGTATTTGTTCTTTTAGCCATTTATATATTTTTCTTAAGGCCAGTCTTATTTTGATCGTAGAGAAAACCAATTGATAAAACAACCAGTCGGTTCAAATCCCAAATCATGATGTATTTTGTTTGAAATTTCATTGTCAGTGGCCACAGAAACGTAAGCGGGATAACCAACATCAGAATATTTTTCAGAAATAAGATACATGACCAACTTTCCCAAACCACGATTCCTGTATTCCGGCTCTACAAACAACATTCCAATTGCTCCGTACATTTGTCCAATGGCATATGCGATGGGACTTCCTTCCGAACTGAAAAGGCACACTGTAGGGTAGGACTCGATAAGCATTTTGATATATGCTGTTTCATTCTCTTGGTTGCTGGGACTTCTGAACTCCCAGTTTTTATGTACAAATTCAGCTAGATGAGGAGTAAGTGTTGACACAGAGAATTCTCCTGGGATTTTCCTGACCAAAAAGAAATGCGTAGAACTGAAAGATTAGGACATAAATTTCAGTAGAATACAAATTTATAAGCACGAAATAGAAATAAGTAATGTTAATTTTAAAATGAACCAAGGCTTACATGATTATCTCCCCCTAATAATTCATATATTCTTTTTCTTACAAACCTCCAGCATTTTATCATACTTACCCAGTTGATGTCACGAACAACGAGAGTTACTTCCATTTTATGCACAAAAACTAGGATTCTCCCATGAAAAGTAGACAGCAACAGCATTTTAAAAAAAACTTACCTAGGTTTATGTTTTCCTTTGTTCAAAGCAAGTAGTTGGAATGTAGAAGTTGGACCTTTCAAGGAGCATCCAAATCTATCAGCAAAACTTTGCAGAATGGGCTTGAATTTCACAGGATAAGCTTGAGAAGAAAAAAAATCATTTCGTTTTTTATGACTCTTTGGTACTATTTCCAAATACTTGATTTCTTATCAAACTGAATTCTCTTTAAAAACATCAGTTTTTAAATTGGTTTGGCTAGCTATGTATGTATGTGACTGACCAATAGAGCTAGAAGACTGAGTATTCCAACATTCACTCCATATTATGTCTAGAAAAAACTTCGAATACAGAAAACATAACTTTCAAATTCATGGAATGCTTGTAACTGACAGTGGAACTCTCCATTGAATTTCACAGGATAAGCTTGAGAAGAAAAAAAAAGAAAAAAAGTCATTTCATATAAAAACTGAAATGTGTTTTATGACTATTTTGTACCATTTTCAAGTATTTGATCTTTTATGACTTTTCAAATTATTCAAGTCGACTTTTTACCTTCATCTTATTTATTGTTTTTTTTATTGCAACTTTTTTGCTGAGACCGATTACCCAGTGAACAAATAATGGTGATCAGAAAATAAAGAATAAGCTTCATCCTCATACCCAGAGGGGAAGCACTGTTCAGCCCAGCCTGCTCTACCCATTCAGCCACCAATACTTCAACAGAGAGCAAAAACTCAAATAACACCTTTGAACCTATCATTCTTTCCGATCAATTACATTCTGTTACAGTATTTGATAAAAGCAACAAATGGAATTGGGATGAAGGTAAAAGGTATTTATGAAAAATAATGGAAATTAAAAACGATTCAAAATACTTTGTCTACAAGAAATTCAAAAAAATCAAATAGATAAAGTAAAACGGAAAATGCTCTTGGTTTTTTATGAAATTGACCTTTTTGAAAAAAGAAACCCAAATGCAGGAAACTTAATACACAATGGATGATATGAATAATGATTGTATAAAAAATAAAATGATTCTTCTGAATAATGTTTATTTAGTTTTGAAAACATCATAAGAAAATTTCCTTGCAATGTTTTCAAAGCTAAACAATATGTACAGGTCTTGTTAGTCACTCAATAGAATTTGTCATGGCAGTATACCGAGTTGGGGGTGATCAATCAGAAAATTGGAATAAGGGGCTAATCAATAAGGGAGTTATCTCTCTCACTATTTGTTGGATCCCTAAAAAGTTTGAATTTTCAAAATACAAAGTTGGCACAAACTAGCAAAAACTTGCATTGTAAATTCAATCATAAATTGAATCCCCACTAAAAACTCTAAAGTGGGGGATGAAAAAGCAAAAAATTGTTTTCCTGATATATAATAAGTAAATGTCCAAGTTTTCAGCCCTCTAACATATGCAGCCAGCCAGCTGGACCAACTTGAAAACTGAAGAAACCTATGGTGACAGTTTTGGTTGAGGATTTCTAAAATGGTAATCAAATTGAAAACACAAACAGATTGCAAAAACCAGTTAACTGATTCGATGAAGACGATAATCCCGTCCAGATGTGGGTCTTGACACCCTCTTCTTTCCTGTTTGGAAAATCACAAATCTTTTTTCCAAATATCAAGGTAAAGAAATCTTAGTATTCATAGTACAATCTTTAATTTGCTTCCTTTAATTTATTTGATTGGGGAAAGGAATCGACAACATGGTCAATTGTTTGGATAAGGTTCGTAATCAAGAAAAGGGAGGTAACTAGTATAGCTGCTGTATATGATGAAAGCTTAAATTACAGACAATTTGGAACAAATATGAGACTTTACTAATTTATATGAGTTTGTGTTGAGGAATACTGTTAGAAAGAACAAAGAAAATCTAATTATTCTATGATATTAATTTCAACTGTTTATTCATTTCAGTGTAACAAATTGGAAAAAGATATTTAATTTTTTTGTTGAACCCTAAGCACTAACCCAAATTAATTAGAGTTTTAAATGGTCACGTTTTCTTTCATTTGTTCCCTAATTAGTATTTACCCTCCATTCGCTTTGCAAACTTTATCAAAACAATTACCAAAAACTTTATTCATTCAAATCTTTTAAAAATTTAACCAACTTAGGCAAAATATCCCACTCTTCAAACAAGAAAGTGGAATTTCTTACAATGTTTACAAAGCTAAATAACAAATATGTTAGCAAACACTTTTATCCATCCAATTTTTTTATAAATTAGATTTTTTGATTAGAATAAATTGAATTAAAATATCATTTGTCATTGCTAAATAAAGCAAAATATTCATACCATACCATAATGCAACATTGTAACTTATTTTCCAATCACATCACTAGCAAACCTGTTGACCACACACACACACACATATATATATATATATATATATATATATATATATATGTATATATATATATGTGTGTGTGTGTGTGTGTATGTATGTATGACCAGTGTGTTGATATGGATTATGATTCCAACAATGAAAGTGAAATGACATCAGAAGGCCAAATTTCGTCAAAAATGGCCTATTCAAAAAATGTGGAAGTATACACGAAATAATATATCTATAGAGGGTTTGTGTAGGGATAGTGATTTTGATTGAGTGATTGGTAGAGTAGATGTGTGTCAAGTCAGAGTTCTGGTGTGGGAGGTCATATACATGTCCTTCAGATGGGATGGTTTGTAGCTGATTTTTTTTTATATCTATGGTTGTTTGTATAAGGTAATTTTAATTGATGCTTTAAAACAAAACTGAAATTCAATACACTGTTTTTAGAAGATAATAGCATTCCCTATAAATTCCTTAATGGTGGGTCATTAAAATCAAACCTGTATGCAAGTTCAATATACCTACTTACCTGCAAACATTACTTTTTCCCAGATGATAAGGTCTGGTGTCTCAAGCATTTCTTTTAGTTTTTCTTCATTCAAAGTGAAGATGGCACAGATTTGCATAGAATTAGACTGAAAAGAAAAATCAATTGAAATTATATCTTTGTTAGTTTGTCATTTCTGGTTAGAAACACGTTTGGTTAGTAGCAAAAGAACTGTTGGAGATAACAAAAGACACTTGTGTTTAGGCTGACAGTTTCTGGCTAAAGAGACTGACCCTAGCTATCAAAAACAGGGCCTTGTTCTGTTTTGTACACAGTTTGTGGTCCCACTTACAACATACTATGGTCAGCAGTTAATTACAAGAACAAGGATACATGAACATAGCACAACAAGATTGGTTGCTTTAGGGTCAAACTCTACTTTGACTTTTGACCTTAAATGATCAACTAAATTTCGTAGATATCTCAACTTTTGTACACATGATACATACATAGAGAGAAGAATGCAACTATTCCAGCCATTAGGCCTGAATTTGGAAAATATAAGAAAAATATTTTCCATACTCATTGTAAGGAAAGTGTACGCAAAATTTCACTTTTCTATAATGAACAGTTAAGGCTGTACAAGTGCTACATACAAAGAAAAACATGATTATTTCAACCACTGAAAAAATCTAATCCATCACAGATAAAAGAGAAAGATGAAAACCAAGTCAAACTATGTCTTTCGATTTTTTTTTTCATCTTATTAGATGAAGTATTGCTAATCATCATTATTAATTTTTTTTGGCTTCTATTTACATTCATCTTGAGGTTTCAACGTCTGCATAGTTTGGATCTGGAATAGTCTTCCTAATGAAATAATGTGTTCCAAAAATGTGAATTCTCTCAACAGACTTGATAAATATTGGGATAAACAGGAGATTCTATACAACAACAAGTCCACAATAAACATTCAGAAGTCATGTGAAAACTCTAAAATGATTACTGGAGTCTGAGAAGAGGATTTGACGTAAAACCTGTTCCAGAAAATATCGCTAAGCTATGCTGAGATGTCATTGCATAGAGATCTATATCAGGATTTTAAATAATTCCTTTTCACTCCCACAATCTGTCTGGGTAGTTTTTGATTACTACCAAGCTCTGTGCCTCCACAATTACTTCTTGGAAATTGTTTCACTGCTCAGTGACTCGGACACTTGAAAATGCGACCTTTTCCAGAAATTATCACTAAGCTAGGCAAAAAAAAAAAGAAAAAAAAAAATTAATAATAATGATCTACACACTTCATCTGATAAAATAAGTCACCCATTGCATAGTAGTAATGGGTTTTCAGAGGAACCCCTTAGTGTTACTATTAGTAGTAGTTACTGGAATAATCTAGCTATTGGTAGCAAGTTCATATAGTTCAGTGGTTAGTTTTTCAGTGTTACTACATATTATTTACACAATAGAAACAACTTACTTATTGTAGTGACTAAAGTAATGTTACTGGTGAATAAGTCTTATATATACAGGATGCACCATAGAGATTTACCCATCAGTTTTTCAAATGTATACAAACTTGAATAGAGGCACATGTATAGTAGAAAGCACATTATGGCCTTTAGATGAGGGGTAACAGATGCACACGAAGGTTGCACCATCCTTCATCTTGGACCAGGATGTGACAAGAGTTTGCTTCAGTGTGTCAATGCTGCTACAGAAGATCTTTGAAAAAAATCCATGGAATTGATTTCCAGGCTTGAAGGAAGCCTTACATTTTTGTCCTATATTCCACAGAAATGCTCTTTGCACCATTCAACGATGGTATTGGATGTGTGTACAGTATCAATCCAGCAGACTTTTGGCAATGAAAATTGACTTCAACTGATAAATTCATTTTGATGAGTTGCTTTTTAACTTTTTAATGTTGTGTTATATTATGAACACCCTGTATTTATGAGTAGCACTGTGTTGAATTGTGGGCAGACTTGAAGACCTTGAGATACAAAAGAAAAATCTTCAATTATGAAAGAAAAAAAAAATCACTTTGTTTAGTAGAAGATTTATGAGTGGTAGTGTGTTGCAGACCTTCCAAGGTCAGTGAAGTAAAATGCAGGAGATATCATTTTTGCATACTAAGTGTATTAGTGAATCATCAATGTTTTGATTTTGTGCACAATACAGATCATAGAAATTCTAACTGAGGTCAAAGTGTAAACAAAGATATTGGAATCTCTCCACTCTCTTGATAAGATCATTCCTTTTAACAGGATATATAGATTGAGAGAGAACTCAGTTTTCGGATTCATTTGTTCAAGAGAAGTATAAATGCCAAGTATGATATTATCTCATGGACTTTTGGCAGAAAGTGACACGTGTCAATTGAAATGTCTACAACTTGAAATCTATTAATTGCATCGCAATAATCTTTGCGTTAATCATTAGAAAAAAGGTCACAGAAAATCATCACAAGTTTTTTTTTCTGTAGTCAATGTTTCTAAGATGTTACTGCAAAAAAGAAATCAAAACAAAAACCTTTCATTCGTTCAAATCTACAAAATAGGTTCTACTCAACTTTATATCAAACGAATACGTCACAAACAGAACAAGACATGAATCACCAAACAACCTTTATTCATCCAGATTTACATGCAAAAGAAATCTGTATCACTTATTTCATTTTTTTCAAAACTTTTTGGTCTGTAAGTTTTATGGCCAGAGACATTTTGTAGGCGTGTGATTCTGGGCAGTCATCGAAAATGACAGCATCCACAGGGTACACAGTCCAGGGGTGAATATTTCAAGTAATAGTTCAAAATATTACTTTCTGGCTTGTGATTTCTGGTCAGTCATGAGGGAGAGTAGAAGATGAAGGATTTTATGGGAGAACTATGCAAAATGCAGGAGACATGTTCGGTTTGGTGTTGAATTGTGTTCATGAATCAACCCAGATTTGAAAACCTCAAAGTTTAAAAGAAAACTCTTTACTAATAGAAAATCAAATACTCACTTTGACTTGTAAAAGATTTATGAGTAGCACTGTATTGAATTGTGGCCATGAATCAACCCATACTTGAAGACCATGAGGTTTAAAAGAAAACTCTGCAAGAATAGCACTTCGGACCTGCAATAGATCAAACCCTTCTAATGAAACAAACAAAAGAAAAAATTCATTCTGTTTGCATGTTCAAATAAAACAAAATTCATTATTCACTGATCCCCTCAGACAAGTGTCCTTCTCTTGTCCAAATTGATCAGTGGATGATAATGATAATTCCCTTTTACAGAAATTCAGAAAGAGACGAATTTTATCAAAATCATTCAGGATAAACAAGAATAGAATCTTGGTTGATTCCTTTTTGTATAAATTCCCGTTAAGCTAAAAATTAACCAAGGATTATCTCCCCCTGAAAGAAAAATAGAAGAACTCGATGTTAAAAACAATGCACAAATAATATGAATAATAAAAACTTTATTTCCATTCAAATCTTTAACATTTCATATACTCACCCAGTTGAGGGTAAAAATGGCATGAACATAATTTGATTTATTCAAAGCAGTAGCAATAAAATCTCTATACTGTAAACCCTCTCAGTGATAGACTAATATGAGGGGGGGGGTAGTTTTCCATTAATGCCAATTGTCCGGTATTACAAGATTATATATTTAAGAAAAATATTATTATGGAAAGTGCCTTCATTGTTTAAGTCGCAAAAAGATGATTGTTGTATATAAGTTAGGTTTTGGCTTTTCAATTTCTAAAAGATATGAATAGTCTATTTTTGGAAATTTTTTTAAAGTGATTTTGTGAATGACAGTTTACGATTATGACTGGAAAAAAGTGAGATTAACTATTGACAAATCTTGAGGCTGGATTCATGAAACAATGTGACCTTACTGACAGCCAACGCAAAGTCACCCCTTGGACTTACGGTATCCTGCAGCTATGATGAATAATTGTACATGATTCAATCTTGGGTAAAAGGTGGAGGAATGATTGTACATGATTCAATCTTGGGTAAAAGGTAAAGGAATAATTGTACATGATTCAATCTTGGGTAGAAGGTAAATGAATGATTGAACATGATTCAATCTTAGGTAAAAGGTAAAAGAATAATTGTACATGATTCAATCTTGGGTGAAAGGTGGAGGGATAATTGTACATGATTCAATCTTGGGTAAAAGGTAGAGGAATGATTGTACATGATTCAATTTCGGTTAAAAGAATATGTGAATGATTGTACATGAATCAATCTTGGGTAAAAGGTGAAGGAATGATTGAACATGATTCAATCTTGGGTAAAAGGTAAAGGAATGATTGTACATGATTCAATCTTGGGTAAAAGGTGAAGGAATGATTGAACATGATTCAATCTTGGGTAAAAGGTGAAGGGATAATTGTACATGATTCAATCTCGGTTAAAAGGTATGAGAATGATTGTACATGATTCAATCTTGGGGAAAGGTAAAGGAATGTTTGTACATGATTCAATCTTGGGTAAAAGGTGAAGGAATGATTGTACATGATTTAATCTTGGGTAAAAGGTGAAGGGATAATAGTACATGATTCAATCTTGGGTAAAAAGTAAAGGAATGATTGTACATGATCCAATCTTAGGTAAAAGGTGAATGAATGATTGTACATGATTTAATTTTGGGTAAAAGGTAAAGGAATGATTGTACATGATTCAATCTTAGGTAAAAGGTAGAGGAATGATTGTACATGATTCAATCTTGGGTAAAAGGTAAAGAAATGATTGTACATGATTAAATCTTGGGTAAAAAGTAAAGGAATGATTGTACATGAATCAATTTTGGGTAAAAGGTAAATGAATGATTGTACATGATTCAATCTTGGGTAAAAGGTAAAGGAATGATTGTACATGATTCAATCTTAGGTAAAAGGTGGAGGGATGATTGTACATGATTCAATCTTGGGTAAAAAGTAAAGGAATGATTGTACATGATTTCATTTCGGGTAAAAGGTAAAGGAATGATTGTACATGATTCAATCTTGGGTAAAAGGTGGAGGAATGATTGTACATGATTCAATCTTGGGTAAAAGGTGGAGGAATGATTGTACGTGATTCAATCTTGGGTAAAAGGTAAAGAAATGATTGTACATGATTCAATCTTGGGTAAAAGGTAAAGGAATAATTGTACATAATTCAATCTTGGGTAAAAGGTAAAGGAATGATTGTACATGATTCAATCTTGGGTAAAAGGTAAAGGAATAATTGTACATGATTCAATCTTGGGTAGAAGGTAAATGAATGATTGAACATGATTCAGTCTTTTGTAAAAGGTGAAGGAATGATTGTACATGATTCAATCTTGGGTAAAAGGTGAAGGGATAATTGTACATGATTCGATCTTGGGTGAAAGGTAGAGGAATGATTGTACATGATTCAATTTCGGTTAAAAGAATATGTGAATGATTGTACATGATTCAATCTTGGGTAAAAGGTGAAAGAATAATTGTACATGATTCAATCTTAGGTAAAAGGTAAAAGAATAATTGTACATGATTCAATCTTGGGTGAAAGGTGGAGGGATGATTGTACATGATTCAATCTTGGGTAAAAGGTAAAGGAATGATTGTACATGATTCAATCTTGGGTAAAAGGTGGAGGAATGATCGTACATGATTCAATCTTGGGTAAAAAGTAAAGGAATGATTGTAAATGATTCAATCTTAAGTAAAAGGTGAAGGAATGATTGTACATGATTCAATCTTGGGTAAAAGGTAAATGAATGATTGTACATGATTCAATCTTGGGTAAAAGGTAAAGGAATGATTGTACATGATTCAATCTTGGGTAAAAGGTGAAGGAATGATTGTACATGATTCAATCTTGGGTAAAAGGTGGAGGAATCATTATACATGATTCAATCTTAGGTAAAAGGTGGAGGGATAATTGTACATGATTCAATCTCGGTTAAAATATTTGAGAATGATTGTACATGATTCAATTTTGGGTAAAAGGTAGAGGAATGATTGTACATGATTCAATCTTGGGTAAAAGGTAAAGGAATGATTGTACATGATTCAATCTTGGGTAAAATGTGAAAGAATGATTGTACATGATTCAATCTTGGGTAAAAGGTAAATGAATGATTGTACATGATTCAATCTTAGGTAAAAGGTGAATGAATGATTGTACATGATATCATTTCGGGTAAAAGGTATAGGGATGATTGTACATGATTCAATCTTGGGTAAAAGGTGGAGGAATGATTGTACATGATTTCATTTCGGGTAATAGGTGGAGGAATGATTGTGCGTGATTCAATCTTGGGTAAAAGGTAAAGAAATGATTGTACATGATTCAATCTTGGGTAAAAGGTAAAGGAATAATTGTACATAATTCAATCATGGGTAAAAGGTGGAGGAATGATTGTACATGATTCAATCTTGGGTAAAAGGTGAAAGAATGATTGTACATGATTCAATCTAGGGTGAAAAGTAAAGGAATGATTGTACATGATTCAATCTTAGGTAAAAGGTGAAGGAATGATTGTGCATGATTTAATCTTGGGTAAAAGGTAAAGAAATGATTGTACATGATTCAATCTTGGGTAAAAGGTGGAGGGATGATTGTACATGATTCAATCTTGGGTAAAAGGTAAAGGAATGATTGTACATGATTTAATCTTGGGTAAAAGGTAAAGGAATGATTGTACATAATTCAATCTTGGGTAAAAGGTGGAGGAATGATCGTACATGATTCAATTTCTGGTAAAAGGTGGAGGAATAATTGTACATGATTCAATCTAGGGTAAAAGGTGAAGGGATAATTGTACATGATTCAATCTTGGGTAGAGGGTTGAGTAATGATTGTACATGATTCAATGTTGGGTAAAAGGTGAAGGAATGATTGTAAATGATTCAATCTTGGGTAAAAGGTGGAGGAATGATTATACATGATTCAATCTTAGGTAAAAGGTGGAGGGATAATTGTACATGATTCAATCTCGGTTAAAATATATGAGAATGATTGTACATGATTCAATCTTGGGTAAAAGGTAGAGGAATGATTGTACATGATTCAATCTTGGGTAAAAGGTAAAAGGATGATTGTACATGATTCAATCTTGGGTAAAATGTGAAAGAATGATTGTACATGATTCAATCTTGGGTAAAAGGTAAATGAATGATTGTACATGATTCAATCCTAGGTAAAAGGTGAATGAATGATTGTACATGATTTCATTTCGGGTAAAAGGTATAGGAATGATTGTACATGATTCAATCTTGGGTAAAAGGTGGAGGAATGATTGTACATGATTTCATTTCGGGTAATAGGTGGAGGAATGATTGTACGTGATTCAATCTTGGGTAAAAGGTAAAGAAATGATTGTACATGATTCAATCTTGGGTAAAAGGTAAAGGAATAATTGTACATAATTCAATCTTAGGTAAAAGGTAAAGGAATGATTGTACATGATTCAATCTTGGATAAAAGGTGAAAGAATGATTGTACATGATTCAATCTTGGGTAAAAAGTAAAGGAATGATTGTACATGATTCAATCTTAGGTAAAAGGTGAAGGAATGATTGTACATGATTTAATTTTGGGTAAAAGGTAAAGAAATGATTGTACATGATTCAATCTTGGGTGAAAGGTAAATGAATGATTGTACATGATTCAATCTTGGGTAAAAGGTAAAGGAATGATTGTACATGATTCAATCTTGGGTAAAAGGTAAAGGAATGATTGTACATGATTCAATCTTGGGTAAAAGTTGAAGGAATGATCGTACATGATTCAATTTCTGGTAAAAGGTGGAGGAATAATTGTACATGATTCAATCTAGGGTAAAAGGTGAAGGGATAATTGTACATGATTCAATCTTGGGTAGAGGGTTGAGTAATGATTGTACATGATTCAATGTTGGGTAAAAGGTGAAGGAATGATTGTAAATGATTCAATCTTGGGTAAAAGGTGGAGGAATGATTATACATGATTCAATCTTAGGTAAAAGGTGGAGGGATAATTGTACGTGATTCAATCTCGGTTAAAATATATGAGAATGATTGTACATGATTCAATCTTGGGTAAAAGGTAGAGGAATGATTGTACATGATTCAATCTTGGGTAAAAGGTAAAGGAATGATTGTACATGATTCAATCTTGGGTAAAATGTGAAAGAATGATTGTACATGATTCAATCTTGGGTAAAAGGTAAATGAATGATTGTACATGATTCAATCTTAGGTAAAAGGTGAATGAATGATTGTACATGATTTCATTTCGGGTAAAAGGTATAGGAATGATTGTACATGATTCAATCTTGGGTAAAAGGTGGAGGAATGATTGTACATGATTTCATTTTGGGTAATAGGTGGAGGAATGATTGTACGTGATTCAATCTTGGGTAAAAGGTAAAGAAATGATTGTACATGATTCAATCTTGGGTAAAAGGTAAAGGAATAATTGTACATAATTCAATCATGGGTAAAAGGTGGAGGAATGATTGTACATGATTCAATCTTGGGTAAAAGGTGAAAGAATGATTGTACATGATTCAATCTTGGGTAAAAAGTAAAGGAATGATTGTACATGATTCAATCTTAGGTAAAAGGTGAAGGAATGATTGTACATGATTTAATCTTGGGTAAAAGGTAAAGAAATGATTGTACATGATTCAATCTTGGGTAAAAGGTAAATGAATGATTGTACATGATTCAATCTTGGGTAAAAGGTAAAGGAATGATTGTACATGATTCAATCTTGGGTAAAAGGTAAAGGAATAATTGTACATGATTTAATTTCGGGTAAAAGGTGAAGGAATGATTGTACATGATTCAATTTTGGGTAAAAGGTGAAGGGATAATTGTACATGATTCAATCTTGGGTAAAAGGTGAAGGAATGATTGTACATGATTCAAGATTAAAAAATAAACAAGACTTGCTGCTGCAGGGTCAGGCTCAACTTTTTCTTTTATTCTGACTGAAGATGATTATTGAAACTTTTGTATTGTATATGTAATAAATGAAAAATTATAAGAATATTCATATTTTTGTATAAATATATTTATTTTTCAGAATGAATGAAGCTTGTCAATTTAGCTATGTCAGTAAAAGAGCCTCTTGGCAATTCATTGGTCCAGTGTTCAAATTACAGAAGGGGGATGTGAATTTTACATATTGAGTTTTGTTCTTTTTACAGAAGAAAAATAAAGTCTTGGAGTTTGACAACAATAAAGCATTCCACAGATCAACAAATTTTTCATTCTTGAAATTAAATCGTTTTCCCAATCATTGGTTCTTCTTCAATTTGGTTGTTTAGGTCTGCCAGGAGTTCACACATCCGTCAGGTGTCAAAGTCTATCCATAAAATATTCACCAGAATGCAGTGGTTGTAATGAAGTTAACAGCAGATACTTTATGACAGGGTTCTTCAAAATATAGGTCCCGACCCATTATTGGATCACAAGGTCCGACCAACTGGTTCGCAGGTTCCAAATGAATAAATTTATTAATGAGTGAGAGGAAGATATTAGTGAAATAATTGAGATTTTAAGAATAAATTCATCTAAATAAACTTATAATTATCTTTGTTATCAAGAATGTATTTGCTAAACAATTAAATCCTAATAGAAATAGGAGTTTTGGTAGGATTCTATTCATGTATATTGCATATATATGACGAATAATTGGATAAGGTTTATCCCAACATAATGGTGATTTAGCAGACAATACTGGATTTAGGAAAATAATTCTTTCATTCTCATTGACATGTTTCAGGTATTTCCTCATCTGTTATTGAAATGTAAAATGATAAAAAAAGGAAGAAAGATAGAGGATAGGGAGGGGGAAATATGTGGGTGGGGGTTTCTTTGTAATTTTGATGCGCTGTCTCAGTCATGTCAGAGTTAAACAAAGTGGGGTCAGGTTGTGCGAGAGAGCAGAAATAGTAGAAGGTTATGTGTGTCCGTGTCATTAAGGATTGAGTTAGGCTACATAAGGACTCTGAACTCCTACTCTGAAAAGGAGTGAGATAAGGTGATACAAGCTCACCTAATCTCTTAACACGACCTGCAACAAATGTGAGATGAACTAAATGAAGAGAGCAAAAGAGTTGGCCGACACATGAACTTCAGTAAAACAAAAATCATGTGCAACGATCACATTGAGAATAAGGACATGACTGTCAAAATTGAAGATGCAAAACTGGGGAGAGTAGATCACTACATCTCCCTAGGACAACGAATCTCTATGAAACCCACGAATGAGGAAGAGATCAAGCAAAGAATCACTCTCAGACGGCAAGCCTTCGGCATAGCAAGCTCAACCTTCAAAAACAAAACAATCCCAATAATCCTAAAAAGAAGAGTACGACCAATGCATCCTCCCGGTAGTCACTTATGGAGCTGAAACATTAAACCTAATCAAGAGACAAACTCACAAACTGAGAAGCATGTAATGCATACATGAGAGAATCATGCTCAACCTCACATGGAGAGATCACAAGACAGCACAGAATATCAGGAAGAAAACGGGGGCCAGAGACATCATAGAATGTATTTATAAACTTAAATGGCAATGGGCAGGCCATGTTGCAAGTTTGACACAACCAATGGACATCAGGACTCACAACATGGATCCCTAGAGATCACATGTGAAACCAAGGCCAACAGAATATAAGATGGAGAGATGAACTGGACAAATTTTTAAAATACTGGCTCCGCAACGTCCACGATAGAGAAGTGTGGCAAATCCTGAGGAAGGTCTATGTCTAATGACAGACGTTAAAAGACTGACGATGATGATACTTCATTGAGTGATATTGTGAGCTAGCAATCCACGTGTTTGTATGTGTGGGCAAGTGGTGTGTGTAGGGGTGTATATCAAAGAGTCTGTTGTTAAAGAGACTCTGCTTTATAGTGTAGTATTGTTTTGGTGGTTTATGTATGAGTGTGGGGGAAAATTTTATGTGTGTACAGGAAGTGGGATGTATCAGTGTGCGTATTACTGAGGAGAAACAGTATGTGTGTGTCTTCAGTGAATTTTGATGTGTCGATGTGTGTGTAGGTAACCTAAAATTTAAAAAATGCGTAAGCTTTATATTTTTTCAATTTAAGATAAAACTCCACCCTACATCATCTCCCCACTACTCAGAACGTTCTATCTCTCACCCATTTTTATCACTTATAACAAGAAAAAAAAAATTATTTTCCTAAATTGAGTTTCCAGTATTGTCTGCTTATATATATACATATGTATCATATATACATACATCATACTGATAAGAAAAATATACATTATAATACATTACATTTCTTCATGTGCACAATGCAGGCATTAGTACTATACATTTGTAATGAATATATATCCATGGGTAGTGACAGAGCTAGAATTATACATTTATATGTACAATTGTACCAGGGTCTATGAGAGCAGGGTGCAGTAGTGTTAGAGCTGGCCCAATGCATAACTGAAGGCTTGGACCCACCTTGAGTCACAACTGGAAAAGTTTGAAGAATTCTGCTTTATGAGTTACAATAAGATCTGCAGCAAATTAAAAATCTGTCTTTCAACAAAAAAATGAAAGCAACCATATTTACTCAAGTAGAATGCAAACTTGGTTAAAATGTGACCCCAACATTTTGTAACAGAAAAAACAATGATACATTATAATATACCACCTGATTCTTTTTACACTTGAGTACAACACTACTCTTCAATTTTGACCTTGAATTTTTTTAATCAAATTTCTCGCATCATATGAGAGTAAATATGGAACACATTTTTAGAAATTAGTTTTCTTTTCTTTACTTACCTGTAATGACTGGTAGCCGTAGACTTCTAATTTCTTGGCCAAATCTTTACTCTGCGATTCGGATAGAAGTATTGGAGCCATTTTATAGATCAACCGGTCAGACTTTTCTTCACTTTGAAAATAGGACGAAGATAAGAGAGAGATAAGTTTTCACATAAACACTTGTATTATTTGGGTTATCATAATTTAAATACAGAGTTATATTTCAATGAATAGTAAAAAGCTCAAATAGCTGATCAGGTTTACCGGGTAGTGGGAGACTTTTGTGGCCAAAAAACATGCAAAAATGGCCAAAAGATGACCAAATGCTAACATTGTTTATAAAACATTGCAATAATGCAGTACATACCAAAAATAAGAATTCATTAAAAATACTACAGCAAAGAAGTCAACTTTTTGTCCCGTACAAATGGCAAAATGAAGGTCCAGTTTAGTTTTACAATTACATTGTAAATAGAAACCCCTGCATGATTGACTTTTTTACAAACTGGTGAATTTCCTGAGGAAACAAAGATCTTATGGATTGAAAGCACAGAATTATTAGTGAAAATTTTTTTTTTCAATTTCTACAATGAAATGTTCATAGCAAATGGGAACATGCTGAGATTTGGCAAAAATTTAAACAGGGTCAAGTCAAAAAGTAAATAGCCAAATGCTTTTCAGGGAGACTAAATCTGGCCATAAAATGTCCAAAATGACAAAACTGTTGCTGATTACTAACAAAATAAAATGTAGAAATTCCTTGTAATTCATTTGTTATTATTATGATTTATTTGTATGGATGAAAATCAAATTGTAATTTGAACTTTAAAATATTATAGAAAAGTAAAGAAGAAAGAATAATTGAACTCCTTATTTGTATTGTTAACACAATGTTTTGGCCGATCCATTCTACGGCCTTCTTCAGATGTGCTATCAGAATGAGTTAATGGTAAACAGAATTTT
Source organism: Thysanoteuthis rhombus (assembly GCA_963457665.1). Taxonomy (NCBI): domain Eukaryota; kingdom Metazoa; phylum Mollusca; class Cephalopoda; order Oegopsida; family Thysanoteuthidae; genus Thysanoteuthis; species Thysanoteuthis major. The sequence continues at coordinate 1,236,020 of OY735198.1, forward strand.
TTTCTAATGGTAGCAACACTTATAATGATGGATTCAGCTGATATCTTTTCCTTTCCTTGTTACCCCTCGATTTCCATGCCTGGTTCGTGTTGAATAGCACATTGGACGGAACTCGACATATTGACAACCCAAACAACAAGAAAGAGTTCAGTCTTTGAAAAACTCTTTCAATGTTGAAGACCTTTTTTTAAAAACTATAAGAAGTTTTCTTCTTCTGATGGTGTGATGAAAAAAAAAAATACTAGCATATGATATGAGACTCACATCCCTTGATTTTTGATGAATAGTTTGGGAGGAAGAAAGTTGGGATGAGTTTTGATAAGGAGTCTCACCAACCTGGACTTTAAAAGTTTCCATTTCTACTTTTGATATTTATAAAAACCCAAGATCACGTTTTAAAGTCTTCAATTGAAAAAACTTTTCAATATTTCTACATGGAAAAAAAGTTATCCAAATATTCTTCCCGTTATATGGTTCTCGATAGAACACAGCTTATAGCTCCAAAATAGTTAAATAGGCAACACTGGTTATTGAGGTTGGCTTTCTTGGACCCCAACACCTACTTCATAACGGGGGATGCCTGTATTGATATTCTAAGTTTTTTCTGTTTTAACAGATTTGAAAGCTATTTCCAAATTGTGTTTCTGGTTCATATTTTTGAAACTGCACAGCCAAAATTTTCCACATAAGCAGGGCCTAAGAAATTTCCAAGATTTAGGCATGTACAAATGTTTTGCTGGTAAATTCCTAAAACTTCCTGATAAATATGAATTGGGGAAAAATAAGCCAGATCTAGCAAAGAAAAAGAAAGAAAAAAAGAAAAGGAAAAGAAGAAAAAGGGGAGTAATGCTGCTGGACACAAACTGAGGGACCACTTTCGCGTAAACTAACATTGCAAATAACCCACCCCTCACTAAAAAAAAAAAAAAAACCTACGTAGGAGTGGGATTTAAAAAAAAATTTTTTCTTGACATAATGAGTACATATAGAATCTTTCAGTCCTCTAGCTCTATTGATGCAACTAGAACGCATCATATATACATAGCCAGCCAGAGTAACATACAAACTGAAGAAACCTACGTTGACAGTTTCTAATTATCAGCAAAAACCATCATCTATGCTTCAGATTTAATGTGACCAAAAGTTTCCAGTGAGAAACTAAAATCTAAAAAAAAATATATCAGACGTGCAATGTTTCTATTGAAAACTAATCTATATATATATATATATATATATATATATATATATATATATATATATGAGTGTGTGTGTATTTCGTGTCCGCAAAAGCTTGCAGTCAAAAACTATTTTTTCAATCTTTCTATCCTTGAGTTTTAGCAATGATTTCACCAAGTCAGAGTGATATTAACCAAAACAGAAAGGTCGCCAATTTATGTTAGAGTTAAAGTGTTGAACATGCCCAAAAATTCACACGGGTTAAAATTCGTTTTTGTTTTTAACCTTGCCGTGCTCGTGGGACGTGGGAGGAGAAAAAAAAACGAATTATAACCTTTGCACGAGTTTACCATTAATGAGAAAATTTTTTTAAATATTACAAAATGAAATATTGACTCACCGAAAACTGACTTGTGGTCTGAGAATAGATGAAATTTATAGACTTGAGGACTTCCAAGTGATATTTTCAATCAAGTGAAATGGAGCGATTTATCTTAATGACGTCGGTCTGTGCCCGATGAAGAAAATGATGATATTGAACTCAAAACTGTAAAAGCTCTTCATTTACTATCGAAACACATTTATTTATGAAGCATTTCATTATCATGAATTCTTGACAGACTGACAATTGTAAACAAAGCTGTAAAGACTTTTTTTGATCAGTGACCGGATCTAAAGACACCAGGAATGAAAATCACGGAACTGAAGTTACAATGTACGGCTCCGCTGAACTAGATGACAAAAAGATGAGCGGAACAAAAGTCACAGACCAAAAGTCATTTGAAAAGGTTTTTAGGTGCGATTCTTCGGCAGTGGTATAGAACATTTTGATAGACTTAAACGATAGGTTATTTTTCGCTACGGCTGGAAATAAGAGTAAATTCAAATTTCACTTGATTTTTACGTAAACTTTTAGTTGTTTCAAAATATTTTTCTTAGAGTTCACGTAAAAATGAAATATTTAGAGGAAACAAGAACAAAACAAGATTCTAGTTTATTTATTTATTTTTTTTTTACAAAAATGTGACAAACAAACAATCAAATTAATTTAAAATGCGGATTTGTTTTTAAAAAATACGTATTTTCAATTTGATCAAACTTTGCATTTGTTTAGCCTTTGTAAGAAAAAGGTTGATTTCACTTGGTGTGAACTTTAGCGCCACATTTGAACAGATAAATATTTGTAATAATTCAATTAATAAAGATTCAAAACCAATTTATTTTCAGGGTGTCGAATGGCTCACGTCTACGTTAATTTAAAAATCACGGGAGGGGGAATTCTTCCTAGAGTACTATTTTACATTCGCCTTCTGGGTACGAAAAATGTCAGAGGAGAAATAAAATAAAATAAAAATTGTTATTAAAATGTCATTGAAGCCTAGCTAAACATTGACAAGGGAAGTAAGTATCCGAATACTTCAAAGTTCGAAGATGCGCTTCCGTACGACAAACAGAAAGTAACAGTCCAGATTACCGATACGGTCACATTGTAAATAGAACCGCCAGGGCTTAGAAAAACGATTTTTTTTTTTTAAATTTGAAAAAAAAATTTTTTTTAAATCAAGTTTCCGAAAGCTTCTTGTGTCTAACAATAGTAATTTTTTGTGTTCTCCGCACCCAAAAATAATGGGAAGAAAAGGGGAGGGGAAGAAATTTTCCCCCAAACTTTTCGTTTAGGCAAAAATTTGACTTAGAGTTAAGTTTTAACGTTAGCTGAATAGCGTCATGACATGAAACCATAAGTGGTTTACGAATCAACCAGACTGGCTGGAAATGTGCCAATGAAAATTTGAAAGATTTTCTTTCAATTGGATAACTAGTTTTTTGGGGATTTTTTTTTATCAGCTCTAATTTTTGGCATCATTTACTGTTATATTACAGCTAAAGACTAATTACAAAGTCTAAGTATTGCTTTTATAACTCTCATCGCGAATGAAATAAGTTTGAGAGTCTGGAAAGATTTCCAAATCCCAAAATGACACACTTACCTCCTTTGGTTTTGTATCAGATCAAAAATGACTTACCTTCCTTGCTATCATAGACCAAGAAATCCAATTTAATGTTCGAAATTAATTTTGGAAATAGAAATAAAAATTGCGTAACAAAATAAAGTATTTCAATTCATCGATATTATAACAATGATACATTGTAAAAGTTAAAGAGTTGATTTTGAAAACTCAAAAATGAATAGTCAATTTTCATTGTTGAAAATGTTTATTTGAGGTTACTGAAAAGATATCTTTATAATTCACAAAACACCCATCTCTCTCTAAGGGCACAACAACCACAAAAACCACACGACATGAACCCATGAAAATTTGTCCTTACCAATGTATCCCCGGTTAATTTCTTTTCTGTAAATTAGATTTTTAAAATCACACCACCCCAATCACTGCCGTGTTAATGTCTTTCATATAATAGGAAGTATTTGGCTCAT